>BMAO01017110.1:0-436187 GCA_019973975.1 Trichonephila clavata | reverse complement strand
GGAAATATAGGGAATTTTGAGTGAAATTTTAGTGAAAAATTGCAATTACGGTAAGGATTGTGTTCAAAATTCTGATACATATATTCTAATAATATTTATACAGTACATAAATAACATCATTTTCTGTGATTATAACTATGAAATTTATAATACTTCTGTAAAGTTTTCAAAATATGTCAATTTTTATGCAAAAACTCATTTTTTACAAAAAACTAATGTTATTTTCTCACAAAAAGTGCAAAAAATAAATAAATATATACACAGGTATTAGATTATAGTTTAGACTACAGATAAAACTAAATTAAAGATTCTCTGAAAATTTCAAGTCAATATCTTAAAAAGAAATCTTGTAGTCAACCGTACCGTGAAGAAAAAAATTGAAAAACATAGTTTCTCAGAAAATGCATTTAAAGATTTTAATGCTATGTGAAAAATTTTCTACTGATTGTACATTTTTTAAACTCACCATATTTATAGCTCAAGCTCTTTTAAATTTCATGTAAAACTTATTTGGAATTTTTTTTAACCTTTTGCTGTTTTCCTGTGAATTTTATACACTATAACAATTGTCGTTTTTAGCGAAATTTTGGTGAAAAATTGCAGTTACGACAAATTTTTACACAAAATTCTAATAAGTGTATTCATATAATATTTATACAGCACATAAATAACATCTTTATCTGTGTTAGGTATCAAAAGATTTGTAATACTTGAAAAAGTTTTTTAAATACGCCAAATTGTATGCAAAAACTCATTTTTAAAAAAAATTAATGCTTTTTTTCATAAAAAAGCAATTAAATATTTATATATATATATACAGACATTAGATTTTGATTCATAACACAGATAGAACTACACAAAACATGTTCTGAAAATTTCAATTTACTATCTTAAAAATATTTTGTATAGTGAACTTTATCGTGAAGAAAAATATTGAAAAAGTTTCTCGTAAAACACATTAAAAATTTTTTTAACACAAAATAAATACTTTTCTACTTACAAAACATTTTCAAAACTCTCCATATTTATAGGTTAAGCCTTCTTTAGCTTCATTTTTAGCTAATTTTGACTTTTTTTTGGCTTTTTGCTGTTTTCTGGAGAGTTTTGTTGAGGGTAATGACTGGCGTTTTGATTTTTGAATACGTTCTGTGTCAATTCCCATGTAGTTTTTAAGTATCATTGGATCAATTACCATACCTAAATAATTAAATACATGCAACAGTCCTAAATAACCTGAATTATATAATAGGACAGCAATGTGTGAACCCAAAAACAAAGTTTTCTTGTGAACAAAAATTTCTTTTGGTAAAATAGACCATAATACATTATTAAAACTTTCATTATTATTTTGGGTCATGCCATGGAGGCATTTTTTTAACAAATCTTATCACAGAGTGCTAAGTAAGTGGGCTTTATCACTTTAATAACTGAATTTGAAAGGCCTGTTGTTTTGTCTATGTGTACTTTTTCATCGCATAATGCTCGTTTATACTTGCACCAGCTGTCTTTCCCTGTAGGACATTGCCCATGCATGGGATTTTGATTGCTAGAGCAGCAGTGAAAGAAAACAGCTATTACAGCAGATTGCATTTTTTCGAGACATCCAACATTGCTACGGATGGCAATCCCGTAATAGTTCTGCAGTTTATCGATAAATTTATCAGTTAGTTTGCCCTTTCCACCAAGTCCTTTGGTGTTCTTTTTTAGTTTCCTTAGACGTGAGCCTACTCTTTTTTGTATATGACCTATACATTCGAGTTTTGAGACACTGTTTTCCCCATATATATTCTTTACTTGTAAAAAGCCCTTGGAATCCCCATCACCATAGTACTCGGTGTACTGCAAGTCTCGTTTTATCAATGATCTTTCAAAAATTCTGAAAGCTCCAACAGCTTCCATATTTCCTGAGGATCCTTTATAGTTTGAGCATTCATGCGCAGATTTCACTTTCATTTCACACATTTTGCAATACTGAGTCATTACTTCCAAATCTAAAATTTTCCCAGTATCAATGGAAATAGCTGAGACGCAACCATTAAGCGACATATGGCCTCTCCGCTGCCATGTGCCATCTACTGAAACACCACAATTTGTACTTTTTTTTAAATTTCGCACTTCTATTGATGCAGCTTTCATATTTTCTTCAGAACAAAACTGTACTGCTTCCAGCAGTTTGAGTTCATGAGCTCTGAAGGTGTTTTTAGAAATGCAGGGCAAATTTAAAGTACATAGCAACTTCTTACCAGCTGTGAATCCCCTGCCAATCAATCTCAATCCAAATACCAATAAAGTATTGAGAGTGAATTTTTTATTTTCTTTACGGGTAGAAGTAAAGCCAGTCATGAATCCACAACTGCAAGACACACACAAGTTAGAGCAAAGTCCTTCCCTGGAATCTTCTGTTAGTTTCAATCCAGTTGCATAGCATTCCGGACAACACAGGATTGAAATAATTCCCAATAAAGCTTGGAAATCAATAATTCGATTACCTGTAGAACCATGAAATATAGGTTCAGGCACATCAAAACTGTCATTAGTGCTCAATTTTGCTTCACTTGCAGACGACGCCTTGTTACTGTTTGGTGCTGACTTGGTAAATCTGTTTCCATAAAACCTTCTCTTTCTAGTCACTTTTGATCTAGTTTTCGGCATTTTGAAATTATTCACAATGAAATAAAACGTTAAAATTAAATAAAATAAATGAATAAATTGTAAAAATATCAAAAATAATTAGTAATAAAGAAGAACGCTTTCGAATGAACAATGTAAACAAAGTATAGACGATAATAGTATTGCCATTCAATAAAACAAGCTTGAATTA
The DNA here is from genome assembly GCA_019973975.1 of Trichonephila clavata. Classification (NCBI taxonomy): domain Eukaryota; kingdom Metazoa; phylum Arthropoda; class Arachnida; order Araneae; family Nephilidae; genus Trichonephila; species Trichonephila clavata. The sequence continues at coordinate 433,366 of BMAO01017110.1, read as the reverse complement.
AAAAAAACAGTTGCCAGATGGAAAAAAAATATTATTAAATAAGTAATGGATACCTTGATCTGTATTTACAATAAGTAATGAATGTTTATCTTGCTTAAAAGTCACGAAAAAGGAGTTCAAACTATTTGTTTACATTTTATGTCTCTTTAAATACCCATTTCCGGTTTTGAAAATTCCATTTCCGGTTTACTAATTAAGCTATAACTTTGCTTCTAAATATCGTAGGAACTAAAATAAAGTATTTTTGGAATCTTAAATATATGGGCTATAATATAAAAACATAAAAAAAATTTCGAAAAATTCACCAAACACACGATTTAGGGTAGTCACATACCTTAGAAATATGTTTTAAATGGAATAAAAATTACTAGTTTTAAAAGAGGAAAAATTAAGCGTTATGAACAATGTTGAAGAGTAATTATGTCAACATTTCGCGGTAAAAATTTGCTTGTTTACTAACGCGTAATGGTTGTTAAAATGTAACAGAAGCAACTATTTTAAGATTTTAAGCGAAATATTTTTTCTTTTGTTTCGGAAAGTCATGGCACAGATGGATATTTCTTTCTTTTTTCATTTTTAGCAAAAAATTCAATTCTTTTTTTTATCATTTAAGAAAAGTGTTCTTTTCTCCAGTTTTTAAATAAATAGTGTAATTTTTAAATGTTAACAAAAATAATAACAAGTAGGTGCTGAAAATTATTTTAACCTTCCAAGCACATTTTAAGCTTTAAAAAGAATGGTTTTTAAAATTGTACGGGATATTTTATCTTATACAGTTTTGTGATAAATCGTATTTAAAAATTTAAAACTTACACTGAATTTAGTATAAATCTAGAAGACTTGTTTCAATATTTTAAATTATCGTATTAGTGTTGAGTTTAATATAACTTTCACAAAAAATGTGTACCAAATAATGTATATAATATAAAGATCTTCATAGAACAAGATTAAAAGTGATATGATAAATGAATTCTGAATACCACACTATGCATTTTTAGAATATTAATGCGACTCTGATTGTAAGGCTGTCCCCTCCAACGGCCTTCCGAATAAGATATATAGCTTTCTTAGCTATCTTGCTACCAAAAGAAGCAAATGAAAAAAATCCTCTATGTAGTAAGCATCTAGTGATCTACTGAATATTTGTTTTTAGTATTTACTAGAAAATTATAACACTTTTAACCTTCAATTTTAAATTATTCTCAATTTAAATATTACCATATAATCCAGCGTGTAACAAGCACATTTAACACAACAAATAAGTTCGGGTGAGAGTTATAAGCCGGATATGAAAATTATATTTTAAAAAATGAGAAAATAGGATTATATTAAAATATACATATATACATTTATCTAAATACTGTTTTGAATACTTTATGAATTTACATAATGGGAGAAATTCGCGACTGACTGGCACCAAGCGAGTAATCACGTGACAAATTGGGCAACAATAGCACGTGCTTTTCAATACTGTGGTAGAATCCAATAAGCAAGTTGTTGACATTCTTTAGCTTTAATTTATCTAATTAAAATATATGATATCATTGATTTTATTCATTATTCTAGTGTATATATTTGTTAGGAAAAACTCTCAACAACTCTTTGATATAATTTTTGCTTTATTCTGATTTATTTATCTAATTAGGTATTCGTCTGCTTTAAATAGTGTTAGCTGGTATATTTATTTAGGTTGGGATCCTAGCACTTGGTACACAGCTAATAGATATTTTAATTCTTAATTAATTTAGTAGTTATTAATTATATATTTTTGCGCAAGAATGGCTTACAGTATATAGGATCAATACAACTTCTTTTAAAAAACTTGAAACTGTTTGAATATCGAATAACAATTGCATCGTTTCCTTAAAAAGAACTCACTATTATTATCAAATAGAGTCAGTTAAGTGTATATAATATAAAAAATGTCTGTTTATAATTTTAATTCATAATTCAAAGTCAAGATAAAATATTTATTCTGAAGAAAAACAATTTGATGATAATTTGTGAAAGGAATGTTTACAAAAATTAAATAAATTTTTCTTTGATTTTACATTTCACAAATTATTGATTTCTAAATTATTAATAATTATTATTTACTGTTAAAAATTGATGTCATTTCTTTCTTTAAATTAAAATAAACTATTCTTAAGGGAAATGATACCATCGCGAAAGGCAACAATTTTTAGAAATGATCAAATTTAATTTGATGATTTGTTGTTATCTTATTATTATTTTTTTTTGAAGTACATTTTAAGCTTGCAAAAACGTTTGTTTCTTGAAGCCTGTGTATATAGATTATTAGGTAAAGTTTTAGATAAATGTAGATAATTATTCTTTGGTGAAAGTGTATTTTTTTCCATCGCCTCCCCCCCCCCTTTTTTTTTGTACATAAAATATTAGAGTTTATATGGTATTTATCCTGTCATGAAAATTAATTTTTTTAACACTATATTTGCATCAAGTTTGCCTACTTACACTTAAAATTCGAATGAATATTTTATTTTACTGTGGAACAGTTACTGAATGAAAATGAATTTTATTTTTACAATGTATTGCATATAAATACTTTATATATATGTATGTGTTTTACAATATTATGGAGCATTTAAAAAATATTTGAAATGTTTCTAATAAAATAACATTCTCCATATTTGACTGTCTGATTTACTTAGTAATTATTCCTTAAAAATGTTTGAATTTTTTTTTACAAATGATTGTCTAAAGTAATAAAAGAAAATACTATTTCATTCTTTAGTTAAAGCAATGATTCATATTAACATATAATTTTCAGGATATATTCATTGTAATGTGATTATCAATTATTATGAGTTATTTAACTACATATAAAGTACATAATCAGGGCTAATAATTAACTAAATGATTATAATGAGTTATTTCTACATGTATTAACTGTTTTAATACTTTTCTCTAAGTTGCAGTCACTATAGCAAGTGCTCTTTAAGCACATTAAAATAAATAAAGAGTTACCTTCAGTCATGCATGTGTACAGAATGCTTAAAAAACCTTGTTATATTAAGTATCGAAAAAAAAATTGCAAAAAATTGTAACTTTCCTGAAAAAAAAAACATGCATTAAATAAACATGTGTTTGTAATTTTACTCGTTAGTACAATGCTTTGCAGAACTGAATAGTTTTATATTGGAAATTGCAATTTTATATCTGGGATACTAAATATAATGCATGGGTATGCGACACTTGGATCACAAATTAATGTTATTAATGCTAGTATGAACTATATTAAAAGTTCGCATTACAATTTTTTATGACAAATTGAATAATTTTTTTAATTGTCTTTGTATAAAGTGCCTTTAATATATACGTTGATCTACTTTTTAAAAATTATTATACAATATTAAGGGAATGTTTCATCAGAAAAGGTGCAATAATTATCAGAAATTTAATTATCTTTAGTCTTAAATATTTTTTTCTTCTTATTGAAGTACATATAGTTTATAAAAAATAATAGTATGATTTATCTATAAACAGATTCTTGTGTTCGAATCTTAGATAATTAAATACTTAAGTACCTCTGTTACTACTCTGAAGATGCGTAAAATAAGTAAAACTTAAGTTAATTAAACATTATATGTTCTCAATATAACTTCATTTAAAATAAACAAAAATTTGCTTAAGTTAACTAACATATTTTACTTTCTTATGTATGATCTAAATATAATTTTATTTAAAATAAAAAATTTGCTTTGAAGTATTTACATGTTTGTGAAAGTCTACACCTCTCCAAAATCCTTTTAGAACAGATTTATTTTGTGAAGACAACAATAGTGAGAATAAAGCTTGGTTTAAGCTGGCGTCGGTATTGAAAATATTCTTCAAAGTAATTGCATACATAATAAATAGGGAGGAGATGGTTTATAATCCTCACGTTTCAGCATGCTTTCAAAACACTCATATTTTGCACTGGTATATGAAAAAAAGTGATTTTTTTCGTCAATCATATTTTCATTTATTGATTGAACAACCATTTAAGCAAAATGAGACATTTTTAAAAGTACAATGTGAAACTGCGATAGCAAAATAGTCCTAGCGATGGTAGTAAACAAACGGCAGCGTAATCACGTAACACAGTTTTCACGTGATCGTGACGTCACATGAATTTAGTCCATTGGATAAGTTGAAAAAATCCCCATATTCATCTTCATGCACGTCGTCGACTTAAATTTCTTTTTTCTCCTTCATTTTTATTTTGATCCATAAATAAATAAACATTTTCCCTTCCACTTAGTTTGTCAGTTATACTTTCTTTTTTAAATGATTTTATAATTGTGTCAGATTTAATTTCATTCAAACCTTAATTATCCCCTCACAGACTATTTCTAGATTTCAAAATATAAAAACAATGTGATAGTACAGTTTAGATATCCCCGTAAGGAAATAAATGTACACGTTATACGCCGGAATACATACGGTGTATATTTTTTTTCTAATGACAGAGCTTATTTAATCTTTAGTATATTGTTTTGAAGACAAAGTTTATGCTTAATTTCCTTTTAATTCTTAACATTAGAAAATAATATGCTTCCTATCTCTGTAAATATTCCCAATAATAAATTATTTATTACTCTTTTTTATTAAGAACATTATATTTTGACTATGCCTATTACTTCATTACTTGTCATGAATCAGCTAATTTAGAAATATCAGAGTATATTTGTATTTATCATTTAAAAAAAATCCTGTAACAAAAAATCTTTTATACGATTTGGTCCACGCACACACACATTTATTCAACATGTATACACATATGTAATATTTGTTCAAATAAAATTTAATAAAAAAAGTTGTGACTCAAAAAACGAGACTAATTGTTGCTAAGAAAAGAGTGGAGTTGGCAATAACTGTTTTTATTACGTCATCCCACGTATCTTTTCTATCCATATGATCAATTTCGCCTTAATTGATCTCTCCAGATCGGAGCCCTGTGTCATTGAGTGAACATGTGCAACTGCATTCTGCTGGAAAAATGTAGAATCAACATCAAGTTTCTGTTGAAACTTAAGAAATCAGCCACGAAAAGATTTCAAATGTTAAAATGTTAACCGCGGCTTATGGAGATGAAACTTTGCCTAATGCACATGTGTTTGAATGGTATATGAGGTTTTCAGTGGGAAAAGGGACAATGTGGAAGATGTTGAATTTGCTGGTAGCCCAAATTCAGCGATTATAGACCAAACATAGCCAAAATTCGTGATATGAGTGGGTTCTCCCTCATGTTAGTGGTCAGACTGTTAATCAACACTACTACCTTGAAGTACTAAAAAGACTTCGTGAAAAAATTAGGAAACAAAAGGCCAAGATTATTTGGGGGGGGGGATGTCTGTTACACCAAGACAATGCATCCATTCACATGGAGCTATCTGTCAAGCAGCTTCTGACCACAAAAAACATTACTATGATAAAGCATCCTACCTATTCACCTGATTTGGCTCCATGATGCTTTTTTTTTATTTCTTACAGAAAAATCTTTTTGAAAGGGAACTTATTTTACCTCAGTTAAAGAGGTTCAGGCAAAAACGGAAAATCTCCTAAATCGACTTCCAAAAACCTCTTTCTACAACTGTTACCAGCAATGACAGCACCGAATGCAGAAGTGTGTGAATGTTGAAGAAAACTACTTTGAAGGTGATACTGTCATGGAAAACTGATTCTGTAAGTACAATGATTTATTGTACCAGTCATTTTTTTAAGTGTGTTCCACCTCGTATGTTACCGAAAATCTGAAGTCTTTATATTTAACTGTTTCTGAGACAAAGGTACATAAAAAAGCTCAATTTAACATTAGTGGTATAGAGGTACCGACTATCCTTACGCCTAAATGGTGCAAGGGACCAAAAAAATTGACAATTTGCTTTGGAAGCCAATTATATATACCCTTCTACCCTGAAATAATTTATGTGACGATGATCAAATCTACCAAAATGTAATTTATTTCCTGATTATTCAATACGACCACTTTAATTTTTTATTATTTCTTTAGTATAAATTTTATTTATTTCAGAAAGTAATTTATTTTAGAAGTACTCTCTCTCTCTCTCTTAAATCTATCCATGCATCACAAATAAAATTCGCTAAAATTAATACATTTTATCTTTATTTATGTTTTAATTTTTTCTGTTCTTATTTAATAAAATTAATCAAAATTGTTATTTTTAGAGGATTGGGAAGTTAAACATAAGTATATTTTCTTATTAAACGATTTAAGTGAATCTAAAGAAAAACTCAAAGGAAATGATTAGGTATTTAGATTTAAATATAAGGGATGTAAATGTATAATGTTTAGGTTTTATATTTATATTTACATCTTACAATTCTGTTAGTGTATTTGCTTAAATTTAGAAGAAAAAAACAGTTATTCAAATCTAAATATTATTTTGTTAAATTTAAATCAAATTAGAAATAAACATTCAATCAATAAAATAAATTTTTAATAAGACAGCTATAATTTAGCTTAGCAGCTGATTCACACGTATGATTCATTTCCAAGTATAAATGCTCATTTTTCATTTTGAATCATATTATTTAAATGTATGCTGACATTAAGAAATTTGAAAAAAAATTAGATGGTTAATTTATAGAATATTTATTATAATATTACAATCTGTAAAATATTAAATTTTTAAATAAATCATTAAATTACTGTTATTTTTTTTTTTTTTTTGTAATTTTCTATTTTGGACAAACTACAAAATTTTTTTTTTTGTACGCATGATGTTACAATTCTCATATTGTAAAGAATCCAAAGATCTGCTAGAAATATTTTTAGTACTTATATTTCACACGCAATTGAACACTGAACAGTTCGAAATATTATTAGCTTCTTTGATCTCAAACTATTAGTGGGCAATTCGTTCTAAAAGACGTTTTAAGGAAGGCTGGAACTTTGACAGCTGGTTGCTCCATGCAGCCTAAGCTTCACACATAAATTCTACCAAGTAACATAGTTGGGGTCAATGTTATTGTAACTCACAGGGAATTTGTTCTTGGAGTATATATTAATTTTGAATGCTTGTCAAACTTAAGAATTCACTTTTATTATAGTAATATACAAAATATATGCAAAGAGGGGAAAAAATACTTTTTTTTACCTTTTATTTATTGTTTCTTAAATGTTCCATTTCATTAACTAGATACATCAGATTAGTAAATTATATATTGTTAAAGATTCATTTAAAGGGAGTTTTTAAACAGAAATTTCTAAAACATTTTATTTATTTATTTATTTTGTGATTAATACGAATTATTACATTTTAACAAAAAAAGTTATTGGGATAATTATTCTTAGTGTTGATATTTTATTTCTCAACTGGATTTCACAAAATCTTTTGTATTATATTGAACAAGGAAGTTACATTTTTCTATTTATTTCTCCTCTGAATGTTTCCATATTAATAGAGAAAAATATTTTAAATGTGTAATGTAGTAGGATTTCATTCCAAATACACAATTCATTTAAAAGAAAAGAAATATATATGCATGTATAATAGCACCGACCGTTGAGGCTAGAAAGCCTGAATATATTTGAATTCAATTCTTTTATATTTAAGAATTACAGTAAGACTGATCAATTTGCACACATATTATATATGAAATCAGGAAAAATATAATATGAAGAAAATTATTTTCATAAGTAACATGAAGTCAAATAGTTATTTTTTCTAAAATAACTATAAGAATAAAATAATATAACGTTAGTTCTGCCACTGCCGTTGTTGATTCATATGATTGTTTTATAAAAAAAAATTATTGTTACCTCCATTTGTTTACAATTTTTTTTTTCTTTACTAGAGAAATTCAGCTCATAAATGATATTTATCAGTATTTTCCGTATCAAAAGCCTTCATAACCCTTCTTTAGTTTTAACAAAAAGTTTCAAATTATAAAGTAAAATAAAATTTTGTAGTGGTCATCAGGCTTTGCTCATGATTTTTTAATTAACATTAGTTTTCTTGAATGAATTTTTTTTAGAAAATGTTCCTTTTGTGTGCCATTTTACAAATAAATAAGCCTTTCAAATTTCACATTACTATGTTAATTGATTAATTAATGATATGGAGAAGTTTTAATTATCATTTTGCGGTATCTGCATATCTTCTACCATGGAAAAAGCAAATACTGTTTAACGATTTAACGTGAATGCTTACATCCGACGGAAACATATCTTATTGGCAATTTTACACACGATCGTCTATATCATGAGTTAAAACAATATTAATTAAAGAAACTTTATCTGTATTATGCACATGGCTAGATATTATAATGTAAGCGTTCACTATTACTATTTCCCAAAACAAGCACTATGCAAGTTCTAAAAATAATTAATTGCTATAGTATGCTTTTAGTGGGCTTTGAGATTGTAATACGAAGCATATTTTTATTAGTGAGCCTAAGTTATTTAACCCTTTAACTGCCTATTAAAATGTACGCGATTCGGTACTCAGTGCCACTGTTTTTCACATAGGCTCCCGTATGTGATACATGGAGGGGGAGGGAAGCATAAATAAGGAATTTTTTCCCCTGAAATAAGTAAATCATTCGCAAACACACTGTCAATGTCATTTTATTGCATCCCTACACCTTCAGAATAGTTTTACTAATAGCAGCGCAATGAAAGGAATCGTATTTAGGAAAGATGAATATATACGTCTGGGATACATAATGCACTGGTGGAGCAAGACTGATATATACGCCAGTGGAACTTGAGAGGTTAAAAAATAAACTGTGATTTTTGCCAAAAATTGACAAATTTTTTTTATGATTTTATTTTATGGACCATCTTATTAGCTTTATAAAAATACCAAGTTTATCATTTTCCGTTTACTAGAACAAAAACTACAAGTATTTTAGTAAAAGCAGATGCCATTACTTAAAGCAAGATGTCATAATTTAACATAAATTTTACTCGAAATATGATTTTTTGAAAATAATCAAACGGGGTCAGCGATTTCTAAAAAGTTTTGAACATAATTAACTGTGAATTTTTTTCTGTTAATTCTGTATAATAGTAGAATTGTTTTAACCTTCAGATTTAACAATCACTGTTTTATTACAAAATTTACAGTCCCTTATGTGAATATAATCACTCTTTTTAAGCATTTTCATATACTAACCGAGATAAAGTGCTCTAGTTTTTGTTAAAAAGAAAAGATCTCTTATCCTGAAGGTTATTTCAAAATTGAATAATATAGCAACACATTATATTGAAAAAATTGAAAATTTGTTCATAAACCTTTGGCCGCGTTCATGCTATTTTTTGTCAATTTTTACCTATTTTTTCCCATTTTAGTAATAATAATTTCTTTTTTGCTTCTTAATTTTAGCACATCTTTCTTAAAATGCACTAAACAAATCTAAAAATAACAAAAAAAATCACCATACCTTCTTTTTTTTTAAAAAAAAAGTTGTCGGATACCTTAATAGTTTTATAACAAAAAACAAAACATAAATGTATAATAATTAGCCGAAGAATTGTTCGAAGTAATTTGAATAAATTTCAAAATTGAATTAGTTGTTTCTTTTATAAGAAGTATTTGAAAACAGAGATTGAAAATAATATTATTCTATTCTCATTTTTTCTATATGTCAGGTATGGTCATAGTAGTCTAGTGGTCAAGTCTCAGTGCCACTGAAGAACCACTGTGTAGAGGGTAGATACACGCTGTATCCAGTGACAAGGTTTGGTAGTTTGGAGAAGGTGTGTTTGCTTAGATGACTTGACCGTGGTTCAAAATTTAGACGTCTGTCACCAATTGCCCTTGAATTGCTTTATAGCGTGATGATTATATACACTTACTCAATGTGTCAGATAAGGATCTGATGATTCTTCCAAGTATAACATGCAAAATATAGTACTGAAATTTACAATGACGTTTTGATTTTGAGTATAGCAGTTTCGACGCTTTTTATCACTACTCATTGTCTCATTACCTCTCGAAGAAGCAAACTGAATGGAAAGTAATGAATAAACATTTATAGTTAACTTTGACATATTCATGAAAAAATCCGGCTGCATATGTGTGTTTTCATAACACACAAATTACTTTTCAAATTAAAATTAAATCTAGAGAATGGCCGTGGCAAGCAATGGTTCATGGTCACTTGGTTAATTCTAGGTAATTAACGTCGTTTTCTGAAGTCACACGAGGGCTATTGGCAACGGACATCTTAATTCTGAACAACTGTCACTGTCACACATTTTCCAAACCACGAAAACGGGGTAACATTGAGGTTTTTCGGATTTTTTGTGCATAATCCCTTCTACACAACAGATCTTCAGTGGCGCTTGGTTTCTTACCTGTAACTAGATAATGCAGGTCAACTGTTCACCATCATGACCGCTCGATTTGCACCGATTTAATTATAGCAATGCTAGCCATACATTCCTTCAAGGTGGCAATACCGAAATCGAACTATGGATTTCAATATAAAAAAAACCATCTTGTTAAATAAAGTAGATGCTGCATATTGAAATGGAAATCGGTAACAAGTTAATTTGGAATGTGTCAATAAGAAGAATATTAAATCATTTTAGTTGGCGTGCTCTCCACTTGTTTGTAATTAAAACAAATAAAGTTGCCTCCAACAGCCCTGGTATTGTTTTGGTGGGATATTTTTATAAAAAAGACGTGAATTAATTTTTTTCACCAACTCATTAAAATTAAAAGTATAAAATTAAAGCTTACATAGTTCATTTGCTTAAATATTATTAAATCTCTCTCTCGACAAATCAACAAAATAAATGAGGTCGCAAACGTCATTTAGTCAGAGTAGTTCGCAAAAACAGTTACAAAGGGTGTGATGTCAAGCGAAATGAAAAGTGGCAATTAGAGGCAAGAAATACATTTATTAGACGTAAGGCATGTTCACAATATGAGTAATGCATCTCAGCTCGACGATAGAAATGCAACGACAAGTAATTGTCAAAGAAATCGTTAGAATTTGCGACAGTGTAGGTAAGAGCATAGCCAACACCGACAGAAGAAGGATTGTCGGACACGATCTAACAATTCCAATGTGCTGTTGATATCATCTGAAGAGACGATGATCCATAACGTGTGATTCTCCGCTATAGCCACAAACATCTCTTATACGAGCAATTATAGGTGGCCTCATATAAAAATCCGAGGGAGAGGCCCAGTGATTGTGGAGGCTAAGAAACAAGTTCACCGCGTCCAATCCATCTTTTGGAATATGTAGCATTGAGGTGATTGGGGGGGGGGGGTCCACCGTAATCGAAAAATGGGCTGGCGCACCATCATGCATAAACCAAACGCTCTGGTGCGCAGTGTCTGGTACTGTCCGCAGCAACTCCAGTAGAAGTAGGAAATTTGTATACCTGCAGGATTCTTCAGTCCTACAACGGCTCAGTGAATACCCGCATTCACTTGGTTACTCCCATCGTCTGGCTCATCATACTCTCGACGGCTACAAATCAATTGACGGGGAAAACATTTGAGCTTGCAACCTATACTCCAAACATCCACATTACGAAAACGTGAGGACTTTGAGCCTCAATAGGTTTACGGAGCGTCATTACACAGCATGTTTTCAGTGTTACAAAGACTCGACAACACTGGCCATTTCTTACGTTGTTTTACAGTGTGAAGCTCCTGAAAATCAATTTAATATATATGTTACCGTAAATTGTATGATTCAGTTATTTCAAATAACTAAACAAGTCAGTTAAAGTATATAACAGATGAAAAATTTCGCACTTTACCTATTCTAGGGAATAACTAGCTATTCTATGAAATAAATAGCTACTCTACGAAATAATTAGCTTTTCTACCAAATAACTAGTTATTCTATGTAATTACTGAATATAGACCTTTAAATGAAAAATAAACAATTTCCAAGTTATTTTATAAATAAACTGATCATAAATAACTAAAATCTCTTGAAAAATACATTTTATCCCTACTACGGGTAATTAATTGATAAATAATAAGGAAAAGCAGGTGATATAATTTATTATATATGTATATATATATATATTGCTCATATTGTTAACAGTAGTTAAACAGAAAGTAGAAAAAAATGGTATGTTGCAGAAATAGTTATATTTAAATATCAAAAAATACATGATGAGTAGACAATGCATCATAAAAACATTGCGTAAACTTTTTCAACCCAAAATGTAAAAAAAAAATATTAATTTAAATTTTATGAAATACTTTTTTTTACTTTTCCTATTAGAGCAAGGATTGCTGTGATTATACTTTGAATTGCAATTGCATATTATTTTTGTAACAAGCACACTTTTTACTGCTACACATTTTTTTACACGAGAACTTTTTAAATCTTTGTCCAGAGCCGCAACTCTGAGCTGTTGCAACAGATTGAAGTATTGTGTCAATATTCAGGCTTCTTCAATGGAAGTTAATTCTCGCTCACATATCACATATACTGAAATGATATCTAGAGTACAATTGCTTTATTCGGCCCATCTCTAGTTCCTAATCAGAAAAATTCTTCTCCAAAACATTTATAAGAGGTTCAAAAGTAACTAGAAACGTTTCAAAGAACGTTCACGCGAGTGCTTTATTTCATACTTTAAAAATCAACTAATCGTGATTCTATAGAATAGTTAGTTAAATCGTAGAACTCAACAATTTTATACATTTTAACTGACTTGTCTAGATATTTCCTGAAATACCTAGTTATTCTAAAAATAACGGATTTCACACTTTAGCACTAGATCGCCCAAGGAAGTCATTTTGACTGCTTTTTAATTACAATTATAAAAACCATAACGTATATAATAACACCACTTCTCTCTTAGAATTTGTTAGAGTGTATTTTTTTCCAAATGAAGTAATTTTTTTCTCTCTCAATATTTACTAACAACTTGCTTATAACGCAAATAACATAAAAAATACCAAAAATTAATCTTAAACAAATTTCTTTACACATTAGTTATTCTTTCACAATGCAGTCATTTTGACTGCTTTTGGGCATTATAGGTATATACTAAATTTCAGTCTTTCTAGTGTTAAATACTAGTTTTAAAAATTTGATCTTCACTTTTTTTTTCAAAATCAATCATCGCCAAGTCAAATGGTGTCGTCCTACGCTTTTTCATTTTATCAGAGGTCCAGGTCACCGAAATAAAAGGAATACTTTCTGTTCCCTCTCAAAAAGTGAGTATGTTTTCAACGTCTAAATTTGATTTCATATACAGGGATGATTAAAAAATGTATACACATTTTAAGACTGGGTAATATGTTCATACCATAAGTTTGAAATCACATTGGTAAGTTGTGAGAGTTGGTTTTTACATATGGCATTGGTAATTCGACGTGTTTAACAATAGTTCAGTGACAGATGGCGCTAGAGTTTTAGTAGGAAAAGAGAGACCATGGCGCAAGTACGTCTGATATTCGTGCAGTGAAGCAGCATTTTGAAATAATATTGGAAGTTCGAGAATATGGGTGAACAACGGCTTTGGATGCAACTATACACAACGGACTCATTAACGCATTTAAGCATTGTTTGCATTCGCAATAAGTTTGAAACTGATGGAACAATAAAGGATATGCATAAGGGACGAACATGCCTGTCATGCACATCAATAAGCTAATTGTCTTCTGTTGCAGTGTTAAATATATTCACATAATGAGGCGAATGTGTTAAATTTACACACATTCAACCTACTGTCAGCCCCGCCAAGAGGTGTGGGAGGAAGTAAAGGATGACTCACCATAATATTTTTTCAAATATTTATTCAACGCACAAATTATCAAGACACAATTCTAATATTCAAACAGGAAGATATGTTCCTACGAAGAGCAATAGGGAAATAAACCACGAGAGACGTGAATTATGAGAATAATTCTGTTAAATTGATCCTCCTTTTATGAGATCTATCCATTACTATAGATGTCTGAGTTATAATTTAGCTATGGTGACCAATCATCACTTTAATATCTTCAACTATGTAATGTCTGAAACGCGCTACCAATTATGCTAATACTTGATTGGTAGTTATCTCTCCTCACCATCATATTCTCTATATTTCATTCTCCATGTAACTGTCTATTTATCTAACTAGCTAGAAAACCTGTACTATATATAACAGACCTAATCTGCATACCACGGTTTCTTCTTCCAAATGGGTTGGCTGTGATTTATTTTAAATGGTAATCCAAAGATTTACCAAGAGTATTAGTTGAAGGACGCATATAGATCCGTTACAACATGGCCTCCACAAAAATCGACATCACAATGTACACGTGAAACAGGCATGAGTAAGGCTAGCAAAAAAATGTTTGGAGGCAGGTGGATTACATTTTGGACACTTATTCTAACTTTGTCATTTTTATTCACTGTAATACTTATGATATTATACACACGCATGCTTTTCTGCATCAAAGTGGTAATACAATTTCTTATCACCCTTGTATATTTCATTAGATTACGGTTAACTTAATAATTGCTCCTTTGAATTTCCATATGATAGAAAATCACTAAAATAAGCATTTATTTCATTGTGCTTCGGTAATTTTTTTATGTTTCAAAATTGTTTAACATAATTAAATATACTTGTTATTTACCCAATTTTTGAAATTATTTTTAGTTCTATGTTTATAATATCACAATTTGTTAAGACTATTAAAGCAGTTTAAAGATTCTGAAGACTAATATCATTATTTTCATCATTAGTAGCATTTTTGTTTATTGGCTATTTTCGGACATAAAAAGCCTTTCCATCTTTTTGGAGGTATTTTGTTCTTTTACGAAAGAGTTAAAAAATGTTTCGCCGATTGCGAAGATTTCCTCCTATTCTAATTGATTTTTATCCCGACTAGTTTATAATTTTTTGAATGGAAATCGGTTAGGGTTTGGAATTATGTAAGGCATAGTGTACATTGAGATACCATTGGTATTTTTTGGTATAGAATTAAATGTCTACAAACGCGTATGCTGATATAAGGATAGAAAATTTAACGTATTTGTACTCTATCTAATATGCTATAGAATGCTACCTCTATCAAACCAAATATGTGGTATTATTTCAAACTAATAAAATTTGTTAACTCCTTTAACTCTTCAATTTTATTTTGATAATATAAATCTTTATTTCGGTATTATAATTCTAAGATTCGGTTTCATGTGTTATGTTTGATTTAATTAAAGCTGAACTTATAATTGAGCCATACCAGATTATTCAATATTTTGACGTAAATGCAACTGTCATTTAAATATATGTATTACAAGCCTTAATGTGTTCAAATATATTAAAAAATTTTATCTCCAGAAGACCTTACTTCAGCGTTTCTCAAACTGTGGGGCGCCCCCCCCCTAGAGGGGCGTGATAACTATACGAGATAGGCGCGAGCATCTTAAAAACTCGCAAACAACACATTATTTTTTTTTAAAAATATTAATTTACTGAAAGTAAACAAACACAAAATATGTTTTAACATAACAAATAAAATAAACATTTGCACTGCTAAAACCCATTTATAAATGTATCAGTAATGCACAATGTATTTAATAATTAATTTAACAATACTAAGTTAAGAACAAGTTAAATAATTGCTAGTGACCCATGGGTTTGTCATGCATAATATATAAAAATTATAAAACTTATCTTGGTAATTTGTGCGGTTCGTAAATAATATCTTAACTGCTGATTAAAGGTAATGCAATTCACTCTCTAATGACTCCATTTTCCAAGTAGGCGAGCTTGTGTGATGTATTGGAGGGGGGGGGAGAAAAGGATTAAATTAGAAAATCCTCTGATGTAACTTAATCTTTCGCTAACACATTAAAGCACCGGTTGAACGAGACGTGTATATACGCCGGTGGAACTTAAGAGTTTAAAGTAGTATTGTTGCTTTAGCTTCAAAGTATAGTATTATTGAATTCAATACATTGTTATATGGATAGATGGAGGAGGGGGGGGGTAGATGAAAAATACGATTGAATATTGTGTCACAAATATTGAAAGTTTGAGAAGCACTGTTTTACGTGAATAAACAACGTTATAGTGTAATGTATAATTTCTTACTAAAATTCAAAAATATTTAAGTTTTCTATATAATAAGAGAGTGTTCATAAATGGAAAATTAAAGCAATAATTTAAGGTAATTTTTAACTTTTGGATTGCTGTGGTACAAATTTCAAGTCCATTAAAACCGGACTATATTTAAAATACAAAGATAATCGTTATGAAAATAAACTAATACGATAAATCACAAAGTCACACATGATACAGAACACAACCAAAAATATCTAAAAAAATAAATAAAATATTTAACATGTATTTGTTTATATATATGAAATAAATAATATTTTGTATTTAACTATTCTTTATTAAGTCAATGTAGTTAATATTTCTTTTTTTGTCCAATTTTAAGCAGAGATCTGGTAAACTTCTACAAATGTTAATTAAGTTGAGAAAATGACCTTTCTGCGCAATTATTCCGTAAAAATTTTGATCAGCAGACCTTTTCAAAGTACTCTGTAGTTTTGAATACCATCATTGTATTCTTTTTTTTTTTCGAAAAAGTTCTAAATTAATTTCAGCAGCTTGGTCAATAAAAAATACATCGAAGTGACATTACTTAAAGAGATTACCTTATAATGAAATTATGAGCTTATGTTTTCATTAACTCATCTTCGATAAAGTCAATCCAATTTCACCGAATGGCTAAAATTAAAAACTGATTACGACTAATGACCCAAATATTAAAGAATATTAATTAGAATTTTTTCGTTAGCAGACATTACTTATAGCATTATTTAATTACTTAACAAAACTTTATGTTAAACTAAGCCATGGCTGAATGTTTCAAATCTTTTCATTATACCCAAGAAAGACAATGTTGAGGGTTCCTTTTTTCACATTTATTTAGGAAATTTACTTAAAATGACATTTTAAATAATGTTTTAAAGATTACCTAACTGTTGTGGGATTTTCCTATGTTCAACTAATGTTTTCGTTCGATTGGAGTTTTTGTTATGTTTCGCTATGTGTGTCTTAGATAAGTGAAAACGCTTAGAAATTCTCCTAAGAAGATATTTCTTTTTTTTCTCTATAATTATAATTAAAACATAAAAACTTCTAACATTTTCAAAAGTAATCTAAAGTATCTAAATAGCCATAAATTTAATGATTTCCTCATTTGTTCATATTTTCAATATTTTTCTGTGAAATTAATTCATATATATATATATATATATATATATATATATATTTATTTATATATATAATATATATATATATATATATAAATTACCAAAATATGCGAAAAACAGTTACATACCTAAGATAACTATAGTCATGATAGAACAGTTTTAGCCACAGAAATACTAGGGCAAACTCCTGGCATTAGGAACCCGGATTGCAGGTTTAAGCAATGTTTTTCGGCCTACCAACCTTCACCTGAATTAGCCAATACTCTGAGCCATAGGGAAAGCAAGAAATTTCTAGAGAAGTTTAACTATTATTATAAATAAAACCTTAATCTATTAATGTAAACGATAATATTATAGCCTGTAATAATTACTATAATAATTTTGAATCAAAGTTAAAACTATTAGATACAGACTTACCACGTGAGGGTTACAAAACATCCTCCTGTGGACAGTAACAGTAACGCATAAAATTATTAAGTGTTGATGAAATAACAATAATACTTTATATATATACACATTTAAAACTATATTTTGTTTTAAAATTTATAGAAAATAAAAGTACCACCCAGACATATAGAATTAATTTTAAATAAAATATCATATTTTTAATTTACTTAGCTTGAGGCACCATCTATCGATAAACTGTACAACTAATAACATATTTTTATTTAACGTTTAGGTATTTTTTTTATAAATTTAGGAGGGTATCCGTGTTCCATACAATGTGTAATAAAGTTATTAAAATTTAAATAATATTAAATTTATCACTAACTAATACGTTTGTACGATACATATAATTGAAAATAATATTTCTATATATAGATATAGAAAAATTGGAGTCCCAGTAAGGCACTTTAAGAATTTTAAAATTTAAATCATCTATATTATCATAAATATTGCTATGTAATTTTTAGTTCTTAATACACAATGATACATCTAAGTAATTAGTTTTAACTGGATTACTATTAATTTGAATTAGCTTTAAGTAATTCAGATAAAAAGTAATATTGAGGTTAAAATTATTATTTTTACCAAAAATAATTAGGTCATCTATGTATCTAAATATGTAATAATCATTATTAATAATATAATTATTTTCGTAAAAGTGTAAATATAAATTAGCCAAACTATTGCTAGCAGGGCCACCTTGAGACAAACCTTTGGTTTGTTTGTTCAGAGAACCTGAGGTGGCGCGCTTATCGGGTATGACAGAACTCGGGACCATTGGGTCCGAAGCCGAGTAGCTTAACCACTACACCAAAATGATCACCATGGTGCGGAGGTTGTTACTGGCTTATATAGATGGTACCGCTACATGCACCCCCACCAGTGAGTTGGTGGTTAGGCGAACGAACGATGAAGTTGTTATATCGAGCATGTTAGCTGCTGCGTCGCTAGTTGTGACGGCTTTGCTGGTTGCGTCATTCGTGCGTGACGGCTTGAGGGTTGCGTCATCATGTGACGGCTTGAAGATTGCGTCACTATGCGGCGGCTTTTTGGTTGCATTTGCGGTGGATAGATGGCGCCACGACAGTTCAGAAGTTTGCTTTTTTCTTTCAGCCAGGGTCACCAATGAGGTGGCGCGCTTATCGGGTACGACAGAACTCGGGACCTTTGGGTCCGAAGCCGAGTAGCTTAACCACTACACCAAAATGATCACCATCGTGCAGAGGTTGTTACTGGCTTATATATATATATAGAGATGGTACCGCTACAAACCATTAAAATTAATGTAGTTTTCTTTTAAGACTAAATCTATTACAGTTCTAAATTTTTGTACATTAATATTAAGGTTATAATATTACTATAATTATCTTAAATTACCCTAATTATATCATTGATATTAATGTAATTAAAAAGATCTTCAAAGTATATATATATATATATATATATATATATATACTGTAGGAAGAAATATAATTTCACCAAGAAAAATGTAAAGTAATGAATTTTTGGCAGTACATTTGCCTAGGTAATACATTCAAGATCACAAGTTAATTTAGGGATGTAATGCCATTTTGAATGTGAAATGATGATACATTAATAACGACTGTGATTGCCAGAATTTAGAATGCAAACGTGCATTTTATCATATAGATGCCGGATGTCTGTTTGTAGGATGTAGTTTCATGCCTGTTACATTTGTTCAGTCCATACAGGGATGGTTACTGCTGCTTGGGGACAATGGAGTAGTTGTCATCCAATGATATCCCCTTCATGTTTTATTAGAGAAATATCTGGAGATCTAGCTGGCCAAGACAACATAGTGACACTCTGAAGAACATGTTAGTTTACAACATAGTTATACAAGAGTGCGCATTATCCTCATTCATTTCATGAGCTTGCATAATGCTCTTAAATTACATTGCAGCAAGTTGAATCAACAGACCGGCGTTCAAGTTTTCAGTCAGGCTGCACGGAATAAGTACAAAATTGGTCCTGCTGTGGTAAAAAATTTCTCCCCAGATCATAATTCTAAGTGCGGGCCCTGAGTGTGTATGCAACAAACGATTTGGGACAAGCTTATCTTAGAAAATACAACAGGTCTATTAACTTCTTAATCCAGTGAGTACAAATACCAGGGCTGTTTTTAAGTAAAAGGTCCGTTTGTTTATTAAAAAATAACTATATTTTGTTTTAAAAAAAACCTTTATTTTAAGATTGTACATACTTTTGCCTATTTTTCTACATAGTTGTCGAGTTAATTAATGCACTTGGCATACCTTAGAACTAAGTTTTGAAATTCCTCTTCAAAGATATCTGCCACCTGGTCGGACAGCCAATAGTTCACAGACGCTTTCATTTCTTAACGGTGTGGCATACTGTCAAAAGGTGTTTTGCTCCTCCACGATAACGCAAGGCCTCACACTTCTCGAACGACTTGGAACGTAATCGGATCTTTTGGCTGGGAGGTTTTGGACCATGCACCATACAGCCTCGACCCTGCTTCTCTAACAATTTCCACCTTTTCCAGTACCTCAAACACAATCTTGGTGGGAAGAGGTTCAGTGACAACAAAGAAGGGAAAGCGGCCGTGAACTCTTGTCTGTCCGACAGGTGGCACACTTCTTTGAAGGGGATTTTCAAAACTTAGTTCTAAGGTATGAGAAGTGCATTAATAAACTCGGCCAAAAGTGTAGAAAAATCGGCAAAAGTATGTGCAATCCTAAAATAAAGGTTTTTTAAAACAAAATATTGTCGTTATTTTTTAAAAAATAAACTGACCATACTTAAAAAACAGCTCTTGTATAATACCAATGACGTGGCAAGCTGCAATGGTTTGAAGCGTGTGAAATGGCGTTTGGATCGTAGCTGTCCTTGAAATAACTAAATTGTTATAGTTCGTTCAATCGCTTTGCTTCCAACTGCAGGTCGTATTTCTGCTGCAAGACGCATTGCGATGCACCACAGCCATTGAACGAACACAGCGAGCTTCCTTTTCAGTAGTGAAACGTGACCACCTAAAAACTATTTCCATTTAACTATATATCTGCCAACAATCATGCACAAGAAATAAATTTCTCTTCTAAGTCTTTCTTTAATTTTACGGAAAGAAAATCCATTTTTTCTTAGCCCTGTTACATCAATTCGTTCAAACAATTCATAGTAGCTTTTGCCTCTTTTTAAAGACATTCTTGACGAACATCAATTCCATTCATCACAAGTAGACGACAAAAAGGGTACCGTCTAGCCTTAAAGCAAAACTGATTTGCATGTTCATAGTGGAGCTACAAGTCCAACATTTATGCTGCTCGTGCGAAGATTGAATAGACATCATCTTTTAGATGCATAAACACATCTTCCAAATTTTGTTTATGCATCATACTTGGTACTAAGTGTTTTTCCATCAGTACATATATATATATATATATATATATATATATATATAAATATATATATATATATATATATATATATATATATATATATATATATATATATATAATAATATATATATATATATATATATATATATATATATATATATATATATATATATATATATATATATATATATGTAATAATCCCATTAATTATTCTTAATAACTTTGAATTACCTTTGGTCCATCCCTTCACGACCAACGTTTTAGTAATAAGTTAACCAGCCGTCTAACGAGAGGATTTTAAACTACATCCATCCACCCACACAGATCACGTGATTTTAAGCTGCCTATAAGTATCGAGACTCCTGGAGATCGTTCTCTTTCGCTTCTGCTTTGTGTTTTAACATGTAGTCGGCTGCATTGTGTTTGTGTGTGCTTCTATTGTGACATACCTGTAATGTCTTATGTGTTCAAGATGGATAATAAACAAGTTTCTTCAATCACCGTACTGCCTTATCAATCTCATATAAAGAATCCATTCCAACAACAACGTCTATTACATAAGTCTGCAGGATCGTTATTTGCGTGGGAAATAAAAATTGTAAGTCAAAATTATTACAACCAAAATGATAACAACCGTCATCGACCAAAATAAAGAAGAAAGGAGAAAAATGCCTGTGTGCGTGCGTGGATGTATCCATTCATCGTACAATGTGCCAAAGTGTTCAACTACTACGTTTAAAAAGCGGGAAATTTCCCGTCTCGTCTCCATTGCGTAAGAAAAAAAAATCCCTTGTAAAGCTTCAAGTTTATGCATGTTTTGTAAGGATAAGAAATCGTCACCATCAAGTATATCTTAAAGAGAAAATCAACCTACAATTCAATCAACAGTTCGATGCTCAAATGAAAAAAAATAATACATCTTTCTAACCTTGAAGTGCGCGAGATGTGTTTTTGGCAAAATTTAGAGTTATGTGAAAAAGTGCAACTCAGCGATTTTTTCATCATTGATAAGTTTTTCTTTTTTACTCTTGTCATTTTAATTATTTGCTATTAACTCTAAATTTATTGTTTATTTTCCCTTACTGGTTTTTAATAATTCATCTTAAAATGTTTAAGAACAATATTGTAATTAGTATTCCTATTGATAATTGCAAACAAATCTAAAGTGTTTTTTCTAATAATCTATTTTGATCCAAAATCTTACAATGATTTTAGTTTATGGCTTAGATATTTTGAAAATATTTGTTTTAAAGTCTTCCATATGAAATGGTTTAGTATGGGGTAGTGATATACCAATATAGTTTCTTTATTTAAAGCCTGGTCTTATCCAGTATTTTTTTTATATAAGCCTGGTTATACCCCAGAGTTTCTTATCAATATTATTTGTCTTACCCCCATTGTTTTTTTATTATTCTTTGGTCCCTACCACCATTGTACTGTTATTATGGGTTATTCTAATGTTTTTTCAATATTGTGTAACAAATTATTTTCATTTTTCGATTGTATTTAAATTAATTGATTGGGCAGTCAACTCCACGTATATATTAATGTGAATGTTATTACCATTTTAAAAACGTTTCCAGGAATCTCGGCTTTATCTTTTGAAATTTCGGATTAAATTTACTTAATGTTATGTTTTGTTTTGAAGATAAAATGCATATATTTCATAATGATTATATTTGAATTTGATATTTAACATGATAATTGATAACTTTACAGTGTTTTTAAGTGTTTTACTGAATCAATACCAAAGATTTGATATTTTTATTTTGAGAATTTTATGTTGATACAGTTTGATATATTTTTAATGTGGTTTTAAGAATTTTTGGTTACTATTAGATTTATTCTTTATTAGAATGATACAATTTATTTGTGTGATATGAAAATGAACAACTTTAATGTGTTTGAAATAATAATGGTTTTGAGAGCACTTAGGCTGAGAAAATAGTAATAAATAAATAAGCAAATGTTTACATTTAAAAGAAATAATAAGGTTTTTTTTGTAAGGATTGTGCATAGTGAGTACCTCAAGGGAATAAATACACCTTTGATTGTCAATATACTATTGCCTCCAAACTTATACCTTTGTCATAATAAAAGTAATACATAAAAAAGTTATAAATAGTTTTTAAAAAAAATCTCTTTGGTCGACTTGCAATTTCCAGTCTAGGGATATTTGTTTTTGAAGTTATTGTGCAACATTTACACGATAAGAAGTAAAACTTGTCTCAAAGATTGTGCAAGGCGTGGGTCATCCTAATTTGTTTCTTGTCACCCTCAGTGCTCTTATATACAATTTCATATAAATTTTTAAGAAATTATTTTTTGTATTTTAAGAATTAATATTTTTGAATTCCTAGCCAATATTAATAATGTGGTGGATGGTTGTTTCAAAATTTTTACACGATTTATACTTTGGCAAATTCTCGAATATTTTTATGTTAATGTTGAAGTGAAGGGAACAATTTTTTAAATATTGATAATTTTAAAATTTAATTTTGTACTTAATATCTCTGTATGATACGGGTGTGGACCAAAGGCCCTGGTGCACACACGCGTCTTGCGGAGGGGGGAAATGTAATAATCCCCATTAATTATTCTTAATAACTTTTAATTACCTTTGGTCCATCCCTTCAGGACCAACGTTTTAGTAATAAGTTAACCAGCCGTCTAACGAGAGGATTTTAAACTACATCCATCCACCCACACAAATCACGTGATTTTAAGCTGCCTATAAGTACCGAGACTCCTGGAGATCGTTCTCCTTCGCTTCTGCTTTGTGTTTCAACATGTAGTCGGCTGCATTGTGTTTGTGTGTGCTTCTATTGTGACGTCCCTGTAATGTCTTATGTGTTCAAGATGGATAATAAACAAGTTTAATTAATCACCGGAATGCCTCGTCAATTCCAGCCAAATCAAACATCCATCGTAGTTAATAGTAATCATATAAAGAATACCTTTCAACGGCCACGTCTATTACATATATATATATATATATATATATACACACAAAATGTGTATTTTTCCTTTGAAAAGTACTTTTAAAATATACTTTAAAAAAACAGGAATTATCGAATGAATTAGAAATTATGAACATATCGAAATTTGTACAATATATTTATATTGCTCATTTAAGCTCCGTACTAAAGAATTCAATGAAAATTATTCACTTCCTACAAAAATATGTAGTATGTATGTATATATATATATCATTCTAACTCTTATACTCTTATATAATATATATATAATTCACTAAAATTTTCTCTCGAGGGATTTTAATTTATAATATATATATATATATATATATATATATATATATATATATATATAAACTTATACAAGTAAATGTTCTAACATAAATGTACTAAAATATGCAATGTTATAAGCTGAAAGCGTCTTTAATGTTCGTCGTTAAAACATTTTAAACTCAAAGCAAAAATTTCATTGTGGCATAACATTTTACGTACCTTATTGCTTGGTTAAGTGCTCACAATAGTGTCTATGCTTAAAATAGAGAACACTTCTTAGATTTTATATATATGTATAACCAAAAAGTATTAAAGGCTAAAATGACTTCGACGTAGAGTAGATAAATAGCTATAAACTAGTATTGTATACCTCTTAAAAATAGAAATAAATATTTTTAAAACTTATAAAGCAATATTACCCTTATAACCGGAGTTCTTATTGTACAATTTCAGATTATATGTTCATGCTTATCATGCAATGGTTATCAAGATTGGGGGAAAATACACATCTAGCATTTGAATTCTCGTTTATTCGCTTAATTGTCTTGTAATCGTGCGAACGTACAACCTGTTCAAATTTCTGCGACTTTAATATGTATTTAAGTTCACCATTTGTATAAATCACGCAAATCTCTTCCATTGTGTGATAACACATTTGTAGTAATTCTGTATTTTAAACTAATCTGAATAAAATCTTTTCATTTGTATTAAACGAAATTTAATCGTAGAATCTTTTTTGACAAATTAAAACCACTCGAAGTATTTCATTTTTTCTACCATATAGCAGAAAATATACAAGTAAGTGGAAAGAAAGTAAAGGAATTGTATTTTTTTAACTATTAACAGCAGAATATTTTTTGTTGCGGTTATTCAGCTTCAATAAAACTTATAATTTTGATGAAAATTAGGATACCGGGAAGGATGCAATAAAAAAAATGTGATAAAAACAGTTTTCCCGAATTTTCTTTCACAGTATTTTCTTGTTTAATATTCCAAAAAATATCTCCCCATTAAAACATAATGGAATATCCTAAGATTTTTTATTTCTATACTTATTATATAACATTTTTCTTTTAACAATCATTTAAATTCCATTTTGATGTACAAATATTATTTTCGCTCTAAGACACACACATACACATATATGTAGAGTCGACTCTTGATCATGCAAACCTTCGATAATATGAACCTCTCATTAATTAGAAGTATATGCTCATCCCCTAGAAGAACTCTTGATATTTCAAACTAAAGCAATGCATTTTGGTACACTCAATATTTCGACGTAAAATCTGCGGCTGGCCAGACTGCAACACGCGATCATTCGAAGTTATCTTATATAGCTCTCGACAATTCGAACACTCATTATGATGTATCATCTAGCAAACCAGTTGCAGCTTACATGTTTTGTGTTGTATTGTCTCTGCGTGTCTCGCCTTTAGTGTAACCCTTTTGACGATCATTTGTGTCTGAAATCACTTCTTTGTGTTCCCGGTTCCTCAAGCAAAAATACACTATTAACTATTTTCCTGTTAAGTGAACAATAGACTGGCAGCACTTGTTATCAGCCGTCCATATATTTCGTTAAACACGTGGCTTTGCTGCACATATGTTCAGAAAGGATGGTCCACTATTGTGAAGAAGAGATGCGTAGGATTGTGTATTTTGCGTTGGAGTGACATAACAATTTATGACTCATCTATTTGACTTCTGGCATGTGGCACCAAATAAGGCATGGACCGGACTGGACCCTATCTTGAAGAACTAATGGTGTTGGGGCAATGTCTGAAAGAACCGATAACAGATTAAACTGATTTTTAAATATAACAGATTTTTCTACAAAAAAGATTAATTATGCACAGTATGTATTCTTTTAATAATTGTTTTTAATACATAAATGTACTTTTAGTACAAGATTTTTAACTTCTGTATAATATTTATACTGTACATTATGTGTACTTTTGAAAAATACTTTGAAATAATTTTATACATAAGTACAACTGTTGTTTTTTTTACATAGTTTCAAATTTCAATTTTTTGGGAACGAATTTCTCTTTGTGTACTTTGGGAGTTTTTCCTACCCTCTTGATAGTTTGAACTCTTGATAATTTGAAGTTTTTCATTGGTCCTTCCAACTTCGAATTATCGAAAGCTAACTGTATTATATATATATATATATATATATATGTAGGAAAGGAGTGCAAGTTTTCTTTTATTTCTTTTGATTTTTATTGTAAGAGATGGCACCACTAATAGAAACCACGTGAGTTTTAGCTGCGCGATACGGTGAGATCATGTATTTATGAGGTGGCAGAAAAGAAACTGAGAGTTGCACCAAAGCTTGAACGAAGGCAGGTCAGAGGAAATCGGTCTCTCCGTTGTTTGAGAAAGAGTACGTGTTTTCGGAATTGGTATGGTGCTATCTCGAATTATTTAAAACCCCTTGTAGATAGTAAATGTTTTAGTTGTGTTTTTTAATAAATTAGGTTATTTTAACTCTGCGTGCTTATTTTAACATTAAAATCGAACCTTCCCCTAGACGCCGTCCCACATATATATATATATATATATATATATATATAAATTCACGGATGTAAAGTAAAAAGAAGCTAATTAGAAAACACCACTAGAAACTTGTACTTTAACTTGTTACTATTACTTTAAACAAAACGCTTCAAAATGTACAGTTTTTTTTTTGAAAAACAATGTATTTTTTTAAGGGAAGGGTACCAACATTTTATAAATCAGCAAAGTATTGGTAATGTTTTATGGCATTATTTTCTCGTGTGAAACATAAAGTAATTTCGGTATTTATTTATGAGCTAAAAGTTATACAAGAAAAATAAAGCAGCTGGTAAATTATCAAGGTGCATACCATATTGCATAACATTGAACAAGGACATATTGAGAATAAAAACAGGTCTTTCTATTTACGTTTTATAAAGAAACGTTTCACCTTTTAACGTATTCGGATATTTTTGTTTAATTAATACAGATAATAAAATAAGATATTTACTCTATTTTTGTGGATTTTTAATAGTTCGGTGGAAAAAGAAGGATTAGTTCAAAATAAGTCTTAATTCTGAGTATAAGGGATGGTAATTATTTTAATTAATTGAAGTTCCATACAAATAAAAAAGAAGTCCAAAGTTAAGCATAAATCGTAAAATGCGAAAAACATGCAGTAAATATTCGTAAAATTATTCCAAATTTCTTGCGGTTATTAATTGGGTGAAGAAGAAACATTGAGTTTATGCAAAACCTTTCAGTCGACTACGTCCTGTGCAAAACACCGGTGCATGTCGGAACGCGGACAAACCAATTCACGCAGAAAAAGCAGTTCAGACAAGTTTCGTGCAACTGCTGTGCGAAGGAATGTTGTTAATCATCAAACAAGGTGAATTTTGGCACAAAGACGCCAATTGTACATGCTTACGAAAAGAAGAATCGTTGGAATGCAGGAATCCTCATGATCACAAACCGAAGTGTCCCGAATTCTGAATGTGGACCAGTCTGTGATCTCAAGACTGTGGCAGAGGTTTCATAGAATGGGAGATGTTACCCGACAACCAGTATCAGATCGACCAAGAGTCACAACCCCTTGCCAAGACCGATATATGGTAATAAGTGCACGACGTCAGAGGGGCAGTACTGCCAGAGCACTGGGTTCGGCGCCCACAGTCGCCACAGGAATACTAATTTCGAGACAAACTGTTTACAGGAGATTCAATCATGCTGGCCTGTATACCAGAAGACTAGCAGTTTGCATTCTCCTCACGTCTGCGCATAAACGCGCTCGTTTGAACTAAAGTTTGAAACTTTATTATTGGAGTGTGGGAGAATGGGCCAATGTGATGTTCAGTGACGATTCCCGATATAGTCTGAGTAGCGCTTCTCGGCGGGTAACGATATGGAGAGAACGTGGAACACATTTTGAACTAAGAAACATAACGGAAAGACATCATTTTTCATCAAGGTGAGTAATGGTTTCGACAGGCATCATGATGGATGGCCGCACAGACCGCCATTTCTTTGACACGGGGTATGTGATTGCTCAAAGATACATAGACGAAGTTCTTGAGCTTTATGTTCGCTTGTTTCGAGGTGCTGTCAGTCCTGACTTCCTATTCATGGATGATAATGCGCCATGTCACCGAGCGGTGCTGATTGATGACTTCCTTGAAACGTAAAACATCCAGCGCATGTCGTGACCTGCGATCTCCCCTGATTTAAATCCTATTGAGCATGAATGGGATATGCTCGGGAGACAAATTGCAGCCCTTTCGCACCCACCAAGTTCCGTTACAGAACCAGCTCTCCAAGAAGCTTGGAACCGTTTGAGCCCACAACTCATTCATCATCTCATAGCAAGAATGGCAAATCGCAGTGCAGTGTGCCTGGCTGTCAAAGGTGACCACACGCTTTATTAAACTGCAGCATCAGTATTTTATTTAATGTTTTCTTTCATTTTTTCTTTAAAATGTAAATCCTTGCTATGCTCAGTTTTCTTTCAAACTGCTACTTTGGATAATAAAATTAATTATTATCATTCTTTTGATTTGCTTCCTTATTTTGTAACCATTTTACACTCGCACATCACGTTGCCCGCCATTCTCATTTATAGTTCCTTCTTTATTCACATAATAATCAATTATGCTTAACTTTTGGACACCAGTGTATATATATATATATATATGATTTGTATATGTATAGAGAGAGCTAGATATAGATATAGATATATGTGCTGTATAATACATTCTTTTCTATAAAATAGTTTTTTTTCTGGATACTATAAATATATTTGTTGGGGGGGGGGGTTCTTATTATAAACAGAAATTTGCATTGAAAAATAATGCATTTTTATTTCTCATACTGCACTGAGGTTATTTGAACATCATATTTGCCCCAATAATTATCGAATACAGCACTAATTTTTTCCATTGCATAAATGTATAAATTAGTGCTAATTAAACATTTAGACACATGTTTCTTTATTACATATTCTAAACTGTTGTTTTCAACCAACGCAACTTATATATATATATATAAAGAAAAATGAAATAATGTTTTCTAAATAAATTTTTCTACGTAAACCCTCTAATTTATATTCTCATAAAACAATAAAAAGCTTTGTAAGTGTGGCTTGTATGTTACCATTTAAATTTTTTCTTAAAAATTTTCAATTAAATGCTATTTAGCAATTTCATAAAAATTATATAAATGAATTAAAATAACAATCGCTGTTATTAAAAAACAGATAATTTATGGTTCAACTGACACTACAAGCTCATTTTTCATTTAAAAAATATCGTTTCTTCTCTGTTTGGGTTCGACTGAAAATATTTTCCAAGCGAAGATACATTTGTTTAGTTACTATTACTCAGCATTTCAATAATAAAGTTCTTTAAAAAAGGAATTAATATATTTTTAGAGTGTAAAAGACGCAGGGAAAGACCAGATGCAAAGTATTAGCATTTTTATATCTAAAAGTATTTTTAAAATAAGTTTAATTCATGTTGTAATTTCATCTAGCGTGTTGCAGAAGTCCAATGAATTTTTTTCGTTAAATGATTTCGTGACTATTTTCAACTAATTATTGAAGTATTTAGTTTTGATTCAAGTTCAGCTGTAAAGTAACATAAAAAAAATTTAAACATTGGTATAAAAATAATGAAGGAACTGAATAATGACATGCTAGAAAAGCCAAAATAAATGAATTATAATTTTATGTATAATTTTAAAAAAAACTGTTACTCCTTAATTTTTTCATGATTCGAAAAAGTTTAGAGATTTATGAGTTAATTAAAAGAGAAAGATAATTTTTTTCATTATTCATTGTGGTATTTTAAATTAATGAACAGCAATTCATTTTCAATTTATAAGCAATATAACTTAGCTAGAAATATATATGAAAAATATTAATCATTAATTAATTTCCGTTCATGCACATTTAAAATGTATCCTGATGTACAAAGTATTTCACAAAAAGTGTAAGAAGAAAACTTTATTGTTTTGAAGAAGTTGTCGAACATTTTTTTTTTCATTCTCATATCTACTCAATTTAAAATATTCATACTCTTTTCATTATAAATTATTTTAATTTATGTATCTTATAGAATATCTTAATTTTTTTTTGCTGTTCTTAAGAATCTTTAAAAAATTCATTGATATGGTTTATACGTATGTCAATTTACTTATGTATGTCACTTTATAAAGTGCTACATGTGTTGTTGTTATTTGTTTGTCTACCTCATACTTTAAAACAATACACATACTATGGTGACCCACTTCATAATTGTGAATCATTAGCAAATGACTGGGAAATCAGCTATGTTGGCAACTCTTTTCAAACTTCTGCACTACTCCACGTGAAAACTTTTTTGGATAGATTTAATATGCATCAAATCCACTACTAGACAGGTCTTACATGGCATCAGGATTTGAACTCACAACTCTACTAAAATAATGTCGTTAAGGAGCCCGTGCCTACAATATTTACATGTAGTTTTGACATTACATAAAATTACACTGTTATGTAATTAATATTATAATTATTATTAATGGAGATTAATTAATTTTGATGCAAAATATTTATTATTAAAAATATAATTTTTTTATTACTTCTTTATCAAAATATTTTTCCTTTCTTAGGACAACATAATGACAGTTTTTTTAATAAAAGATGTGCATACTTCTTGAAATAATTGATTCTAAAAACAGGTGAATCTATATAAAAATTTAACTAATCTTATTTTGATTTTTTAATGGAATGATGTTTGAAACTTTTAAGAATTAATGCAGCTTGTTCTTTGGGAGATTATATCCTCCGAAAGTAAGTCTGATTTTGCCACATTATGCTTAAAAGCACAGAAGCATTCTGAATAATCAGTTTTTACCTCTTAGTTAATGTTCATAAAAAATAATTCATCAAATAATGCAATTTATGTGTGCAAATAATAATAATATATTAGTACTTTTCCGTTTTTCAATTTACATGCATTGCAAATAATTATTAATTATTTTAAAATTATATTAAATGGTTCACATTTATTGCAAAATATATATCATTGAGATCATAAAGTTAGCAGTTATTATCACTATTTTTGGGGATGACTTTGTTTGAATGCGTTTCGACTCACACATAAAATGATTAAGTCATCTTTCGGTATCGTTAGTTATTTTTGAACTGTAGTCCTTTGTATTTTGATACTGTTTCCATATTTCTCCCGGATATTTGAATGCTTTTCATCTACTATTTTGGCATGACCATTCTATCCAAAATTCTTTGAAATAATTTAACCTGATAATTTATTTTCGTTTTTCCCTTAATAGGCATACACAATATCTATTAAAGTTTTAAACTTTCCATTGACATGTAATGACGGGATAATGACCAATGAAATGATGGAATAATGACTTTCATACATTCAACGTAAAAGTGCTGTTTGTAGAATGTATGCATTATCCAATGAATATTTGGAAAATGGTACTGCGTGAGTACTGGATTGCCCATGTGGAATTACTCGGTTTAGAATTATCCTACTATCAATAAATATAAATAACATATAAAATGGTTTCTCTGTCTTTTATAGGGATGGATCTAAAAAAGAGTCGACAAATTATTCTATGGTCTTATTAAATTCATTGCATTCAATTCTTGTTTGTATCAACTCGAATAAAACAATTCGACAATGTTTTTGATTTATTTTAAGAATCGTGAGTGAGATTGAGTGTTTAATAACGTCGCTTGCTAAAACTATTGGTGACGAACCTTGCAATTGTTAACCACGGTAAAGTAAAAAGTACAACATCTGTGTGACACCCGACTCTCCTAACTGGCAAACCAAATTAAAGTGAAGACTTTGAGCCACTTCAGATTTAACGTGCATCAGCCCTTCTACTTGCAGGACTAAGTGGGTGAGATTTTTTAACGCATACAAGAAAGCAGAAACACGGCCATTGAAGACGGACCTCGTAATTCATTTCGTAATTCGGAAGCTATTCATTTTACCGTTCTTGGGATATTCCCTTTCAAATTCCTTCCCCATTTCCGAAATATATAAATAAGTTCTTTGCAAACGTTGTCAATGTAGTTTTATTGTATTACAAAGCCGTGGGACTAGTTTTAAATTGAGAAGTACAATGTAAAAAAATCGTCCTTTGGAGAGACGAGTACACACGGCGAGGCACTAAACGCACAGGCTAAACAAGACGTATATACACGTCCACGCCACTTCAGGGGTTAAATACACGTTATTAAAATAATTCTTACTAGGTGAATTAATGATTTTTCTCCATCGACTATCTTCTGTTAAACAGCATATTTTGGAAATATCATGGAGTTAATGTTTCGGATAATGTTATTGATTAGAGAGATATAAATATATGTCAATGCATTATCAAAAATTGTGACGGATCTATTCGCGTGCTTCCTCTAATCCTCTTGGAAAATCTTTGGTCTATCAATTGAAATTTATTCCCAACGAACCCTCTGAAGAAGCAACCGTGATATGCAGATTAGGTCAAATATATATAGCCTAGGTTCTCAAGCTAGTAAGATTGAGACAAAGAGAATCTGACTAGAGGAAATATAGCTACCGATCAGGTATTGTTATATTTTATAACGCGTTTCAGAGATTAGATAGTTGAAGGTATTAAAATGACGGTTGGTCACCATAGTTAATATATAACTCAGATACTTAGATCAGTTGATTGATCCTTATAAAGGAGGATCGAAATTTGAAACGTCTTCTCGTAATTCGCATACCTCGCTATTGGCTCTCAAATTTCTCAATTACGGAACATTTCTTTTATTTTGAATTATTAGAATTGTGTATATTGATAATTTGTGTGTTTCACAAATGGATTGGATAAATAACAGGGCTAGTCATACTTCACTTCCTCCCACACCTCTAGGTGAGATTGAGAGAAGAACTCAACCCTTTTAAAATGATTGACTATATCAGGAGTAAACTCATTATATTCCTTCCACACTCCATCCCTTTCAACTTTTACATAGCACCCTGCAACGAATATCACTTAAGTATTGACATTTGTAGTGCTTTTGCGTAATTAACAAAATGAATATTTGAAATAGATAGAAATGTACTGTAAACAATAAATATATGAGGCGTAGTTGTAACGAGATTTTATGGAACAGTTGCATGAAGTCATGCTACAGTTTAAAATTTTAACGTTGCAATGCTACACTTTATAAACTTATGCAGAATTTGGACAAAATATACCATTCTAAAGATAAGTCTTTTCGATTCAATTACTACTTAACTAAGGCCAGTCAAAACGCCAATCGGGAATGAAATCACTAATGAGTAGAAATAGTTCGCTTTGCCAATTAACAATTTGAGGCACCGACAGTTTGAAAGTGTGCTCGAAGCAAGTTGGCAATAAGTTGTTAACAAATTATTGGGATGAATAAGTACGAAAATTGAAGGTACACACATAGAATGGGAAACACTATGGTTTTTATAGACGCTACTAATGACAAAAGTTTGAAGACCTTTATTCAAAAAGACCTTAAGCATTTAGATATTTTAATGATCAATTAAAATGAAATACATTTTTTTTTCTTCCTAAAAGTGCATTTATCTAGATATATTGGTTTCTAGATAGTAAATAGTTCTATTTTCCACTTCGTAACTCTGAATGACGACGCATTTAAAAAAAAATCTGTGTTATTGTGACAAGATCTTTTTCAAAACACGTAAGTTTCCCTCGATATTTTGTTGTTTTATTTAGTTAATATTTGCAGTTTTATTTATGAGTTAAAGCATCAAAAAATTTTAATATTTTTATTTTATGTGGGAGGTAACTCACATTCACATTTGACTTTTCACACGATCTCTGGAAATATTAGACTTACATACCTGAAATTACATAGCGAAGACCGTCTTAACGGCTTTGTAAAAATACTAAATTTTTTATATTACATTATTCTCTAGAACAAAAACAACAATTGTTTTAGTAAAGCAGATGCCATAACTTTAAACGAGATATCAAACTTTAAAATGCGTGTTTTTTTAAATGGTTTTTTTTTACCGAAAAACTCAAACGGGGACAGCGATTGCTCAAAAAGTCTTAAGAATAATTGAATAATTAACTGAAATTTTTTGTGTATGTTCTATGTAATAGTGGAATTGTTTTAACGTTCAGAAATATCAGTCACTGATTTATTAAAAAATGTACAGTCCCTTATGTGAATACAATCACTGTTTTTTTAAGCAATTTCATATAGTAGCTAAGATAAAGTATTCTAGTTTTTGTAAAAGTTAAAATCTCTTATCCTGAAGGTCATTTTAAAAATTAATATCAAAGTAACACACCAAAATTGAAAAATTGAGAATTTATTCATAAACATTTTGTACAGGATGAGCCCCGTTTACGTAAGTTTTTGCAACTTTTTTTCAATTTTTTTTTTCCATTTTAGTAATAATAATTTTTTCCCCTCTTCATTTTAGCTTTTTTCCCCTTAAAATGTGTACCAAATAAATCTAAAAACCACAAAAAAATTTCCATATCTTTTTTTTTTTTTAAATTTGTCTTAAGTAGTCGGATACCTTAAAAACAATAAACAGCCATACATTATAATAAATTATCCAGCAAAAGGATGGGAGGGGGGTAACCACTTATCAATATTAATTCAACATTATTTGCTTATTTTATTTCGTCATTTTGTTTTCTAAATCATTCTTTTCTTGCAGTTTATAGGGTTGTTTTTTTTTCTAATGGGGCTGCGCGTTGATATTTTTAACCTTTGTAGACCTAGTACATGTCCCAGGAACTGGTATCACTATTGTACTTGAAATTATTACTAGACAAAAAAATCATAATCAAATTTACTTCGAATAAGAATACTTGAAATTTTGAACAAAAAAGAAACGGATACTATACATTGTTCATTCAAACTTTGTAATGGTAACGTTCGGGTGACCTAAAAAGTTTACTTAGCACTGTTATGTTATTCTTGTATCTACTTATACAATTGTGTTTATAGTATTGTACTTCTTGCCTCACCATACGTGATTCTTTTGATAAGAATGTATTTTAATTAATAATTAATCTAAGTTCATAAATAATTCCAGAAATCAAAGATTGATTTAATCATTAGAAAATACGCATTCATAAATTAAAAACAATTGAAATATTTTTATTAAATTTTTTTTGAAAGTAAAAGAGCATTTTTTTAAAAAAAATTGTGAATAATTTTCTTTGTTTTTGTATGTTTTAAAATCAAGTTCAATATAAATTTAAGCAAATTAATGAATATATCTAAAAATATGAATTGGGATATTATCATAAATTTATTTTTTTTTTAATTTTTGATTTTTAACTTGAAATGTAATAATGTGGAAAATTCTAAAAATATAGTTTATGTATATATTTTTGAAGGATTATTTTCGAAGAATACAAATAATTTCCTAAAGTTTGATAAACATATAATTGGAATTCAGTTATTAAAAACAGATCACAGACAGAACAAAACTAGTAGATTGTGGTATTTGGACGAGTCAAAAACCAGCAGAAATAAAAGCACTGAGGATCAACTCTTCCGAAATACCTAAGATATAATTTATATAATCCTGATTAGTACTTTATGAAATATTTTAATTTTCCTCAAAATTTAAGTTTTTAAAATAATCATGAATTTCTCTGGCCACCAGAAAATTAAATTTTAAATGCAAAAATAATAAGGTATGAAACTTTAGAAAGCATAACGCATTTTTATTTGTAAAAAAAATCACTCTTCATGAAAACCTACCAAACTTTAAAAAAATGAAGAATCTTAAATTTGAAATTATAGGGAAAAAATTAACATTTTAAAAATTGTGTTTAATATTTTTCGTTCTCACAGCAATGCAAATGGAAACTGAAGCTTATTATTATTAAGTAAAATGTTTTAGTACTTTTCTAAGTCCTAGAATATGACAGGAATATTTTTTCAATCGGTGCAAGAATATTGTACGAGTTTCTCACATTTTTTTCAATGTTTCTCATTAAATTGGGACCAAATACAGAGTGATTCAAAACTTATCGTTCAAACTTCGTGAGAAGGTAGGGAATACGTCAGGAAATTGATTTCACATAGAAAAGTGTGTACGCAAACGTCATTACATGGACAAAATGATCGAGTAGTGTGAACACAAGGAAACACTACAGATAAGTTGTAACAAATGTAACTTTTATTCCAACAAGGTACAGGTTCACAACAGTGCTCAAAATTGTACGACATTTACCCTAACTCATAATTCAAACCATCGGACATTTTCAAAAACGCTTGGCATATCACGTAAAATTCCTGTTGCGACCTTTATTCGTGTAATAAGGTCCATTTCACTGTCGACGAAGACTTGTTTACATAGTCTTTATGGCCCTCTAAAAAAAACCTATGAGTGATAAATCTGGTAGCCTGGGTGGATAGACTGTGGGACTTGTCCTGCTACGTTGGCAGTCCGTTTCAGTCGTCTTCAACCCGTATCGTACATGTTGCTGCCCAGTGAACCACATTCACACTCATTGAGATACACACGTGCAAACATTTGTTACTGCGGTTTTCTTTTACTGTGAAATAGGTCTTCATAAACTTTCCTAGCTCAACGGCCACTTTTGCCAGCTGCCCATATGCAATATGCATACCCGCTAGCTCTTGATATGTAGAACACTTAATCTCCTCACTAGTAAGTCAGCTCATGCACTGATGACAGCTGGAGTGGTCGGCTGAGCTGTACACTGGTTGGGTACTCACAGTGCCCCCTACATAACCATGTCTACATTTGGGGACATACTTTCCTTTGGACATACTTTCCGTTTCCTTTCCTGGCGTATTTCCAACCTCTCCACGAAAACTGAACGATAAGTTTTGAATCACCCTGTATATGTCTTAGGCACACAATAGGTTACATTAAAATTAAACACTTTAAATTGATGTAACAGAATTGTGTAATTTTCTCGCACACTGTTGTTGTTCCTCTCCATGTCTAGCCAAGCTAGACCATGTTCATAATTTCACTCACTCTCATAAAGTCCAACACCATTAGATGGTCATCATAAAGATCTTGTTTTGTAAGTCCCAGGCAGTCACACAGGAATGTGTTCTGAAGATGCCAGAAAGGCAGAACACTTAACACAAGTCGGAAGAACCTTGTTTCCATCCTTAAAAGTCAAAGTTTAGAGGTGGCCACCCCGGTCTCGTCAACTAGTGTATGTATGCCAAAGGAAAAAAAATGCGTGAAAATAAAAATGAATGTGTATTTTTTTCACTAGTTTAATATTATTTTTCAATTATTTCTATATTCCGGTAATTTTTGAAGTATTATTTCACATTTATTTCTTTTGAATCAGTAACTTTTATAGAAAATTATGCTAATTTATTGTTTCGGTGTTAATTCTTAAATTATATAAATGGCTCATTTTTTACTTATTTAGCATCACAAATTAAGTGTTCCATGAAATTTGATCTTTTTTTTTAAATGTGTTGTATCAAATTAACAATACTTTAAAAAAATGAAGCCCTTTTATCTAATGGAAAACTTACCATGTAAAATTATATGAAGCATTATACTGTTAACTGAATGCAACTCCCCAATAATATATATTTTAGTGAGAAGAAAAACTCACCGCCAAAAACATATGGAACAAATTCCCAAATCAAAGGTTCCAACTGAGAATTTTCCTAAATCGTTATGAAGATCACTAGTAATAAATTAATTCTTTTTCATTTAACACACGTAATTATTGATGCTAAAAATATTACACTAATTTCACTTTTATATGCACATGAATTCTCAATAAGATATTACATTTTAGCTAAACCTACTTTCCTATGTTTAAAACATTAGACTAAATAACCAAGGATTTTACCCTTCATTTAAATCAGGGTTGAATACTGATGGACCTTCATCGTAAAACGTGCTTAAAATTAATCAATATGTACCACGAATTATCTCAATAAGTCACTAAGCGTTATACATGTTACGATAACGTTTTCAAGGGCAAATAAGAGCACAAATGTAAATTAGGGATTTACATTTATTTCACATCGTTGACTTAATTATAGGGTACTGGACTTTACCAAGGCCATTACTTTATTGATTTCATATGTCGTATGGAAAGGTTTGACTTTAAAGCAATTTTTAATATCCTGCTACGTGCAACAGGTAAATAAATTAAATATATGGGCTTTGTATTTCATCACGGTAAAGTAACCAGTTGTTTTTAGTGTACTTCCGTTACGCAAAATAAATGTCTAATTCAAATAGATTCATGAACAATTGACACGTTTCAATTCAATATATGAAGAATTTGTTTTTAGACCAATTAGTTTCATAGAGTTTTCGTTATTTACGAAATAAGGTCGTATGAATCTAGGAATTAAAAGAACTGAATATGGAAAGAACCAAATGTCTTATTTTGAATTGGTTTGAATAACATAGAGCTAAAATTTCGAAACAAAGCACTAAATATCTATCAGGGAGCAATAGTATAATTAATATAATTAATTTCTACTTTTATTTAACGAAGAACTACTGTCCCAGTAATTTGTAAAGAGTTATTATTTTAAATACTATTTAAGAAAGGCCGATAGTATGAAGTTCATAATTTTTCCTGCGAAAATTGCAAGCTTTTTTTAGGAAAGGTTTCTTTAATTATGGTTTTTAAATTTCTAATTTAAATCCCAATTCTTTTAAAATCTCCATAAAGTGTGTCTTTATATTTTTAAATATCATTGACAAAAATCTTATACTACAACTTGAAAATAATTTATTTTTAAGTAAACTTTAAAGAAATTTTAACCGAATATAATGATTAATTTTTAATTAAGTTTCAAAATCAGTAAAGATTTTTAAAAAATAAAAAATGAAATGTGACAGAATGTGTAACTTAATAAACGAAATTTATAAAAATAAAGAAAGAATATTAAATGAATAATGCATGCCTTTCCATATATAAATTGTTTTATTAAATTTATTTAAAGACTGAATTAAGAAGTGAAATTAAGATTAATTTGTTAAACATTTTAAAGGCAGCCGTGATTATAAGTATTTAGAAGGGTTTCAACAAAAAGGGATGTATAAAGAAGTCAAGTGGTGTGTAATAAATAGTAAAGAGAAACCTTAAGTGAATGTAAAAATTGCACATTTTAACCAACGTGATACACAAAGAAAAATTACCCTTTCTCATAATTTAGAGTTAATTTGAAGTAGTATTTTAAATAAAGCAAACTGAAGTAAGTTTCATTAAAATACAAAATTCTTAATTTAGGTATTCGAATACGTTAGAATGACCAAATTCGGCTAAAAACATATTTCTTTTTTTATTCTATTGAAAAGGGCTATGTTTTGGCTTTACAAAACAAACTTAGTTTATTTCTACGTTACCTAGAGTTCTAATTAAAATCAATTTTATAAAATTAAAAAAACCGGAAGTGGGTCCTTAATCTACCAGAGGGGAGTATTTAAATTGTATTCGGAATCTATATATATATATTACGGCGGATAACTTAAAATATTAGAAGTTATTTTTATATAAAACTTTTAGAACCTGATATTCATATTATTTTCTAGAGAATGTACTAAAATATTTCTTATTGTATGAATATTTTTTGAGTTATGGCATGTTATTTAAATATTGATCTCACAAAGAATGGCACATTTCTTACAATATTTACTCGATCACTCTAAAATTTTTAACCTTTAATAAAACATTTAAGTTTTAGTACATTCTGTAGATAAATGAATCTAATTTGTTTTAGTAATGCATTTAACACTAGAAAGACTGAAGTTTAGTGCATACCTATATTGCCTAAATCAGTCGAAATGACTGTATTGTGAAAGAATTACTAATGTGTAAAAAAATTTGTTTAAAATTATTTTTTAATATTTTTTATGTTATTTGCAGTCATAAGCAAATTTTTAGCAAATATTAACAGTAAAAAAAATTACTTCACTTCGAAAAAATATATTCTAAAAAATTCTAAGAAATAGTGCAATTATATGCGTCTTTGTTTTTCCAATTGAAATTAAAGAGCAGCTAAAATGACTTCTTTGGGCATCTGGTGTTAATAACATAAGTTTATTAATTTGCTCTCTAATTGCTTTGAAATTTTTCAAAAAAAAGGTTGCTAAAATTTCACTTATAATTGTGATTTTTATAAAATTTAGATATTGTTTTTAAAAATATCGTTCATTAAACATTAGTAAATAATTAATTATTGGTATAGATTCGTAGAAAATCATTTATAATGTTTTAGAGAGAGAGAGAGAGAGAGTATGCTATTTTTTAAAAAAAGTATTCCGAACTCGTGTTTGAATTACCTTAAACTCTTATTATTCGAATAATTAAAAAGTTTTGTAACGTTGGTTGGTTAGTAACATAGCGCTCTGAGGCAAAATCATTTTGAAATAACCCCACGTAATAGCATAGGGTCATTTTCCCAATGAAAGTCACACCAAAGGCTCATCGACGAAATAATTCATGCAAACCAGAAACATTCCGAGTTCCTTCCAAAGAGTGAGTTTGAATATTAAGTTATCAAATCTGTCTCAGATATTATCTTTCGGTTGGAAACTAACTTTACTCTCAACTTGATGCAGGAACCTATTTTAATATTTGAAAATGTTGCTTGAGCAACGGATAGGCATACTTTTAAAGTATTCATTCAATCACGCAGCTTTGTGGCAAAGCACGGAATGAACTGACTGTTGATCCATGCTCCTACTTCTAACCCAATCCTTACATGCTACCGATCAGCAAAGTGGTTGGAAAATATATCATCCTTTTCTGCCATTACTTCGAGAAATATATCAGGAAGAGGGGATCATTACTTTTTAAACAGGGTTCCAACCAATTCGTGGGGTGATATGGGGCTTTAGGGACTTGAACTTTCTTGTTAAACTACACCAATAGGTGGTTGTTAGTTCAAGCAGAAACCTGTTGGCTTGCAGTTTCCTCACTTAAATATTACTGGTAAATTCTTAGTCATGGGTAATATGTGAAAAGTTTTCAAGTATAACTTTATGAAAATGGGGAAATGTTATCCATAATATAATGTATAAACTCCTAATTTTGGAGTTTGATTACTTATTCAATCATAAATTCATGCCGTGGGTCATTTAAGAATCTTAACTGTTTCCACGAAAGAGAAGATTATAATTTCCTCTCTCAAACTTATTATTTCGCTGCCAAAACTAATTTAAATGTGTTTTTTATCATTCAACTGGATAGAAATTAAAGTAATGAGGGATCTCTTATAATGGTTTGAAATTTCTGGACTGTTGCAAAGTATTTTAATATTAATTGTTTAAATTTAAAAATATTAATTAAATTTTTTGAATAAAACATATTTCGAATAAAAACACCTTTACAAAATATTTTACCTGACAAATCAGTGATCTATATCCTAAACATTGGTTTGTTTCACTAAACGTGATAATTTTATTAGCCAAAATAGCTTTGGAATAATAGTCTCATATTTTAATAATTCCATTAGGTCATAACTTTATCTGGCCCATTATTATAGTTAGGTTAACTAAAAAAAAATGTGTATCTTTGTAATACATGAAACGAGACGCAATAGATGACTGAACATGCTCATACATAAAATAGCAGCGATGCTAAGCGTAGCATGCAACAGCCCCTCCAGCCACTATTCTGAAACCACATCAATTCAGATTTGTATGACAGCGTCATTTTATCAGATATATAGCCATCTATAAACACTCTCACAGCTTAAGGTCGCTAGTCCCACTGGAATATTCTATAAAGAGCACCACATTCCCTAAATCGAAATCATAAATAATATAAGAACAGGCGAGAGAACAATAGAAGTAGAAGGCGTGAGATTAAAAAAAGAGGAGTGATCATGAAAGAGGCAAGGGACATGAAGAGGGCGTACCCAGCTGTTCTCTATTACAACCTCCCCTTACATTAAGGTAAAGTGAAGTGACTTTCGATAAGGAAGTTAATATGTCTGATTGCGGATGATTGTATTGATGCACTAAAGTAGAGATGATATCATACATAATATGAAACATGACAAGGAGACACTTTCTGGGAGAGAAAAAAAATATTGAACGATAGCCAGGAAAGGGATGTAATACAAATAGGCT
Organism: Trichonephila clavata; assembly: GCA_019973975.1. NCBI lineage: Eukaryota > Metazoa > Arthropoda > Arachnida > Araneae > Nephilidae > Trichonephila > Trichonephila clavata. The sequence continues at coordinate 390,994 of BMAO01017110.1, read as the reverse complement.
TTGCAGTATCAAGTCACTAAATGTCCAAATCTTTTGTTCCAAGCAACCTGGGATTCTTTTGATAAATGATGATGTAAAGGAGATAAATGGCTTAGGTCTGTGTGTCAAACGGAGTGACAAAATGTATAGCTAGCCGGAAAATGACTTCTCTTTGTACTGAAGGTAACTAAATTAACATTAATCTATGTCACGATGGGTTTTTATTAATGAGAAGTTTGACAAGAATGTTTGAGTTTTATATCTATTTCTTCATGAATATTTCGGAGTGAATTAATCCTGTGTAGATATCCCTTATTAAGAATATTTACCCTTTGAAGATAAGCTATCATTTGAAATGAAATTGTTATGTAATGATTTTTCTCTTGCCCCACATAATGCTTCACTGTAATAGGTAATAGGATTTTTTAAAATTTTACTTTATTTTCCTCTGCACTTCGATAATAATTGTGAAATATTCTCTCTCTTTCTCTCTCTATATAAAAGGGTCATTCAATGGAAACCCGGTCACTAGTGGAAAGTAATGGTAACGAGTTTATTAACTCAAAAATGTAGTTATACACAGTGCACATACTCAAAAATAGTCATCAGAAATGTTGGGACATTTATCCCATTATGACATTAGCCTGTCGATTCCGTCTTTGAAGAAGCTAGAAGCTGCTGTCGGATCCACGCCTGGACTCAGTCATACCCTTCGTCTTCCGTTGTGAATCAATGTCCACGAATAGCTCGTTTTAGAGGTTCAAAAACATGAAAATCACACGGTGAAAGGCCTGGACTGTACGGTGGATGTTTCAGCATTTCCCACCGGAACTGATGCAATGTCGACTTCCCCGCATTGGCGCTGTGTAGTCGGCCATTATCATGCAGGAGGATAACGACACTGGACAACATGCCTACGTGTTTCCAACTGATGGCTCGTCTAAGGTTCTGTAAAGTGGCTTGATAACACTGGACATTGATGATGGTTCCCCGTTCCAAGAACTCGACAAGCAAAAGGGGTCCTTGAAGTCAAAAATTACATCATGAACTTACCAGAATTGGTGTGCGTGGTTTTCTTGATTTTCTTAGGTGGTGAAGTCACCCGTTTCCACTGCTTGCCCTGACGTTTGCTTTTCGGTTTCAAAATGGTGAAACCATGTTTCGTCACAAGTGACTATTTGAGACAGAAAGCTGCATTCTTTCTCATGATAAACGTTGCAGATGACTTAAAGACAGCGTCATTCGACGATCAGTTGGTGGGGAAACCACTGCACACAATTTTTTAGAAAGTTGAAGTGTTGATGCTTTATGGTATGAGTGGTACCCACGCTAATACCGTGGTTCCAGTAACCGATGGATTTCATCCACGGTGATTCTGTGGTTGTCCAAGACTAAAGCATTCACTTCCGCTATAATTTCCGATGTGATGACATGATGAGTCTGCTCTGGTCGAGCATCGTCTTCCAGTAACTCACACCCCTGAAAGAATCTTTTGCGCCATTCCACAACACTTGAACGACACAGACTGTACCCACTGTACACAGCCTCCATCCGTCGATGTATTTCACAGCCTCCAGCTCCCCTCGCAGGTAAAAATCGTATTCCTCCTCGTTGTTCCTTCTTACTCGCCTTCATGTTCAGTAGTGAACGATAACTAGTGTGACCACCTTCTCTTTGGCGTAAAACCACACTGGTGCTACGAGAAGTCAAACGTTGTGTACACGTCAGTATCTCTAACGATACATGGTGCCTCCATATACACAGTTATGAGGTGCCACTTTACTTGTAATGCTAAGTAAGACGCAATGACCAGGTTTCATTTGAATTAAACTTATATATATATATATATATACGCTCAAGAGCCAAAACATTATGACCAACCCTACATTTTGCAATGAACTCGCCTGGATGGCGTGGAAGGCACGTGATCAGGTAGAAGTGGTTTTTAACTGCTGCTGGAAGTCTGAAGAATAATTCTTTCACTTACTTTTGTGTGTGATGGGAAAGGCTGTGGATCTAAGCAACTTTGACAGAGGGCAGATTGTAATGGCTAGAAGGCTAGGACCAAGTATTTCCGAAACTGCACGACTCGTGGGCTGTTCGCGATCTACAGTTGTTAGTACTTATGCAAAGTGGATGAATGACGGTGAAACCAGCAATAGATTACATGATGTTGGACGTCCACACGCTATCAAGAAAAAGGTCATCGGAGAATGTCTCGCATGGTGAAGCAAAATCGGAGCCAGACAGTGTTTCAGCCCAATACAGTGCAGGGCCAAGTAGAATAGTATTGAGATCACACTGTTCAGCGGACACTGTTGGATATGGGGCTACGCAGCAAACGTCCCACTCGTGTGCCTTTTCTGACCAAGCGTCATCGCCAACTGCACCTGCGCAAGGCCCGGGAACATCACGACTGGTCCATGGATCAGTGGGAGAGAGTTGCCTGGTCAGATGAATCACGGTTTGTTATTCATCACACCGATGACCGTGTCAGGATACGCCATCTTCCAGGCGAACAGTTGCTCCCACAATGTACAGCAGGTCATACGCTATCCGGTGGTGGCGGTATTATGCTTTGGGGACGTTCTCTTTTGCGTTTCTGGGACCCGTGTTTGTGGTAGAGCAGATAATGAATGCTACAGGGTATCTGAACATCATTGTGGACCAGTTGCATCCTTACATGTCCTCTGTTTTACCAGCTGAAAATGGAATGTTCAAACAGGACGAAAGGCTAAAATTGTGTTGGAGTTGTTCCAAGAATATGATGCTGAATTCAAGTTAATGTCCTGTCCGCCTAACTCACTAAATCTCAATCCGATAGAACACATTTGGGATGGCATGGGACGGCAACTCAGAGTTCAAAGACCACCAATTCGCAATATCTCGGATTTGCGTGACAGTTGCTTAAACATCTGGTACAATTTGTCTCCAGCCATATACCAAGGACTTGTGGCATCCATGCCAGGCCAGGTTGAAGCTGTGTTGCGCGTCAAAGGTGGGCCAACTCGTTATTGACAGGTGGTCATAATGTTTTGGCTCTTTAGTGTATATAAATGTAATAATCCTCTCCAGTATAATTTTTAAGTAATTTTTAATTCTTTGGTCCAGTCCTTCGGGATTAACGCGTTAAATTATTTTAACTTGTCTGCCCGCATGATGGGGATTTAATCATAATGTAATTGTAAGATTGAGTCAGAACCTCGCAATTGCAAGTTTCTTACTAATCGTGACCTCTGTTAGATGGAGACACACGACCTTCACAGACAGTACAAAAAACAAGAATTCTTAGTGTGCTCTCTCTCTTTGTCTGCATCATGTAATAGTAGCTTCTTGCTCTTGCTTTTGTGTTAAATGTATGTGTTTGTCCAAATTAGTTAATTAGGCCAAATGTTCTTAACGTTCATGTGTGTGTGTAGCCATGAATAAGAGAAGAATAAAATTAATTCAGAACTTTTCCGTTTATCAAGAATTCAACAAACAACATTTAATGGTGAATTTTAGTGGTGAGAAAAGAAGTATAAGCTCATAATTGCATCGATATAAATTAGTTTCACATCTGCAATATAACTGTTTGTAAAATTCATGAAGAACGTAGAGATAAAAATAATAATGTGAAGGAGGGATATTTATATTACTCTTATTTTGATCAAACAGGTTGGGTGGCGTAATTGCTTAGACGCTGGCGTAGGTCCATATTTGCGTTTTCGATCTCGGCCTAAAGGGGTGGATTTTCATGATGCAAAAAATCGACAGCTTCCATGCCGTATGATTATGCGACAAGGGAAAGATCCGTAGAGTACCTGTTTGGCTTGGGTTCTTTCTAAAAATTTAATTCCTTTTCAACACATAAGTCAAGTATAAATTCCGAAAGGTTATTTTCTCCGAATTGACTGGCTATTCAGCGCTGATACATTGAGAGTTGAACACCCTAAGGGAGTACTACTAATACACTAAGTCTTGTTCCAAACAGAATTTCTTTGGTCGTTTCCTCTCCTTACAAAAATGGTTAATCTGCAACAGAGAATGATGAAAAGGTCAATATAAAGGGCATTTCTTAGATTCGTCTTTTATGCAATTGTATTCGGCAGTGTGAATATTCCTAGTTATCAGCAGACGGCTCTGTCGCGCTTTTTAGTGGCCACATCAAGTCTGTGACTTTTCAACAGGGCCGGAAAGTCTTCCCAGAATGTCCTAGGTGTGAGGGTGATCAGGTCTCTCCCAGTCATATTCTGAATTGCTTGAGTTTTTCATATGACGAGGTTTTAGGAAATCCTATCTTATTTCTGGATTTTTTGGAGATTTTTGGTTTTATGGAGATGGTGTATCTGAGCAAGACCATCTGGGATAAGAAACAACACAACAACAACAGTTTCCTATTGTATTCGTAAATTGTATGGTAAGTAAATGTGTGAGAAGTACATTAAACATTATTACTAAAATTGATTAACTGTTACAAAATGCTTTATATTGTAAGGAAATGGCTCAAAGAATATATTGGTTTACTTTATAATAGTTATATCGAAATACTGGAAATTAGCGGGTAGTTTTTAAAATTTCGTCTTTTTTAAAAATATTGAAGAGTTGAATAATGAAAAAAAATATGATAAAAAGTTCAATAAATACTTAAAAAATACATTCGTTGTCTTGTGATTTCAAAAAAATATCTTTAAAAAAATTACTTCAGCAATATTTTATCTTTTTTATTGATATTTCTCTGTATTCATTATGATAAATTAAGGAAATACAATTATTCACTGAATTCTTTAAAATTTATATTATCTTAAAAATGTCCTTTTATATATAAATGCTATAAAAACTAGTACAACGTTCCATAAAATCCGGTGCATAGTGATCATTGCTGAATAATATAACGCGTCCCTACAATTTCAAGTTACATTTTTTAAATTTTTAAGTATATTTGCTGTATAACGCACACTCATTTTCTTACGAAGAAATTTGAAATGCATGTATGCAATGTCTTTATGTTTTAATTCATTTATCTGAGGCACTATCCAAAGCATATTAAATAAAATAGTATACTTCCAAAACTACAACTCTTTAACCTCTTAAAGTATGTGTCATTTCTTTAAACAAACAGTATTTCGATTTATGTAGAAGTCTGTTTTCTTTTTTATGCCCTCGTCTCTTTTTTTATTTTTAAAGCTATCAGCTTATAACCGGTGTATAATGCACACACGTAAACTTTAAACTTGTTTTCAGTTTTAAAAGTGCCGTTATTCGCCCAATTTTACGGCACATCTCAGTATCCTATTTTTTTCTTATAATACTGAAATTCATCTATGTTTAGTATATGCAAAAGTGTTTTCTAGGAATAAAATTAAATGCAGCTTTTTCTAAGGAAAATTAAGTATTTCCTAATATATAAATAAATATTAAGAAATATTTAATATATGTGTATATTTCATGAATATATATATTTCAAAACACAACCAATTCCTTTTATATTTTTTTATATTGATTTCAGTGTTATCACCACATTTTGACAAATATATATATATCCTCGAATTCATGAATACACTTACACAAAAAAAAGAAAGAAAAGAAAGAAAGAAAACACTGCGCAGAAATTTATCTTAGAAAACGCGTGAAGCTCATACAAATAAATATTCTAGTCCAGATGTTTCTGACAGAAACGATACCATATAAATAATTAAAGACCTAGTTAAAGATCCGTTTCTTATTAATAGCGTGGATAAGCAAAAAATAACTTTTGTATACCTGAATTAAAACTTTTAAAAACATACATTCTTCATGACTGAGTAAGATTAGTCTTTCTTTGGGTCAAGGATATACGTAAAAGCTTTAGCCACAATAAACGTTAATTTACGAGTCAGAAAACAAACACATAGGCGAACAGGGAAGTGACATGTAAGTGGAGGTAGGCCATTCAAGCGAAAAGGCTAGCCATACTAAAATGCTTATAGAGTCTGACACGCACTATCCCAGTAATTACAGCAGTCCATCTAAAATAGCGCTGGTGAATTGTGATGTTGGCTTTCGGGTTCCTCGGTATGCAAATCGATTGCCAGGTCTCGGCTTTTGTTGCAGAATAGCAAATGTAAGGTTAACCGTAAAATGAGATTTTATTCAACGAGTGGCATAGTTAAGGTGCACGTAATAGGCCTGGCAGGAAAATGTGAGGGATTCCACGTTAGTTTTTTGCAGGCGACTAGCTACTTACTGAGGTCTCTACTTCTTAATATTTACCCACAGAGAGAAGTTTTATTACTCTCTGTGGTGATACGGGAAAGTTTTTCCTTTTCGTTTTTGATAGGTAATGTGGATGGATAAAGTACTTTAATCTCGAGAGTTCTATAGTAATTTCTGTAGGAAATGCATTCGGCATCTTGTAATGATTATCAGGTTGTATGCTTTTATTAAAGGGTGATTTTGTACTTCTTTTAAGTACATCAAACATCGTATAGTTAGTTATTTTGAAAATAACGTTTGTTATCTATTGAGATGTTTAAAGAACACGATTATTGAAGACGAGCAAAACGTTTTCGATATTCCCCGTTTGTGCAGATAGTTTAGTTGAAAGTCAGCATTTTTAGATGTACTGATAGATTTTTTTTATTATTGAATTGTTAATATTGCAAACTAAAATACTAAATATAAATTAGACATGGTATTACTATGACAATTTTTCTACTATTTTTTTTCATCAGTTATTTTTTACATATTTATTTTAAATAAAGACTTATAGTAATTCCACACATAGATAATGGAAAATACTATACTCTAAATGATAATAATAAAATATTAAATCAAACAGTATATATACGATTTAATTTATCAGGTTGAGTTAAAAATCTAATACGTAATTAACCAGTTTTCATTGATTTATATGTATTCCAAAAAATTTAAATAATAATTATTTCAAAATAAATCAAATCAAAAATTAACTTAAATCAAATAAATATCAAAATAATCAAAAATGAAATAAAGATAATCAAATCAAAATAATCAACAATTAATCAAATCAAACTAATCAAAAATTAACTTAAATCAAATTAATATCAAAATAATCAAAAGGAAAAGAAGATAATCAAATCAAAATAATCCAAAATTAATCAAATCAAACTAATCAAAAATGAAATGAAGATAATCAAATCAAAAAATCCAAAATTAATCAAATCAAATCTAATCAAAATAATAAAAAAACAAAATTTTAAAAAAAATTAAAAATTAAATCATATCGAAAATCAAATTAAAAAAATAATCAATAGTAAAATAAAATAAAGATAAAAAATTAAATTAAATTAAATAAATATCAAAATAAAGCTAGATACCATATTAAAACAACGTATCAAAGGGATAGTGTAATAAAATGCGTCTCAAGAAGCGTAGTTAGGTATCATCTGTGATAACTTTCGTGTTTCTAGTTATTTCACTTTTTTGTAGTTTTATTTTACTCTCAATATTTTTTTTCCTTTTTTCCAGTGAGCCCTCATTCATCCCTAATATTTACGGTTGCAAAGACCTATGAAGATAGCTCCTATGGATTTTTCATTCATTATTCTCATACGGCTCTTAGAAAACATGATTAATTAATGGAAATTTAGAGAGAAGACTTTAATTTCTATGATTTACAAATCTAGAACCTTATAAGTTATAATCAAACAAATTAAAAAAAAAACTTAACGTAGAATTTGTGCGCACAAATAATAATTTATTTTATCAATACACTATTCTTCACTTAAATCAACTTTTTTTCCTAGAACTTACAAAATGCATCCTGGAAATTTTCATTTAAAGAATATTATGTTATTACGATGTCATACGTGATCTACATTTATTAACATATATAGCAGACTAAAAATATTTATAGAATAACAATTCAATTGTTATTTTCATTTAACAAACTATATTATAAACTATCAGCTTATGAGTTGTAACAAAAGAAAGCCTGGAATTTCAATTCAAAACCCTCTTCTAGGGAAACTATAATTCTGAACTTAACATAATTGAAGGCAGGTGGAAACTAAATTACTTAACTGAATGATGACTAAATCTAAATTTAGACTTTCCATATCACAAATTAAATCAACGTTAACACCTTAACGCACTCAACTCAGTTATCTAAGCTTTCAGGGGGGAATTGGTCATTTTCTGCTCGAGTGAATTAATACGAGCGTGGGTTAACAATATTGGGGTTTGAAATGTTAGTTTTATTGTGAATTATTTATTCTGCTCATGGCACAATGTTTCTATTTCCTAATATGGGACTAAAATGATTGATTGTTTCTTAAAAATACCGCATCAGAAACCGTATGAGAGACTTTTTCGAAATATATTGTAAAAATAAACACCTCCGAAGTGAAGAGGATGGCATTTAAAATGTACTTTGATTTGATTTTACTTTATGTCCCAACATGAGGTTTATTGGCAACACCTTAATTTTGAGCAACGATCATTGATGAGGATGATACCTTAGCTATGGCACCTACTCTCCAAACTTCCACACCATGCCAATAGGAGAAATTTCAACTTAGACAGATTTAATATGCCTCAGTTCCTCTACGTAACGGGATTTCAATAGATTTTGAACACTCAAATTTTCAATGCTAATCATGAGTTGGTAACCTTGAGCACTTGGCTACTGTAGCTTTCACTTGAAATGAAAGATATTTTTGGTTAATTTCCATACCACATCATGCAGAGGATTTTCATCTTCAACAAATTTCAAGTTTCCGCGGTAGCCTAATGATTATACTCACAAACTCAAGGTCATCGTGTCGAAGGTTCAAGTCTTGGTGCAACTAAAGTTCTGATGTATAGAGGGGCAGATATACGTTAAATTTGTTGAGGCTGAAATCTTCCCACTGACGTGGTGTGATAATTTGTAGAGTGAGGTATCACCTCAGCTGTCGTCCTCTTCACTGGACTAAGGTTTTAAATTGTGACTGATCTATCAGCGTCCTTTCCTTGATCCTCTAGGGAATTATTTGGTCTATCAACTCGAGTTTATTCACAACCAACCCTCTGAAGAAGAAACCTTGATTGTTAAGATTAGGTCGGCTGTGTATAGTCTAGGTTTTCAATTTAGCAAAAGAGAGAGAAGGTGAGTATATAAGATATATTGCTACTGATCACGTATTACACCATTTTATTGCGTATTTAAGAGATTTTATAGGGGAAAGAATTAAAGTGACGATTAATCACTAAAGTTTAATTATTGCTCAGATAATTGGGATAGTAGATTTGATCCTGAAAAAAGAAGGTTCATATATTTAAAGTCTTCTCTTAATTCGCGCATCTCGTTATAAATTCACATATTACTTAGACTGGTAACATCTCTTCTAGTTTAAATTATTTGAATTATGTTGATAAGTTGTGTGATTAACAAATAGATCGATTGTTGATATGGCTAGTCTTCTTTCCCTTCCTCCCACATCTCTAGGTGGAAATGAGAGAATATCTCATTTCTTATAAAATTACTAAGCCAGGCGTCAATCTCTCTCGTGTCACTTTATAGTATGATTTTAATATACATTCACTCAATTTATTTAAAGTGCATCATTCCTACTAATCGATTATTTCCCAACATACTTTTTGGCGTCTGTTACATACACAGTTCAATGACAATTATTAATTCATAACATATGAGGCATCTGCTTGGGGAAAGATTTTATACTCACTATAATAACTAAACGGTAGGAACAGAATTCAATTTTCTTCAAATTGACTACCTGATCGGAACATCTGCTCATGCACCTCTGCGTCTCACGTATACTGAGATAGGCACAGTAGGCCTTGACCATCATGGGCTGTTGCACCACTGAGTTTAGCTTAGTTCAACGGGAGTGTCCCTTCCATAAATCATTGTAACTAAAAGCCATATGGGGGATGGAGAAGAAATAAGGGTGGTAACATCAAAGAGCCGCTTCCAGAATCGACTCAACATCTGTTTTGCCTAATGTGTGAGAGAAGAAGAATGTCTCCTTTTTTAGAATATAATGACTCATATGGTCATTCTGTTCACCTCCAAGCATCAAAATTGACAAGTATTGTCGTACAGAGCTCGTCTAATGAGGTGACGCTACAATCAAGTAAGTTGATTGATACTTTAAAATCATTTAAAAGTTCTCATTAATGATTGAAACCAAATTTGGAACTTGAGCTTCAAATACCATAATTAAATACTACTGATGTACGTTGCATTTTTTGGGGGTCAAAATCACCAAGAGGGTGTAGTGGACTATCAACTTCATTCGATCGTATTTCAAAAATTCGAGGGTTCGTCACAAATAGCTTCCATGTTCATTCAAGAGTGCGTTATCTTAAATAATTTGCTTCCATAATTTAAAAGCAAATAATAGCCACCCACATTCAGTATAGTGGCTAGTGATACTAAGTGTTGGGCTTGGGTTTGAATCCTGGAGAAGGCATGGATATTTTTAAATGTATACGGCATTGGGGCACTATAAATAGCCATTACGCTGCAAGTTCTCTCGTGAGGTTGGTGGAAGGGAAGAGAGTTGGGAAGCTCCGTATAACGCCAGATTGTTATCCTTCAAAATTGGGGTAGAAGCGAGCCAAATCGCACTGTCACTTGAATGGTGCTCAAAGCTACGGCTAACGACAGACGTAAATCTAGCCCCTTGCCACGATGTCTTTGGTGGACCTTGATCTGATGTTACTGTGGATCAGGTTGGATAAATAACAACACCAATTTTTTTAAAAAAAATCATATACATAAAGTATACAATTTATTTTAAAGAATTTATTTCAACTGTTTAGCTTTAATACAGTTTTTATAGTCTCTCAAATTTAACGTGATTATTTAAGTGAATTATATCTACGTAAATTAATTTAAAGTTGAGCGATATATAAATATAGAATTATTAAGATTCATAATTTTAAATTGAGCTTTTCATTTCGCTCGAAAAAAATTCCATAATGGTAATTTATTGGAAATGTTTATATTTTAATAAAATCTTTTTTTATATCTTTTCTTTTGATGAAATAGTCATTACATCACGTAAAAAATAATTGTCTAAAGAAGAATTTAAATAAAATTATGCATTTTATTAAGTGAAAGCGTTAGAGAGTAGTTGTGTTTTGAACTCCATGTTTTTTTTTATCTATGCCATTTTTGTAAGAAAATTTTTCTCCCATCCTTTTCTAGATAATTTTAAAAATCTAAGGTTTTAAGCTGTTATTTTACACAAAAACAAAAATTAATTAATTAAAAAATAATAATAATAAAGATGATCCCCATGAAATCAATTCACTAAAAAATTTTTCTTGAATCTTTAAAATTTAGAATAAGATTAAAATATTACTTACAACTTACCAAATATTTTAGCGGTATATATCAAACTATGAATCTATGCTTCCGCAGGATACCCCTTTGAATTCATTTTAGGACAACTTAATTCAGTTTTCTCAGTCGGAATGTAGTATTCAATATTTCTCATTTTTTCACTACTACTGACATATTTACAATTTATTTCAGTTTCTTAATAATGAATTAGTATTGCAAAAATATGCGCTGTATTTCATAAATACGATTTTTCTCCATTACTGCTAGAAATTTTCATTGGAGTAATTTTGCATTTTGATTTTATAATAATGCAAACCATTTTGAATTGTATACAATAGTATTTAAGTTTTATTAGATTATTCTTATTAACAATGCGTTCAATGAATTATAAAATAATATATTTATATATATTATTACACACATTTTCGAAAAATTTTGTTACTTACATTTACTTTTCATAGATAATTGCCTTTCCATAAATTATTTTCTAACATATTCTTAAAAGACGTCTAGTTCAGTGCCTAATTTAGTGCAAACTATAAATGAATGTTTGAATATTTATTTATGAATATTCAATATTTAATAACTGATGAAACTTTTCCTTAATTTGAAACAATAATTAACAGCAGTTTTGCTTCTTTAAGTGACGATGAAAAAATGCAAATAATGTAAAATGTATATAACCCAGTGCTTCTCAAACTTTAAATATTTGCGGCCCAATTTTCAATCACAACTTTCGTCGCCCCCCCCCTCTGAAATAACAATGCATAGAATGCAATAATAATTTACTAAAGCTACAATACGTCCATAGTTCTACACTGAACAAATTAACAAGATAAGTACTACATTTTATGTATGTTTCTTTTGGGGATAGATATTTTAAGTGAGTTACTTTTGAGTGACGCATATTTTACTAAGTTATTTTTAAGTGATACATATTTTATTAAGTTATTTTTAAGTGATACATATTTATGTAAGCTACTTTAAAATACTTAAAATCCAGCATATAACACGCGCCTATACTTTCTAGCTGTAATTTTTAATTTTTAAGTATATTGGTCGTATAGTGTGTACCCCCAAAAATCAGATGTTTTAAAGTCATTTATTTGTCGTATTATTCCTAGCTTTAGGAAACAGTAGTATTTTTCTAGAGCTACAACCTGTTAAGTGCATATAAACCATTTCTTTTCAATAAACAATATTTCGATACATCTAGAGGTCTAATTTCTTTCTATATGGTCATCTTCTTCTTCTTTTTTTTTAAACACTCATTTTTATAACCGGATTATACCGCACACCCGTAATTTTTTTGTTTTAAAAATGCCCGTTATACATCGGAATCTTTATGGTTGTAGGATGAGTATTATGTTACTTTTCCTTCTAATTTTTAAAAAAAGAATAGATTGAAAAATAATTTTTATTTAAATTAAATATTTATATCAAAGATAAATTTGTAATAAATCACTTTCTGAGTTTGGGGAAGGGGGGAGGGATGACGAATTTTCTGCAAAGAAAGCAAAATCATTTCGTATACTCTTACCATTTCCAAAATTCTACCTTTCTCAAAGCGGCTTTTTTTGTGTCACTGCTTTGAAGACAAAATATAGATCTCAGCTAAATATAGAAAAAGACTTTAGAGTGTTAATTTCTAATTTTAAATCTTGATTTAAAAAACTTTGCTCTACAAGACAAGCCCATGAGAGTGGCTAGTAATTATTAAGCTTGTTCTTAATTTAGTATTGATAAATAAGTTGTCAAACACAATGTGCAGTACCGATTTATTTTTATAAGTATATTATAGAAGTGTAAATGTGTGCATATTTCAGTTTTCAGTATATCAGAATGCATATATATTTCTTCCTTTCAGTAAATTAATAGTGTTTTAAAATAATCTTCTATTTTCGACTTTTCGATATGTGCTTGAGGCTGACTTCGATATGTGCCAAGTACGGTTAGCATGCCCCCTAGAGGGAGCGTCCCACAGTTTAAAAATCACTGATGTAACCTAAGGTTTTGATATGCCTCATTATTGTCTATGACAGGGATGGCGAACCAATGGCACGCGACACAATATTTTGGACACGCCACTGAACAAAACGGTTTGTATTTTAGTTCAAAATATTCCCATAATTGATTCGTCCATCGAGGTATTTTCAGTGAGAATTTCTCATTTCGAAGAATTATCGGAAACGCTCAACTGTATTATATACGTACTTGATCTGATGTTACTGTCAATCAAGTGGTATAAGCAACAACAACATTTGCGATGATGTGACTTTATTTGGTAAACTGAACTTGTCTAAATTAAATTGGCTGGAAATTGAAGAATTCGAAATGCAACTGATTGATTTTCAGTCTAGTTCGATATGGATTCAAAACTTATTGAAACAAAAAAAGTTGGAATTGATGGAAACAAAAAGACCAACAAGAAATATAAGTAAAAATGCAAATAAGGAAAATTTGGAAACATGGAATTCAATTCAACACGCATTTAAGTGTTTGAAGAAGCTGGTTCATATGCGACTTTAACCATATTTTCATCTAACTAAGCCTGCGAGTCATTATTTTCGGATAAATAACGTTAAACAATCGCTTAGAAACCGTTTGGCAGATGACTCCAACTCAACATGCATCCTGCTAAAAGTAACATCTTACAATCCTAATATAAGTCATTTGTCGTCTAATCTGCAACAACAGAAACACTAATGTTACTTTAATTTGAATTACACGTACAATAAAAACATTTAATGCTTTACAAAGCAAAACATATTTTTTCGTAGTAAATGAAGAGTTTTGATTTGTTGGTATTTAGTTTTATTATTTTCCCAATAACCACAAGTCAAAATTTTTTGGTGACACGTCTAAACCTCATGAAATATTTCTGTAGAAGAAATGGCACGTTGATCCATAAAGGCTCGCCATCCCTGGTTTATGACTTTTTGTATCCTTCTGGCAGAAGATGAATTTTATATCGGTTTAATTCCTTAGACCTGGAGTGAAAAAAAATGTGTTGGATCATCTTTAAGATCTTTAGAATTTATCCTGCTGAAAAAGTTGAAGAGCTCTGAAACACTCTATTTGATAATCAGTAGAGTGAAAGTCAAGGGAATAATAGGAGGGGGGAGGGAGAGTTGGAATGAAACCTCCTTACCGAAACTTAAGTTTCATTTTATTAGGTGTTGACAGACGCATAAATTTGACTTTATTTTGATGTCTAGTAATCTGAACTGACTCTGACAACGCTTAGCCTCTTCGAGACCAATGTGGTTCCCAGTCTGCCTGGAGAGAGTAAAAGGTGATATTAATCGTTTAGTTTGCCTTAATAGTTTGTCTTCCAAAAACTTTTCTTAACTTTTAGATTAAATTCTGATTTCAACGTAGATGAAGGTGGTCCAGAGGCTTTAAGTTACGATAAACCATTTCTTCTTGCTACAATCATTTTCAAGAATGTTTAATTTTTGAAAAAAATGAAAGGAACATGCAATGGTTCTCCGGTCGTGTTGATACGTAATAACCTGAAGTGGAACTAAACATCTAGCTTTCTTTTTAAAACTTTTTCAGTTGTCTTTTGACTGTTTTCCAGTGACCAATGAATGTAATTCAGCTATTTTTTTAAAAATTAATCAAGGGATTCTCTCTCTCTCTCTTCTATAGAGATTGAACGACATTCACATCTTGTCTGACCTTGACAATTCTTTATCTCTTTATCTGCCTCCTACCTTGGAAGCCCTTAAACCATCGATAGATTGCCAGTTGTATCCACCTGTTAACCCTGACGTCTTTTATGACATGCTACTATTGCCGCACTTCATTCGTCTAAGTATTTTATATAAACAAGGTTTTATATATGACTAAACAAGGTCATGTTGTGAGTTGTGAGCGACTTCTCCCTGAAGTCTCTCCCTCACCGTCCTGCCTACATAAGGGTGGGGGAAGCGAAGCATGACCAGAAGCTTCTATAATAATTATTATTTTATTATTATTCAAGCACACTAATCAACCACAAGAAGAAGCCCTAGGAGTGATATAAAAAAAGCAATAAACTCTAAAAGAGTACAAGCGCAAGTAATCAGTTTAATTTAACATAATCTTAAACTATAAATTCCCAATCCACTAATTTAGTTTAGTGGCAAACTCCGTTCTTAACTCAAATTGTGAAAATCAATTAAATCTCACTTTAATCACACCGTAACAGTTTCTCCGCTTCTTGTATCTTACAATGTATATAGACAATTATCTCCATATAAGGGTTTCTTTTTGGGAGGGATGGCTGTGAATTAACGCAAATTCTAGCCCCAAAGATTCCCTAAGAGGATTAGTGTGAAGGTCGCGCAAAGATCCGTCACAATGTTATGTACAATTGTCTTGTTTTTTCAATTGTTGTATAATCAGAAATACCGTAGAGTTAAATATACTGAATTTGCCCATTTTATTGGCCAATCTCCGATAATCATAAGACGTGTGACGACAGTTCAACTGGAAATCGACACTGTGAAAATATGCAAAACTTTTCCATGGGCTGATGTTTATTAAAATAAAAAGTGGATATGAAACAGTTTAATTTATTAAATTTAGAATACTAATTAATAATTTTATAAAGGATAAATGCATGAATTGAAAACAATATTTATCTGAATTCAATTATTTGATTGTATATAAACGACTCATTTAGAAGTAACACGAAATCTGTTGAAGACGGACCTTGCACTTTTGTACCATGATCATGTGACGAAAATGAGACTAGCATCCCCCTCTACTAACTCCCATACAATGCCAATACGGGGGATTTCTAAAATAAATTAAACTCAAAAAGGAAATTATAATGCCCTATTTATAATCTATTCAAACACACAGGAATTGTATAAATAGTATCTCTCTCTATATAAAAAAAATGTTTTTCATGATGCTGTAATAAATTTAAAACGAGCTATCGCAAAAATGTCAAAGTTCTAGATAACCCTCCAAGCTGGAAACCCCAATTTCGCAAGTATTGTCCACTCTAAATATGCAACCATGTGATTCGTTTCATATAAAGACGCCGGTACGGTTGTGATAGTATGTCATTGCAAGCTCTCGCAGAAAAATATCGCAGCAATTGCCTGGACCAGAATCGTTGAGTGAGAAAAAGAGTTAAATTCTCAACTTTCCAGGAAGCTACAAGAGTTGCAGATTTATCAAAATTTGAGGATTTCATAAATGAAATGTTGCATGATGCCGCTTTAGTGATGAATTTAACTAAAAAGGAGCATCAAGCAGGGATTTTGTGAAAAAAAGAACAAATAAATAAAACTACATAATACATGTAAATTACAAGTTTTCAAATTGAGCAATGAGTACGAAGAGTTATATAATTTGTAAAAAATGGGAGGTTGGTCTACCAATAGGGGAACAGAAGGTATCCATCCTAGTATATCTTAACATATCTTTATTGCAAAAATACTACTTGAAAGCTATGTACGAGATAATTTTATTCGAGTGATTTGCTTACATAACAGATGATGTTTATATTTTTCTAAATATTTTAAAAGAGTATTTGATAATTTCATCAAAATTTTGGATAAGAGGACTTCAAAAAATTGAATGTATATGATTGAATCTAAAGTTGAAAATTGTTACTAATTTTCTTACACA
This sequence comes from Trichonephila clavata, assembly GCA_019973975.1. NCBI lineage: Eukaryota > Metazoa > Arthropoda > Arachnida > Araneae > Nephilidae > Trichonephila > Trichonephila clavata. The sequence continues at coordinate 374,091 of BMAO01017110.1, read as the reverse complement.
GTTAAACTACGATAGCAATTTTGTATTTAAGTCAAATACGCATATATCTTAATTTAATACGGTGAAGGTGTAGTTAATATGAGAAAAAAAAACAATTCTTAAAATAATTGGGAATCAAAAATTTAGGTAGCATTTTGAATAAGAATTTGATCAATAAAAACTATTAAATGTTTTTAGAAAATAGGTGCTTTTAGGAATATAGGATGTTGTACGTCACTTAAAAAATGTTTTGATTCAGATAAATATAGTTTGTAATAAATAACGGAAGATTTTTTTTTACATTTACGTCAAGAATATATCATTATTAAAACACGTTAATATCAAGTGCATTTTTTTTTATTTTCACATACAACTCTTATTATTTAAATTATATCTTTTTTTTAATTTTTGAAAAGAAATATTCAGATAAACACTTACTCATAATAATTTTATCGATAAATTAATCCTGTGACACCACTTTTTTAAAATAGTTAAGATTTGGGTAAAATAAATTTAAGCTTTCAGTTCAAAAGAAATAAATTTAGAATAAGAAACACAGAAATCACTTGCTATTATGATGTATAAACGAATGATTATTCTAGTCAGTCAGAAAAAAAAGCAAAAAAAAAAAAAATTATCTGTGCGAAGTATGCATTTAATCAGCTAAGTACTCAAAATAAAATAAACATACATTGAAATGGAAAAAAAACCCAATAAAAAACTATTTAATTCTCCTAGATATTCTTACATTGAAAAAAATAAAATTTTTCAAAACATTTGTAAGACGTAGACACTTAAAGTCTGCTTCAATTATCATATAAAGTGAACTCATTTGTTCTAGCGTTTCATATATTTTTTTCATTTGAAAGAATTTCATTCATTTTTAAAGCATTCAGACCTCATTTGATTAGTCAAAGGCACTTTTACATCTGATTTTCCTTTTTAACTTTTTCGAGAATATGTTCTTTGTTCGTAAACTATTTTTTTTATAATTTGATATTTTCCACCACATTTTTTTTTATCAAAGCAAGTATTGCCATTACTTGTTTACTTTATCTCATTCCTTTAATTCTACATTTCGTTATAAATATATATATGTGTGTGTGTGCGTGATCGCATAACTTTTAATTTAATAGTAAAACTAAGAAGGGATGTAGAACATTAAAATAAAAACAAATACATAAATACATACATTCTAAATCTTAATGATAGAATTAATTGAAGTTAGTATTTGTAGAGTTTTCACCCCATTCTTCTAGAAATGAGTTTTTAATATGAAGTTTATTCAAGAAAATGAAAATATATGTTGAAAAGTGTTGGAAAGAGAACTGGTGGAAGAATTATTGAGTTGTACCATCAAAACTTTCAAAAATTTTAGATTTTTTTTATATGACACGCCTCATTTGTCTGAATAAGATGTGGTATACGGATTCTATGGTCTAGTTCGTTTTCTTAGAACTAGAGCATGACGGTAAATCTATCAATTTGTATATTTATATACAGCGATAGATACGTACATACACACAAATACATAAATACAGAGAGAGAGAGAAAGATGAAAAAAATATATCTAGATAGAAAAATAAATTAATATGTTGTCACTTTTCTAATGAAATTTTCAGAAATTTCCACTCTTATTAGATGCATATTTGATCTGTTGCAGTTTTTTTTTAATGATTATTTATTCTTAAGTACTACCAGATAAATGGTAATGATATTCCAAACTTTAACGTTATTTGGATTGTGGAATCAACAGATACCACATTCTTCAATTTTTCCAGCAGTAGTTTTGAAATATTTTTATAAGATTCTGTTACTCAATTCTAATTCATTATAAGATATATTTTATTAATTTTTTCAAATGAATTTTTTTCTGTGAAATAAATGTTTTATTAATACAAATAAACTGTTTTTTAGAGTAAAATATGCTTTCTATTGGAATATTTCAATTTCTCATAGTCTTAATAGACAGATATATTAAGCAGTGAATCTCATTTAACACATACATTCATATATTATGATTCAATTACTATCATGAAATTCTGGTAGATTTTATTATCATCAATAGATTATTAACAATATTGTCAATACCTTTAACGTAAGTAAATTTTTATTTTAAGTATATGGATGTTGTTTAAGGAAGACATTATTTTTATTTATATATTACTATTTTATACATTTTTCCATACATTTTTATGCACACTTTTTCATAATTATCTATGATAAATTATTTTCTACCTATTCTTCTATGTGTTATCTTTTTTTTCAAATATAAAAACTACGAAATGAAGTACAGTAAAATTTTAAAACTTAAAATTTTTAATAAATCTTTGTTAAAATAAACAAAAATAAATTTGTTTATATTTTAAAAAAATAACTCTTTGAATACCTCATTTGTTAAGAATTTTTGTACATATTTATAATATTCTTATGGAAATATATTGTGTGATATTATTAAAATGACAAGCTAAAATTATGTTATGTGGAATCGATTAAAGTGAAAATAAATGCTGGTAGTAAATATTGAATGAGTATACAAATTTAAGGGACACAGAACTTAAAAAACCAGAATCTTTAATTTTTGTTGAAGAACTATGAAATTCAGCAAAAATAAACGTTTATATGTGAGCACATGCTAGGAATTTTTGAAAAAATATTTATATCCTTACGATTCGTGAAATATGTTCCCATTATATCTTACAATTCAATAGTCAGATAGCACTTTTTTCAATTTTTTTAATACCAGCCATTACACGCCCGGTTCACTATGTATTTCATGTGCATGACTATATATTCTTTTCAGTTGTTGATGCCTAGCACAGTGCTTCTCCAATTTTTAATATTTGCGACCCAATGTTGAATCATTATTTTCATCCCGCCCTTCTCCCCCATACAATAACAATGTATTTAATTCAATAACAATATTCTTCGAAGCTAACAGTAATATACTAAAGCTACAATACGACTTCACCCTCTTATGGGCCACCGGCGTATATAAACGTCTCGCTCAGCTAGTCGTCAATTTCCCCTGACTTATATATGCGTCTTTCCGAAGTACGATCTTTTCTATGCACTGTTATCTATAAAATTATTCCAAAGGTGTTGGAATGCAATAAAAGGACCTTGACATTGCTTACAACAAATTTATTTATTTCACAGAATTTGCTTGTTTTTTTCTTTTCTAACCCTGCCTCCCACCTCCAATTCACCACATACGCTCGCCTACGTGGAAAACGGTGGCATTGTGGAGCGAATCGAGTAATTTTTAATCGGCATTTAAAGGATAAATTATAAACCGTACAAATTATTGAGATAAATGTTAATTTTAGTATATGGTTTTATATATGATAAGTCCATGTGTGTGTGGGGGGGTCACTGGTAAATATTAAACTTGTTCTTAACTTGGTATGGTTAAATTAATTATAAAAACATTGCACAGTACTGATACGCTTATACGTGTATTATATCAGTGAAAATGTATATTTTATTTTTTAATACATTAGAATGCATTTTGTTTGTTTACTTTGAGAAAATTAATATTTTTTAAAAAAATAATCCTTTTATTCGACTTCCCAATATGCTCGCACTCCTCTCGCAAGGATATTACCCCCCCCCTTAAGGGGGCACGCCTCACAGTTTGAGAAAATATGGCCTAGCATCAAACTTAAGCTTGTACAAAAAAACCAATTTCTTTTACCGCCTTCACCTTTAGATTTAAAAAGGACAGTACTTGAATTTCTAAAGCGAAATGATGCTCATCCTTTACGTTTCCTCTCTCTTGCAGTTGATTTTCGCAAAAAAACTCTTTTTAGTGCAACTCTACTAAACTAACCTCAGTAGCAAAACAGCCCGTAGTGGGTCAAGAGCTACTTTGCATTTCTCAGTTTTCATGACATTGGGCATTGAGGTGCATAAGAAGTGCATTGAGGCGTATTCAGTCTCTGACGCGAAACCCTAGATGTTTGATTCCCAAGTGAGTTTTTGGTACTCATTTATTGACCCACTGAAGGGATGAAAGGATGAGTCGACCTTGCGCTACCTGAGGTTGGAACCACTGACTTGTATCATGGAATCGCGATACGCTACCATTCAGCCACAGATCATACAGTGGTACTCTACTCAACAAAATAAATATTCTCACAAAATTTCCAATCTGTAGATCTAATACTTTAAAATCTATGACGTCTCCATAAATACCATTGTGAAATGATTTCCGCAAATTCCGTGTTTGGTGGATGGCTACTCAACAAAGTAAAGATGATTGTCAAACTTTAGTTCTCAGTTCTAAACTATTACGTAGCTGTAACCCCCTTTTGGGAGTTGATTTCCACAAAACTTATTCACGCAACATAAGAAACATGCTTGTTGAATACCATGTCTATGGGTATAATACTTTAAAAGAAAGAATATCTACAACTACCCAGGAATACTGCAACACCTGTTTGGATGACGATTTCAGCAAAATTCGTTCTTCATGGATCCTTAATTAATAAAGGAAACTAACTAGTCAAATTTCTAGTCTGTATATCTAAGACTTCAAATAAGGGTATTCTTTTTAAAAGAAACCTATAATCCTCCTTGAAGCTTGATGAAAATGACCAAAAAATTTAAGTTTATTTATTTCATAACTTTAAAAAGAAACTCTGCTTTGTGACTTTTCAGAGAAATAGCAGTCATAAAAAATATTTTTAATGGATCAAAATTTATTTTTAAAAAATGAATATAAACGCTGTTTTTAAGCCGTACACATAGAAATAAAATCCTTGGAAAATAGAAAAATATTCGAGTTAAATATTTCGATATCAACCCCTTTTCTATTGAATATTTCGATACCGCCCCTTCCCACCTATAGAAATAAAAGTGTACGTAATACATGGTGAAAACAAGAGATAGAATTTTAAAAATATGCTATTAATAATAGAATATATTTTTTAATTTAATTTTTTTCTAAGGCACCAATTTTTTTACTTACGAATCTGAAATAGCTATTTCCACAAATATATTTAAATGTGTAATATTATATATTTTGGGATATGGATAGTGTTGGAATATATAGGATAGTGTTGGAATTGAAACACGCAACTGAATTTCTTCTTCATTTAAAAGAGTGGAATAAAAGTTTTAGCTTACCTGCTATAAAGAAAGATAGGGGTTTTTATATATGTTACAAAGTATAATTCATAGTAAACTATTGCTTTAAAAATAAATATAAATTTACAGTTTCAGTCTTTACAGAATCACACGTTAATACCTGGTTAAAATATTTGATTGTGTTTCTTGGATAATTTATGTAATGAAATTCAGTAGATTGAACATTTTTCCTTCTGCTCACAGACAAAGACAACACGTATATAGATACACAACAGAAATTAAAATGAACTATATCATTTCATTTAAGGTAAGTCTGTATGTAAAATAATCTTTAAGTTTCTTATCCACTTCCCGAACTATCGAAGTATGTGAATTTTCGTACATGTGATATAGAAATGATTTAAATACATACAATAAACATAAGTAAACAGTATTAATGTTTACTTTTGTTTGTACATAATCAGCGTGTTTTTTTAGTCAATTTTAGACTATATTTGGTTAATCTGCCCTAGTCCCTCAGTGCCATTTCAAGGCCCCCTAATTTTATCTGTATTTTGTAGTGTCCCCCGAAAGCCTCAAACGCCCACAAGGGGGCGTTATTGCCCACGTTGAGAACCTATGGTATAGACAAATGCTTACAGTATTTTTTTAAGTAAATTTGGTTTATTTTGGTCATTTATTACGGCATTTTGGTTTATTTGGTTTTAATATTAACACAGAACTATGAAACAAAAAGATCTCAGGGTGGAAATCTTCGCAAATTTTAAATGCAGTCAATTGATAAGAACAATATATCTAATATATATATATATATATATATATATATATATATATATTTGGCACTTCAATCTCCGAAATTTTACACCATCCCAACGTGAGGACTTTGAGACTCGACAAGTTTAAAGATACATTAATCCCTTAGCAAGGAAGCTCTGTAGTAAAACCAAAAAATAATTATGAAGAAATTACTTGAGTCCAACATATATTGATATGTCATGTCTTTGAACTCTCGTTGTCGATGTCCACTTTGAATGTGGCCGCAAAGTGGTCAAGGTATCGCATCATGGCTAGCGTGTCATGAGTTTTAGCCCAGTGCCACTAAAGACCCGCCGTGTAGGGGTGTGATGCACGTTAAACCTGTCGAGAGCTCAAGCGTCCACCCGTTGGTATGATGTGGTAGTTAGGAGAGGGGGGTGCTAGCTCAGGTGTTTTCCACCTCACTTGGCCATGGTTCAAAATAACGCGGTCCGTCGCCAAAAGCCCTCGTGTAGCTGAACAGTGTGACGTTAATATTCACTCTCACTCACTCCATTTGAATTATGGGTTTGAGTCATTTTGAGTCACATGCCCGCTAAAGACCCACATTATAGATGATGAGATACACAAGAAAAGTTTCGATGTTCAAACATCTTTCACGTTGACGTGGTGTGGAAGTTTGGATAGTGAGGTGGGCAGCTCAATTATCGTTCATGTCACGGGATCATGATTCAAAATAAAATTGTCAGGGGCAATAGCATTCAAATATGATGTTAACCCCTCCACTGCTGGTTAAAAGTTACACGATTCACTCTCCAGTTCGACCATTTTTCACATAGGCATGCGTATGAACTATATTGAAGGAAAAAGCAATGACAAAATTAAGCAAATTTTTCTTTGAAATAAGTAAATCATTTGCAAATACACGCAAGGTCAGTCTATTGTATTCCAAAGCCTTCCGAACAGTTTTCCCGAATAGCAGAGCAAAGAAAAGCATCGTATTATGGAAAGACGTGTACATACGTCCGGAGCATTAAACGCATTGATTGAGAGAGACATATATATACGCCGATGGGGCAGTTAAGGGATTAATACAATCTATGAAGAAATTAGCTTAAATAATCAAGATTTTCCAAATTTTGAATCGTCTGAAAACTGTCATAGTTAAAATCATTTCGCTGTATTTAATGTCCTATTAAAAATACCTTGAAATGGAAAGATTAATTGGCTTTTAATCTTTCAACATGTAAGAAAAGGAGATAAATTAGCGAATAAAATGAAAGACTCTCCTTTATTATGAAATTTTAATATTAAAATATAATTTGCTAACCAATCTCCTAATAGAACATGTAATTCATCAAAACGAGTGTTGACAAGGGAAATACACTCATTATCTATCATTTGGGGGAAATTTAACCTCGAGAGAACAAAAAAAAAATCTTTCAGCACTCTCTTTCCATTTCATGAAAAAAAAAATCTTCATTAATAATTTATCTTTTTCAAGTAGAGACCTCTCTCTAGTGTTGAGAAAACGTTCTCTAGCATAATGAATAGATATATTTAGCAGTTTTTTTATTGAACTTTAAGTGTGTTATGATGGAAAATTATGGTGTCATACGGATTTAAATGTACAACTATAAAAATATTTAGATGTAATTAAAATGCTTCTTAAAATGCCAATTACTCGAAAATTTCCAGAGAGAAAAGCAATTAAACTAATTGTTCGCATAAACAGAAAATAATTATAAACAGTCTTGTGAAATATTTTTTTAAAATGTCGAAGAGGATGCATATGATTAAGAATGATGCATAAAAGTATTATTAAGATTAAATATGATTTCGTAAATGTTCGAAAATAAATATGATTAAGACTAAATAATTTTACAATGTTTAAGAAATTTTCACTGTCTTATGAGTTTTTCGTGCACCTTTTGCTTTAGTAATATATGTAAAATAGGAAATTTAATTCAGAAAGAAAAAATATTACAGTGAATATTCCTGGTATGTATTTTTCAACGACTTACCATTGCTGGAATAAGGATTCGGACATGTACTACCCCATTATCAACGAGGATGAGCCCAATGACGAGGCAACTGTGGAATATAATCAAGTTGTTATGCATAAACCTAGAAGCCATCTTTATTTCGATCATATTTCTCGAATGAATAATCAATCATCTACTGGTCTGTTTTATAGAGGGAATGAAACTCGTTAAAGCATTCAAGATTCAAATTCATTACGTTAGCAAGGTATGGGATTTTGGAGAGCGGAATGCCAACGTGATTTCATCCTCGTTACTTGCTCATTGCTCAAAACTACTAAATTCATCCCCAATAGTCCTCGTGGTGTCTTATAGGTAGCGTGCCCGCTGTATGAGCCTAAGGTTGTGGGTTCGACTCCGGATGAAGTTGAAAATTTTCTGAATGCGAAAATCGAAGGCAAATGATTATGTGACATGTAAAAGATCCCTTTAGAATCAATTTGTCTTATTTACTCTCAGCAAAATTAAATAAATGCAATATTTATCATCCAACGCGAGCTTGAATTAAATTATTTCAAAAATTTATATTTGTCAGCATTCGTAAAACAATTATTAAATCTTCAGCTCTGGTGCTTTTGTTTTTAATAATATTTTGCCTATTCCCCGTATGATCAGAAGACGAGATAAATGCTAAAATGGGCTGAATGGGTTTTTTTACTGTTCGTTATATCCTGAAAAAAGGTTTCTTGTAATAACTGAATAAAAAAAAAATTCTTTAAAACAATGCCTTCGACCTCACGCAACACACTTAAGATAAAAAAAATCAATTTTTAAATTCTGTTATGAAAAACATGTATACATTTATAGAGGTATTTTTATTAAAATTTTAAAAAATCTAATAAACTTTTTAAAAATTTTTAATGTGTTTTTTTAGTTTTACGTGCGAGTAACAAATATTTCAAATTTACAGGTTTTTTTTAAAAATTTGTTTCTTGTTCCTCATATCATAAACTTCACATTCAGAAAAAAAGTGCACACAGTTAATGATTAAATAAGATTATGAAAAAGACTAAAAAAGCAAAGTTTCTCTGTTTTTGCAAATTTTAAAGTACATTGCACTAGCACACATACAGAGAAGATGTATATTATATATATATATATATATATATATATATATATATATATATTTTTATTTCAAAACATCTTTTTCTTTCGTTTATCTTGACGAAGGGCAATTTTTTTTTCAGGGTTGCAAGTGATTTGAATAAAAAAATTGGCCTGTCCTAGAGGAGAAACCTGACCTATAGAATCCTACACACCTACCAATATCTTGCGCCAACGCAAAACCTTACAGTGGTAATTTTCAAACTGTTAGAAGCCTAGGGAGGCGGGATAACCCGTGCAAGAGCATATCAAAAAGTCGAAAATAAAAAAATTTAAAACAAATATATTAATTTACTGAAAGTAAGCAAAACAAATACATTCTGACTTAATAAAAATACACGTTGCATGTTTATTGCAATCTGTTTCAAATTAAAAATTTCAAGGAAAAGAAACAAGATATTTTTGCTATTACTTAAAACTAACTAACTTAAGATATTTACCACTTAAAAGTAACATATACAAAATTTAATATTTATCTTGATAACTTACATGGTTTATAATTAAGATCGTACTGCAGCTTTAGCAACGAAGTACATCATTCCTGCATATTAAATACGTTATTATTGTATGACAATGCTTCTCAAAATTTCAACATTGGCGACCCAATTTTCATTCATAAATTTCATTGCGCCCCCCTTTATACAATAACAATATACTGAATGCAATAACAATAGTACTACAATACGACTTTAATTATAAACCATACAATGTATCAAGATAGGTATTAAATTTTGCATATAATTTTGTACATGACAAGCTCATGGGAGTTACAAGTAATTATTAAACTTGTTCTTAACTTAGTAAAGATAAATTAACTATTGAATACATTGGTGAGTACTGATATATTTATAAGCATATTATATCAGTGTGAATGCCTATTTTATTATTTCAGAATGCATTTTGTGTTTTGCTTTTTTTCTTTTAAATTTAAAAAAATAACCTATAATTTTCGACTTTTTAATATACTCACGCCCCCGCAGATATGGTTGTCATGCCCCTCTAGGGGGCGTACCCCACAGTTTGAGAAACGCTGTTGTATGGGGAAGGGGCTGCGATGTGTGTGTGTGTGTGTGTGTGTGTGAAAATTGCGACTGAAAATTGGGTTTCAAATATTGAAAGTTTTAGATGTACTTGCTTATAGTTATTAAAAAAGCGTCTGATTGAGTTCCAAAAGAGTGTTTGCTTAGAAATCTAAGACCTCATCTCATTATGTATTTTTTGTAAGTCCATAATTATACCATCAATTTGCCAGATCCTTAATTGTTTTTGTTGCTTAACTTCATACTTAGCTAAGCTAGATCAAACCCATAATATCGTTCATTCTCAATAAGTCAATGGCCATCAGTTGGTGTTTATATAGATATTGTAATGTGTGATCCAATCAATCAAGACTAAGTTCTGGAGAGGCCTCGCACTTAGCACAGGTCGGAAGAATTTTGTTTTAATATGGTAGATTAATCTTCTATATATATATATATATAAGGTTTCTCTTATCTAAGCTCTTAATTAAATAGTGTTATTATGTCTATATAAGGTATAAAGTAGATGATAGCTGTATTATTTTATCAGACAATAATGTATTCCTGTCTATGAAGAAGGATTGATAATTTGTTTATTAATTTTACTTTTCAAAATTGCATCTGAACATACCTGGAAATACCTGAGTTAGCACCCCACTTTCTGAAATTTTTGTGTCACGTCAGCGTGATACAATTGTGAGCCTCCACAACATTAACGTGGAAAATAGTCTTTACATGGTGGGTAATTTCTAGTTTTACCAAGATTCGAACCACAATGGAAACAACGCAAACCACGAGCTATCGAAAAGGAACAATAAATAACTTAGAAAACACTTATTACCCTTAAATTACTAGCTAGATTTTATAATAAGACTTAACTGAATTAAGAGTACAAAGGTTTGACTTTAAAAGGGCAATTTTATATTTATGCTAAAGGTATCCCGCAAATCTTTTCCTCTTTCAAAATAAATGTAAACATATATATGTCGAGTTTTTATAAGGTTTAAATCTCAAAAATAAACTAATTTTTTAAAGTATCGTTTTTTATTATTTCCTTTTAAAATTCAATTATATTCGTAGTATAGGGAAACTATTTCCTTTTTAAACATGCGTAATAATGTATTTTAGCAATAAATGAATGGAGTGAGTAAAATATTTAGAAGAGTTAATGAATTAGTTAATTTAAAGTTAATATAAATAAAAGTATATTAATATATGAAAGATTTTATGTGTTTTCTATTTTTTTTAAATAAAAACCAAGTTAAGAATTACATGAAAACAGCCTTACAGCATATCTCTTTTTAATGCCTATGAAATTTGCAAAGGAATAATAAAACACCTGCCATCCTTCATGAAAGTTGAACCCGTTGTATAGAAGTGCTAATGCACGTTAACGCTACAACATCTGGTATTTCGATTACCCTTAAACGTCCAACGGTGTCATTTCGACACCATGATATAAAATACATAAACTAATTGTAATAGTTAAATAATTGTAGGACTACTGTTCAGCAGGGTTTACTTTTAAGACTTTTTAATATTATTTCATGTAATGATCATTTTTTACGACCTTTTATATCAGAAAAATCTGACGTCGACATTATGTTTGGCGAAAATTGTTGGATCACCTCTTTGTTGCAAAATATTTCCAGGAATATTATTATTATGCGGTCTCTATTCCATGTCACCTCTAGAGACAGAAATATCAGGATTTACTGGAATATTATCAGTTTTATCTGCACTATCTTCAGATTTTTCGCAGTTACTTTCACTCAATCTTATGTCTTCATTGGAATTTAAGTTAGAGGAAAACAGCTTAAACACCATCCAATTCATCCAAAGCTCTCGCAACAAATTAACAACTTTATCAAGGCTTAAACTTTTTCTATTAGTTATCGTTTCAGGGTGTCTTCTCTTCAAAAGGTTCGAAAATTGAATGAAAATATTTATTTTTTATGTGCTGATAAGCAAATGTTCTGAACAATAGCTATTTATAATGATACATTTCCTTGGTATCGAAACAATATTAGTGGACGTTTTAGGTATATTTACTGTAAAATCTCTCTTAATTAACCTAGAACCACAAAATCTTTTCTGTGTAATCACCATGGATAAGGATTAAAAGTCACGATAAATTTTCAAATTCCCTGCAAAAATACGGAAAGAAGAAGAAAAACAGGTGCTGGTGTTCAATCGACCCCGACGGACGTTCTAGTGTTAAATCTGTCGTGTCTCAACATCTTCCAGTTGACGTGGTATGGTAGTTTGGATAGGGGGTGACAGATAAATGTTGTCCTCTTCACTTGATCGATGTTTAAAATTACGGTGTTCTTTGCCAATAGCCTTCGTGTAGTCTTATAGTGAGAAGCTAATATATACTTATTCACTCACTCACACAATTCATGAATGCTCATATATAAATTTAAGGGAAACACACACACACACACACACACAAGACTGAGTAAAATAAATAGCCTGTTTGATCTTTTACAATAATAAATATATATTTATATTAAATGAAATTTGCTCGATTTTCAAAATAAATTTTATATAAGAAGGAGAAAATATATTTGAAAACCAAACCTATTACGTCACACATGTTTAACAATTTACATAGAAATTCATTATCACAATAATTAAGAGTACCTACCTTTTATGATTGAAATATCATTAAGAAAATGTTAAAATGTCTACAAATGTCTGACCCAAAAAGGTGATTTTTCTAAGGATTATTAAGTGTATTTGCTTTTTTAGGAGTTTTGTGCTATAACGGCTCTCAAACAAAAATTTTATTTTATTATTTTGAAGTAATTTGGAGTAATCAAATAGTGTTTTATTTTATACCAAGGCTTATGTGTATATTTATCTGATCTAAAATTTGAAATATATTTTTTTTGTTTGTCTTATATTTATGGGGGGGGATACGAATATATAATCAACATAGCCTTATTTCTTTTTCATTTTTCCTTCATTTCAAAATTCCACAATCGCACTGAAAATGCAGAACCATTTAGTACAAATAATGAAATTGTACGCAATTGCAATATTTTGGAGCAAAATATTGTAAATCACTCATCAATAAAAAAGTTTCCTCATACTTTAATTTTAAGAATAATTTTAAAATTTTAATGGCAATTGTGTATTTAAAGCAAAATTAGGTTTATTTAACAATTATATCAAAATTATAAGAATTAAGCAATAAATAATATTTGTAAGCAGTGCTAATCAAAGTTTAAAACATTTATTTTTGATATTCGTGAAAAGAACATTTTTGCAAATTACATAGCAATCAATTTTAAAACTTTTTTTTATTACAATAAACAAGGCTTAGCAATAATCAATATTCTAAATACACATTTAACTTTCATGCACACACATTCAAAATCTAAGAACAAAAAGAACCCGAGGTCTTATAAATTAGTTTTTAATATGATCCTTAATTTGAAAAAAAAAAAAGATTTTACTTTGAACTATGAAACACACTACATTTTTTGTTTTGTTTTGATGAAATATTTCTTTTAATCAAACAGTTCAATATTCTAAAATATACATATTATTTTACACATTTTACTGTTCAGTAAGATCAAGTATATTATTTCAAAGATATAGTGAAAAGTGAAACAAAATGCAAGGCTTAAAACTTTTGTAACTTTTATTAGCAAAATATATACCAATTACAATTTTGACAAATATAAATACTCTTGGTTTTAATACTTAAATTGAGAATTTACAGTTCTTTTCCGTTATACATCATGAAGCACGTAACAAAATCACTGCATAAAAGAGTTTATTATACTACAAAATATATACATGAAAATTTCAAAAATATTTACTTTTTTAATGAAATATCTATATCTCTATAAAAAAAATACTAATCATTAGGCTTTCTCAGAAAAAAATAGATTAATGATATTTACGCACAATAATATCCAACAAGTATCCCGGTATATATAAATATATATATCGCTTAAGCATTTTTATAGATAAAATTCACCAAAATTTATGAAATTATGCAGTTTATAATAGGTAATTTGACGCGCAACATACATTTTACCCATTCAATGTTTTTATATGTTATATAATTAATCTATTTTTAAGAAGTACTAAGTTTTTAGATTTAATGTTTAAAGCCATGTTTCAGTATTTTCAAATTATTTTGATTATGTTAAAGTTTTATTAGGTTCTTTACATGCATTAAATGACTATTACGATTTAGTAATATTTGATCCCCTTGTGTGCGTGTTTATCATGCTTCAATATAAATCCTTCATATAATAATATGAAAAAATTCCTAGTTTCTCTTTCTGATAAGCTTTAAAACAAAAAAAATCGATGAGGCAGAAAATAAAAAGATAATGCCATACGAATTTAAATAATACTTAAAAACCTCAAATCATCTACAAACCGTATTTAAGGATTTTTTTTTTGCTTTCTTTGTGATTTTATGCATGGTATCAATGTTTCTTTGGTATTCAAATATGGAGTATGTTCTTTATGGCAATTTATTACTAACACATCATCAAGATATCCGAATTTCTACATATTCTATCATATGAAAAGGAGAAGAAAGCATTTTAATCTATCCGTTCGTATTTTTTTCTGTGCAAAAAAGAGACCCAACCCATAATCATTTGTCATCAATCCAATCCAAAATGGACAGACAGCTCTTTTTTATAAAAGTCATTGTGGTATTGTCTGAAACCTCGAATAAAAAGATGGTTAACCTTTTTCAGAAAGAAAGGTATGAATGAGTAGCTTTTTATGCCATCTACAACTAATTTATTCTAATGAGAGTTATATAAATGCATTGTCCTTGAAAGGTTTATTCCTAAAGGTCAACCGTTTATCTCAGGACAAATCCTGAATATCAATGTACTAATTTTTTTTATCATATCATGTATATTTTTAACTTAACGCGTTATATATCTTAGCATTATTATTATATTTTCGGTTATATATATATATATATATATATATATATATATATATATTATTTTTATGTTTTGTACTAATCGTAAAATGGAAAATTAATCAAATTAAAATTTAGAGTACGTTGATAATTTATTTTAACTAACTGCAGAAAGAGCCGATAAGGATCTTCAACTAAAACAAGTAACGTAAAAAAAAATTATATTCAAATTTAAGTCAATTCCTATTGAATCGATGAATAGAAAGTATTTTATTATCGATTGAAAATCGAAAATTTAAACAAGATATATATATATATATAGGGAGAGAGTGAACTAATAGCAGGAATTGAAAAAACAACATGATTTGTCTGCATTATTGTAACAATGCACACCCGTTTTGGCAAGTTTGGCTGAAAAACCGGTTTTAGACGCCAACTTTTTTCATTGTTTTAACAGTTACATTGTTACAACAAATGATACGTATCTAAGTTGGTGTCGAAAACCGGAAAATTAATTTAATTTAATGAATGAATTAATAATTTGAAAAAAATTGTATTAGCATCAAAGTGTCATCCTCTACAAGTTTAAAAAAATATTTGAACTTGATTGGATGAATAGAAAATTTTTTTTTATCAATTGAAAACTTGAACAAGATATATATATATATATATTAAGGGAGAGAGTGAGCTTATAACAGGAATTGAAAAAAATATGCTGAAGTTAAAAAAAGCAAAGCACTTTGTCGAAAACATACACATAATGTTTATTTCATATTATTTACAGCTTATATTAAGTAATCTAGGAAAGAAATACTACGAATTCTAATTTTTATTAAAGAAACAATGCATAGATATTATTAAACGGAAATATGCATGAGCTTCAATTTGACAAAAGGCAGGTAAAATTTTAGAAAAAAAAAAATCTTAATTTAACTTTTCATGTTTACATTCTCAAAATCTGTAACGAATGATTTGCATTAAAGTTTTTCAACTATTTTATTGTCTTTTTTAATTTTTAATAAACATTTATGCGTGTTTTGTATCTCTCTGTTGATGCCTTCGCAGCTTTTATTATTAATAATTCTGACACTTTTATGCTGTTGATGCCATTAAACTAATGATAATAATGATATTAAAGGATACGTTGTGCGTTATTGCTTTTGAGCAATTAAGATCGTGGTGTTGAACTTTCTTAAATCCATTAATCTTCTGGATAGAATGTATTAAAGAAACATAAGATAGAGACAGTGGGGTTCAATAGAAATTTTAATGTAGGAATTTAAATATTGTTGAGAGAGGAGAATAGCTTGAAAATAAATAAAAGGGCTGAGAGCAATAAATAGAACGTGGGATCCCTTGACTTTTAGAATCAATTGCTTTGATTGCCCCATGAGAAAGTGTAGATGGAACTGATTTTAAATGAAAAGTAGAAAACCATGTTAGAGTGTTAATGCTTGTTTTCGTATAGAAACTTTAGTCACTTTAAGCCAATCCACCAATCTGGAAAGTAATTTTCAGTAAAACTATTAGTCTAGTTAACTCTTAATTAGATTTAAACTATTTGTGTGTGTGTGCGTGGAGTTTGTTAGCACATGAAACTTCATTATTAATATTTATTTAATGTCGTAAGGAAAGATGACATTTATGTTATTTGATGTATTAAAAATGAATAATAATATATATTTCAACTGCTAAATTTTATTCTTAGCTCATTTGATCTGAAGTAAAATCCATTTAAATTAAAAATTTTAATGATAAAAATGTTTCACAGTTCTTAATTTTTATTTATTCCTTAGTACATTGTTGTTTCTATGATAATAACATTCCTCCTCTTTTAAACAAGAAATCAAAAATTTTAACCTTTCTTTTTCAATAACATAAACATTTCACACACGCGCGCACACATACACACACGCGCACGCCCACATATGTGTATGTAAAAGAGAGAAATAAATGTAAACAAATCTTCACAAATTTGTTTTTGACATAAAATTTATCCACATTTAAAGATGTAAGAAAATAAACCTTTACTCTCGCTTCAATAAGCAAAAATAAAAGTTTGTTCTTCTATTTAAAAAAATCATATGCAGACGTAAGCGAATCTTAAATGCTAATTAAAACAGAAAACTCATGTTTTCCAATACTTGAACGTTCTTAAAATACCGTTTTAAGTGTTTGTTCCATAAAAAACACTGAGATTATTTCTTTTTAAGTATTTTTTAAAAATTCTTCAGAGGATCTGGCGCTATGTGTCAGAATATATAAGAGTTCGAAATTAGACTTCAAATGTGAGTGATTTCCTTCATAAACACTATTATATTTATTTGAATGAGGCTGTTTTCTACAAATATAACTGCATCTGGACAGAATACCTCTCTGCTAATTTTTTTTAGTTTTCACAAAAATGTGTTGAGAATTTGGGATGCGGTTTAGATTGGATGGCGGTGCTTAGATTTGAATAAACAATGTTTTTGCTTACATTTTGGATTGTTGATCTTTGTTTCTGATTATACAATATTTCCATTATTTTTTTTAGCATGATAAGTTATTTTGTTTTTAATTTTTTTATTATAATACATATATACACTCAAGTGCTAAGACATTATGACCACCTGTCAA
Organism: Trichonephila clavata; assembly: GCA_019973975.1. Classification (NCBI taxonomy): domain Eukaryota; kingdom Metazoa; phylum Arthropoda; class Arachnida; order Araneae; family Nephilidae; genus Trichonephila; species Trichonephila clavata. Next base: position 356,572 of record BMAO01017110.1, on the reverse strand, counting down.
TAATGAGTTGGCCCACATTTGGCGTGCAAAAAAGCTTCAACCCGCCTTGGCATGGATGCCACAAGTACTTGGTAGATGGCCGGATACAGATTTTACCAGATGTTTACGGTCACGCAAATCCGAGATATTGCAAATTGGTGGTCTTTGAACTCTGAGCTGCCGTCCCATGACATCCCAAATGTGTTCTATCGGATTAAGATCCGATGAGTTAGGCAGCCCGAACCTTAACTGGAATTCCACATCATGTTCCTGGAACCACTCCAACACAATTTTAGCCTTGTGACACGGAGCGTTGTCCTGTTGGAACATTCCATTTCCTACTGGAAAAAGAGAGGCCATGTAAGGGTGCAACTGGTCCGCAATGATGTTCAGATACCCTGTAGCATTCATGGTCTGCTCTACCACAGCCACGGGTCCCAGAGACATCCAAGAGAACGTCCCTTAACGCATAATACCGCCACCACCGGCCTGTGTATGACCTACTGTACATTGCGGGAGCCACTGTTCGCCTGGAAGATGGCGTATCCTGACACGGTCATTGGCTTGATGAATAACAAACCATGATTTATCTGACCAAGCAACTCTCTCCCACCCATCCATGGACCAGTCGCGATGTTCCCGGGCACAGTGCAGGCGCAATTGTCGATGACGGTTGGTCAGAAAGGCCCACGAGTGGGACGTTTGCTGCGCTGCCCCATATCCAACAGTGTCCACTGAACAGGGCACTCCGATACTATTCTACTTGGCCCTGCATTGTATTGGGCTTTCAGCTGAGACACTGTCTGGCTCCGGTTTTACTTCATCATGCGAGACAGTCTCCGACGACCTTTTTCTCTGATAGCATGTGGACGTCCAACACCGTGTCGTCTACTCCTGGTTTTACCATGATTCATCCACTTTGCATAAATACTAACAACTGTAGATCTCGAACAACCCACGAGTCGTGCAGTTTCGGAAATACTTGTTCCGAGCCTTCGAGTCATTGTAATCTGCAGATCTGCCTTAGATCCGCCGCCTTTCCCATCACACACAGAAGTAAGTGAAAGAATGATTCTTTGGACTCTCCAACAGCAGTTAAATACCACTTCCACCTGATCACGTGACTTCCACGTCATCCAGGAGAGTTCAAGTAATATTTTTTGATAAAAGAGACTCTTTTGATTATAACATTATTAAAATGCCTTTTTGGGATAGTAACCTACACCTATCTAATTTTAACATGTCATCGGCCTACGCGAGTTCATTGCAAAATGTAGGGGTGTTCATAAGGCTTTGGCTCTTGAGTGTATATAATGCCATTTCGATAATAGTTAATTCATGCAATTTTATTATAGTTCCCAATTGTTTTTGCAAAAATTTTCATTGTACTCATTTCTATTGACTTATAGAGTAATTTAAGATCAGCAGAAGTCGAAAAAAATTTTGATTATTTCAAAATTAGTATTAATCATCAAGGAGCTGATGGCAAATAAACATATAGCATTATAAATAACTCATATAAAAGAAAAAAAAGGCTTGCAAATCAAAATTTCAGATTTTTCCTGAATGAAAATAACTCTTAATTCTTAATAACTTAATAAAATAACTTAATTAAGAGAAATATAGAATGGTAAAATTACTTAAAAGCATTCTACACTACACAGTGCATACGTACGAAAACATTATCATTCTGTATGGAAGAAATATTGTGCTTGGAAGGGATAAATACATAAATAATTTATTTGTACTATAAGGATATTGATAAAGTTAGGAGATATCTATCAGTGTCAGATGCAAGAGAAAAAAGAAACATGCCCATGATTGAGATAAAACTTTCTGAAATAAAATTTCCTAATATTAGATGAATTAAATATTTTATGATTTGATTTAAGGGGGGGATAGATTTTCTTTACTTTATATTTAAAAAAATTGTAACATTCAAAATAGTTTAGGTATATACAGTTTTAAATATATTAATAAACATTTAATACATATATTTGACATCAATTATTTGATTAATTTTATTAACATTGAACTAGAAACAACATGATAAAGCTATAAATTGAGCATCAAACTTAACAGAGATATTTATCTCTAGAGCTTTCTACCATTTTAATTTTATAAAAAAATATCATATTAAATACGTTTAAAATTTTTAAAAAATAAGTTTAGAAAACATATGTATTGAATTCCAATTAAATATAAAATTGTTAAAAAACATACAATAAGTAAGAAGGAATATTATTAATGGATTATAATAATACAATGAACACGCAAAATCTGAAACAATACAGATGCTTTTATTAAAAAGAATACATTGATGAACATCACTAACATGTATCATGTGGGGACTCTTCAATACTACGAAATATAATGTACACACTATTTAAAAATTTACATATACACTTTTAGAAAGGTATGAAAACTATTACACTTTTAAAATTAAAGTTCTAAGCCATAGTTTCAGAGTTAGCTTTTAAAAAATCATCCCTACATATTTTGATTAATTTTTTTTATACTTCTGATGTTGTATTCCTTTTATTTATTACATTATATTTGTAGATACTTAGTCATATGATGGCTTATTAAATTTCTTCTTTATATATATATATATATATATATATATATATATATATATAAATTATATATATATATATATAATATATATATAATATAATATATAATATATATATATATAATAACGTATATATATATATATATATATATATATACACATTATCTAATATATATAAAATTCTGTTGTCACAGTGTTTGTAACCAAACTCCTACGAAACGGTGTGGCCGATTCTTATGAAATTTTGTACGTATATTCAGTAGGTCTGAGAATAGGACATAAACTATTTTTATTCCGATTTTGTAACTAGTTAAAAATATATTAATTAAAAACCTTAAAACGCTTAATTGTTTTAACCCTCCTCGTTATTTTTCCCGCCAAGCGTCGTGAATGAACAGAGGGTGAAATTTTTCGGTATTCTCGACGTTATTTAAACAACCATCCGATTTTTTTTTAAAATCAGACAAGAAATAATTACAGAATCGGAAAGATCATTTCTTTCGCCACGATACAGTATAATCTTTTTGCAAAATAATAATATTTTCTATTTTTTAAGATTTTTTTAAAAATAGTTAAAATTGGTGCGTTTTTATGAAAATTATTTCGAAATTATTGCTTTTGAATTTATTTTCGTGTTATGAAAACGATATTCTGCACTAAATAACTTCAACCCTTTTTTCTTTTAGAAGCCTTCTTTCTTTTTTCTTTTTTCTTCTTTTTTCTTTTTTCTTTCTTTCGAAATTTAAAAAATAAAATGCCCAAAACTTTTTTTTAAAGATTTTTCGAAAAATTGTCGAAATTCTTAACTTAACATTGAATAACTTCGTTATTTATTAAGATTATCATACGAAACTTTTGTTGCGTTTGTAGAATAATATTATTAAACTTCTGTGTGAAGATTGAAAAAATAGTTTAAAAATTACGGATTTTAAAATTTGTTTTGTGATTTTCGTAAAATAACGTTATTGCAAGAAATAATCTAAACAGTATTTTTTGTACATTTTTTATTTAAAAGTCCTTCGATTTTGAAATTAATGTGTCAAGTTTGAAAGCATTAACTTAAAAATTAAGCCCTAAAAAATAAAAACTTTAATACAAAATAGGCGATTATACAGTTTGCCAAGCCTTGGGGTCGAAAAATGGTTTCGCGCCAAATAGCTTTCAACTATTTCACCTGAAACTTCACATCTAACTCAAGGGTTACACCAAAAAGTTCTGACTGAAACATGCGAAAATGAGCAAATTTAGCGATTAAAAAATGCGAGTGAAAAAGTTATTTTTGCTTCAATTTTCATCATTTTCTCTTTATATAATTTTCAAAATTAAATCATTATTGATGTCAGATTAAGATGAAAGAATGTATTCAATATATTTCTGAAATTCGTTTAAAATATTTATTTGTATCAAATCAGTGATTTAAAAAATAAAAAGCCAAATCTTTTTTGGACAAATTTTAATAAAACACTCAAAATACTTAAATCAATCGTTTAATGATTTCTTCTTTAAAAAAGATAATTGCATGAAACTTTATTCCATGTTTCGAACATTTCAAAAAATCCTCACAATTTTACTTCAAATTTTAAAATAGTAGTGAAATTTTGTAATTTGAAAAATTTGTACTTTTCTGTCTTTTTTCAACATGCAACTATTTTTAAAAAGGCTACATTTTCGTTTCCGAGGACTAAAAAACTGCAACGAAAGAATTGGAAATTGGGTGAGTGATTTATAAATTCACACTGTTCACCTACTCGAGAGTTTTTGGCGACGGACTTCGAAATTTTAAGCCACGGTCAAGTGATGAGGACGACACCTGAACCCCTTTCACCCATCTCTCCTAATTACCACACCAATTTAAGAACAAATTTCGAAAAATGGAGTTTTTATGACATAGTTAAAGAAATCACTGACATCACGCGCATACACACACACATAAGTGCTATCGTCCTAAGGGAAAAAGGAAATTCCCATGGGGATGAAGTTATTCACTCGGTAAAAGCCCGTGCAACCCCGGGGTAAGCGGAGAGGAAAGAAACAAAGAAGTCAAAGTAATTTCGAAAAATAATATTGGAAGTGCTGATTTTGTCAAGAGAAGGGAAAATGTTAAACGAGAAAGCCATGATACGCACTCACGGGCCATGCACTCACATTGTACGTGTCACACCCACACATACGTGCTGGCGTCAGAAATAAAGGAGGAAATTAACATGGGGATTAAGTTATACCCTCGGTAAAAGCCCGTGCAATGCCGGGCCGGGCCGGGTCAGCTAGTGTATATATATATATATATATATATATATAATGTGCATGTGTGTACATATCTTTTTTTATTTTTTGTGCGATTTGTTAAATGTTTGATTATCTCTTCTAAGCAACTTATATGGATAGAGCCAGTCACAGATTATTTTAGCATACGTTTATAATTCCTCTTAAATTAAATTTTTATCAAATTTTATGATTATACATTATTCACATCTTATTTATTTTAATGCATAAACTGAACAGAATTTTCAGATCTTTCAACATGAACAGTCTTATGTAAGAAAAAGCTAGTCGTCGTAATTAAATTGCTTTAAAAAATTATCTCTAGCGAAAACATTTAAAATACCACGTTAAATTTCCATGAATGAAATACCATTTCTCAAGTAGCGTATTCTATGCACAGGTGTGTTTACGCGAAACTTGTAATATTTTAAGTAATTATTTTTATACCAAATCATCTTAATTAATATTTCTTTTTTTACAATCTCAATAAAATATATTTCTTTGCAATTATTAGATTAAAATTAAATATAAAGAAATTTAAATGAAATTAACTTTATTAATTAAAAGCAATATTTCTTTCTAAGGATATGATTATGTTTTAAATATGTTTTTCTACTCAAAATTATTCATATATTAATGTTTTTTAACTTGTCAAATGTTAAAATGCATTTAAATTAATTACATTTTTCTAAATCGGAAGCTTTTGAATATATTTAATTGGCTATAATTCCACACAATGAAAAAAAATGATTTTCCTATTACAAAAAACCTACGTTCTTGTGACAAATCGAAATACAATAAAACCTATAGAAGTGTTTCGAAAAAAAGATAATTTTAATAATATAAATCAGCAGTGGCGCGTACAAGGAGGGAGTGGCCCAGGTTTGGACAACCCCCCATAACTCTTTTTTTATTATTGATTATAATCCTATGTATGTAATACGTAACATTTAATGAAAAATTTGCTATTAATAATTTATTTTGTTAATTAAGCTAATTATTTATTCAATAATTAAGCTATTACTCTATTTTTTCTAGGAACATCGACAAAATCAAAAGAATATTTTGGGTGTCTTATTGGAGCATGATATGAGAATAGTATACTTTCAACCCTGGACCTCTTCCTCTTGAAAAATTCCTGTGTGCGCTACTGTAAATTAGTGTTCCCCAACATTTTTATTGCCATGATCGATCACCCTTTAATAATTTTACCACTGTACACTGAGAGTGGAACGTTAATTGTGTTTATACTTTAGATTGTTTTGATTTAAAAATTTTAATTTAATTGTATTTAAATATACCATCAAAATAAATGCAGTTACACCAAAAAAAAAGAATATACAGTGATTTAACATTGAATATAAAGTGAAATAATATTGATTATAAAGGGATTCCCATGGAAAGTCGCACTATTCAGAGAATTAATTACACTACAATAAATAAAATTGAAATACTTCTGCCTCTATTTAACGAAGTCATTAAATCCCCCTAAAAAGCTCGTTATTTGGAAAATTCCTTAAATAGAGATTCATCTACAATATAATTTATATTCTTCAGTCTAGAGAGATTTGATCCAGAGAGATTTGAAAAATAGTTTGTAAAATGGAGGTCCGACTGTTATTTGATGTTCATCAGGTGGTCCGGTACTATTTGATCCACGGCTCGAGGGATGGAGAGCACTGATATAAATAATTTGCTCTGAAGTCGTTCTAAAACTAAGGAGCCCCTAAGGGAATATAATTTATCACTCAAATAGCTGTTGTACTGTTATAACTATTTTTTTTAAGTATTTCTTTCGAATGTTGAACAGGAAATAAAAGGAAAGTGCCTTTCAACCTACTGGGAATTAAGAACTTTAAACGCCAGAAAAGCTTTTATTGGTTTTATATCCTTAGAATTAAACATTTTAATATTAATGTCTTATTTTCAATCAATGCTTTTTTGAAACTGAATAGCAAATATAAATCATGGAATATACGAAACTATGTCTCTACAAAATTCCGTTTATAGAAATTAGTGAATTAAAAATGAAGTCTAGTATACACATTAATCTTAAATCATCATTTCACTTGTTTAGTTATATCATTTTGAATAAAGCATTATTTGTCACTTTATTTTTAGTTTTCAGAATACAAAAACATTTAAAGCTGTATCATTGACCTTTTTGTCTCATGGCAACTGAATTACAAAAATATTTCTTTTTAATACAACTAAAACACTCCAAATCAATACAGATATTAACAAACAAAAAAGAAGTTTCAACACAAGTTTGAAAACAAAGAAATGAATGAAACCAGTGATTCAGAAATAGACAAAATTATATCTCATATATATATATGTAGTTCATATTATCTACTATAGAGAGATGAATCATCAATAATCACTACAAATGAAGCATACAAAAACAGAAAATGTAATATATAAACCAGATATTATAGTTTAGAAAAATATAATTTAGAAATTACAAAAATAAAATAATTTAATATGTATATATTTATACATACAATGGTGGCAATTAAATGGGGACATTTTTGAAAACTGTTATGTTTTTTTTAAGTTTATGTGCTTATAGAAACTATTACTTTTCACAAAATGCAAAGCATTTTATATCATTTTAAAGAATATTCAATACTGAATTCAATACAAAAACAAAATTTATATATTTAAAACGCAAAAAACGTTATGATGCAATAACTGTCGATATACAATAGATATATATACTAATGATAGCAATGGGTTATCAGTACCTAGTAGAGTAACTTTTATTTTTTATTACAGCTTAGCATCGATGTTTCATTGAGCTGAAAATAGTTTTAAGTTCTTCTTTCGTTATTTCATGAGGCCAGGAAACAATTATATCCTCAATTAGTTTTCCTTTATTCCATGGATACCTCATTCGAACAAGAGGTTTATGCGGTGCGACAAGTGTTGAATAGGATTGAGGTCAGGACTGTTTCTTGGATGGACAACAATTCAATTATCTTAGAATAATACTAATCTTTACTTTACTGTGTGGAAAGAGCAGAATTTTACTGAAAAATATATGAAGCATTGTTGGTAAATAGATTTTGATGGAAAGTAGAAGTATGGGTTCTAGAAAGGTGTCAATGTATTTTCTGGCATTCAATGTTCCACCTATGATATAAAGGTGACCGATACCATCTGCTGATATGCATGACCAAATTATAAGACTACGTGGGTATTTCATAGTTGCGTGGATGCAGTCAGGATGTGGCATTTCTACTATTCTTTGTCTTACAGGTTTTCGACCATCACTATGGAATAAGGATATCTTGGTTTCATTGGTTCATATAACTTGTGACCATTAATCATTTGTATAATTAATGGGACATTTTTCCCCAATGCATTCTTTTTTAGTTCTAATGCAAATTGAGATAAGCCTTTTTTTCATGTAAAAAAATCTACCTCTTAGCCGAACATCTTCTAATGTTCTCCTGATTGTTTTTGAACTGACAGAAACACCAGCACCCATTTATCTTGGATATTTAGTAATTTTGTTCTCTCATCAACAGATGTGGTGAACCCTTTTTGGACTGTTCCTGCACTTTTTTTTATTAAATTTGTCTCATGATATATTAAATAAAATTTTCAGTATCCATGTGTAGTCACTGAACCACCCACCTGTCGTGCAATTTTAAAATAGGAAAGACCACTTTCTCGTCACACATATCACTTTCTAGGGGTCCAATCTACTCTTTTATTTGGTGTCATTGCTGCTTGACTAAATATAATTGTTGTCCTGACCAGAAAGCAGTCCTGACCTCAATCCTATCCAAAACTTGAGGCACCGTTTGAAAACTCTTGTCCGCGAATGATGTACACATGAAATAAAAGAGAACTAATTGAGGATTGGATTATTTCCTGGCATTATGCAATAGAGAAGGAAAACCTTAAAACTATTTTCAGCTCAATGAAACATCGATGTGAAGTTGTAATAAAAAAAAATGGCTACGCTCACTAAATACCGATAACTTAATGCTATCATCAGTATCTAATGTATATCTATAGTTTATGTAGAATAACGCTTTTTGCATTGTAAATATGTGAATATTGTTTTTGTATTGAATTCAGTATTAAATTCCCTTTAAAATGATATAAAAGACTTTGCATTTTGTGCAACATAACATTTTCTATAAGCATATAAGTTTTAAAAAAAGTAAGAATTTTTAAAAGTTTCCACAATTTTGGCCACCACTGCAAACATATATATATTTATTTATATATATATAGATATAGATAGATGCTGCAGTATTAAAAACATTACTGTATATTGCATACATATATATACATATGTAGCATAAACAGAGCTGCCTTAAGAATTAGAAATTTATTATTGTCCTATGTTTGCTTACTATTATCCCCAAGATAGTGCGGGTTAGGCATTCTTAATCCTTTAAGAACCTAAGTGTTTTTATCTCTATATATTACATTTTTCTGAATATTAACACTATACTGACTCCAATGACACTGGAAAAAAATAATAAAAACAATTTTCCTACCCTCCTGCTGCGTGGAATGTTCCAGAATGCACGTACGGGCTGGGTCTTAAAGGGATATATATCATTAGGTTAATGATATATATTTTGTTTTTTGCTGAAATAAAAGCAGCTTATTAAATCGGAAATATAGAATAGGTGTTAATTTTTGTTGTAGTAGAATTCCGATGCATTCATTTTCTTTTACAATGGAATAAGCAAATTTTGTCATGAGCGCTATGTTTTTCTTCTAACTTTCTTTAATAAATTTTAAAAAAAAGGTTTAATATGTGTATATAAGAAATCATACACGTTTGTATGAATTTTCCATGAATGTTTCTGTTTGTGAATTGAAAAATATACTAATTGCTTAAAAATAATAAAATCGAACAAATATCTTAACATTCATTTGTTGGTTACAAAATATTTCTTTTTAAATACTATCGTTGCCAACTTTGTATAATAATAAAGCAATATTGTTCATTAAAATGCTAATACGAATCTAATGGGAATATGAATTTATTTCCTCTCGTTTTTGTTAAGATGTTACAGAAAACAAACCATCATGTCTACCTTTTTATTAATGATTCATTGCCAATCATCTAAAGGACGTTTGCATGACGATTACTTTTCTAAAAAAATACAACTGTCTTTATCAACTATCCTCATAATACTCAGTTGTGCAAAACGTAACTGCCTGCATCATATGAATGTATTCATTTCAAATTCTACATCTGACACCTTCTCTTAATGTTGATATAAGGGTTAGGAATTACCAAAAACCATTAATGGGCCAATTATATGTGGGGAATAAAAAAACAGTATTACATTAATCTGTTTTTCATTCCATCATTAATTTTTCATTCTGTTCTGGATTCTGCAAAATTTAAGTTTTTTATAATGACGTGTGGAGTGATTAAAGTAGTATTTATGCAAAAGATACATCAAATTCTCATTTGATTGAATTCCTTAAATGGATATTATGGCATAAATTAGATCATATGTACTGCCTTTAAAAATGCATGATTACTGTATGCACTATATGGAATCTGTGGGTATCTGTCTATAATATTTTAAAAACTATAACTCTTTTTTTTAATTGAATTTACATTCATTGTATAGCTAGAATACATAACTCAAATTATTAAATGGTTGCTTCCATATCCTGCAGAAATACAGCTTAAGAATTCATAAAAACGAATAAATTGTATGTGTAAACCAAATAGTTAACTTCATTTCCATTATAACAATCTGTTCATTCAACTACTAACAAAGTACGAGTTTTCTTTAATGGCTCTACAAATTCTTAAAAAATACAAAGAAAATATTATACTTATATGAAAACAAACATGTGAAAGTAACATTAAATCGCATTTGCTTTTAATTTTTAGGTGCACTTTTGTTCAAAATGACATCAAACATGTATTTCACAAATAATAATTAAATTCATTTTTGTATGCATGTAGTTCATTTTACGAAACGAAAGCCAAATAATACAATTTTTAACACGCATTTAAATAATATTGTGTATCTTTGCATAATATAATGCATCTTCTGATTTTATTTGTGCAATTCGATTTTTATGCTACAGAGTCTGTTATGTTATGATAATGAAATAGAATTTATTCTCTCTTAGAATGCATTATTCAACTTCTGTCTTACTTTAAAACACACTATGCAATTGTAAAAAGCATTTGCATGCAATTTGGCTTAGCTTAAATGAACATTTAGAATGTTTTTTTTTGTTTTTTCTACAAACTATATATAAATACTTGCAACAAAATATTGAATGCATTCTACAATTATCAAGTAACAAATAAATTAAATCATTGTTTTTAACGAGATTCTATAATTCCACAATATGCATATAATTCTAGACATGCATTAATTATAAACTTATTTAATGTTTCTTTTTTTTATTTTCTAGAAGATAGAAAGATTATCATATGCAATATGAAAAATATGCAGAAATTTCTTTTTCGAAATAAGCATTTTTTAAAGGTGGCATGCAATGTTGCAAAATGATGTTGCATTAAATTTGAATGCATATCAAGCAAGTACGAATCCAAACTTTAATTGTTTTATTGACATCAAATCTTAAATAACCATGTATCTGTCAACTCAAATTTTAATGCATTTATCTGATAGCAACATTATTATTACTTAATGATAAGAATAATTGATTTTAATTTATAAAATAGCTATAGACTCTTCATAATTAAAACAATATGTCTCATGCATTCTATAATAAACTGGTGGTGAAAATAAAATTGTTTTCCTCATCGGTTATAATGCATAGGACTCCATGTGGCATAAAACTTGCATTGCAAAAGTTAAATCAGCATATGCATTCCCTTATATAGTAGGAAATAATATTTTTTAAATACATCATTTATACCAATTTATCAAATTTTTTCATTGCAAAATACTTTTTCCTCAACGCTTAATTCACGATTGCAATATACACTTGCAAAAATGTGCATGCATATAAATTATACGTAAATGAACCCCTCAAAAAATTCTTACGTTTATATATTATTAAAGCATGGTTTATATAAAGCTTTTAAGTTTTTTTCACCAGTGTACAAGTAGCATGCATTACTAAAAAAATTTTTAATGCATTTTCTCATAATATATGGTATATTCAATTTAATAGAATCGAATTTATTTTTTGCATGGTCCCTGAGTGTACTTCTTATTTACAACAACATGTTGAATCCGTATGGCAACAAATATGTAACAGTGGATTAAAATATTCAGTTGCCTTGAATTTTCTTAATGCATCAAAATCCTCACGATTTTTAAAATTAAATGCAAAAAATTAATCTTTATTCTCTCTTACTTTCTGAATGCACGAATTATTTTTGCATGCAAAATTTGCAGAATAGGTGGCTGCAGTTCTGGCTTTGGTTAGTGTTCCCTAGTGACAGAGCCCTCCCTCTCGGCATCTTCTATTCCCGTTGCGCAGAGAATCATAGGAGGCTGAAGAGCAGCCTCCATATTTGCTCCAAGCGTCCTCCCCAGCGTTTGTTCTCACGCGCGCCTGCGCAGATCCCTAGAAGCTTCGCTTTCGCAATTCTAGGCACTAGCCGCAGCCGAGGGTTTTCTCAGAAGGATGCTGTCGGTGGCCTACGCAGATGCAGGCTGCCATGTTTCGTCAAATATTTTTCCCAATTCTGGTTTTTTTCACATTTTTTAGCCCAAGGTAAGTTGGAAATATTGGGAAATGTGATTTACTGCTTTTATAAATGAACTGAGTTAATTTTCAGATCGAAACAAATATGTAAAATTGATGAACATGGCTGTTCATTTTCCCAGGTGGTGTGAGGAGGTGGTGGAGACTCCAGCCCAGCTGGACAACGTCACAGATATTCTGAAGACGATTTTAGAAGGCTATGACATCCGGCTCAGACCCGATTTCGGAGGTAATGATTTCATTGACTAAACTAAGTAGTCAAACTAAGTAGTATTATTGACTAAACTAAGTAGTGAGTAGACTACATTTTCATAAATTTTAGCTATCCAATTTGAGGGCTTTGTTTAGTCAAAAGGTGAGCGTGGGTGTCAGAATGGACCAGCCCGACCGAGCCATATTTGAAAGCGACGCTGCTTGAAAAATTTACTTTTTACTTAAAAGATACTTAAAAATTATTGAATTATATTAAATTTATTATCTCTTTTTAAACAAAAAACAATATAGAGCTGATATAAAAATAAATATTTGAGGATTATACTAAAGATAATAATTATTAAATGAATCTTTCATCATTAAAAGCTTAAAAAAGATCACTAAAAGCTTAAAAAATATCATTAAAAGCTTAAAGACTACTTTTTCGTAAATTTTAAGTATCGAATTTGAGGAATTTGTTTAGTCAAAAGGTGAGCGTGGGTGTCAGAATGGATCAGCCCGGCCGAGCCATGTTTGAAAGTGACACTACTTGGAAAATTTACTTTTTACTTAAGAAATACTTAAAAATTATTGAATTATATTAAATTTATTATCTCTTTTAAATAAAAAACATTAGAGCTGATAGCAAAATAAATATTTGAGAATTATTAAGAAATTTAAATTTTACATATAAAATTCTTAAAAGTTGTTGGAATATTGAACTCTAACTCTTTTTAAGCAAAAACATTAGAATTAGTTCCAAAATGAATATTAGCGAATCATATGTAAACTAATTATTTTTAAATGAATATCTCATAGTTAAACCATTATCCAACGGTCATAATATATTTCTGATAAGAAATCAATATCCAATTACCTGACCTGTCTCATTGGTATTTCAATTTATATCATTTTTAAGGGCTGAGTAAACTAGAGAAATACACTTATACAGTAGATGATTCTGTTTTAATACGGAAAAATGTGTTTTAATATGGAAACAACCAATTCAATAAATGATTAATAAAAAAACTGTGAATGAGTTTTTATACATAAGTTTTAAATTGAAGTAAATGATATGAACCATCGTCTCTTTTTCATAAGGATGGGCAGTTATGAGTTTTAAATATTTAAAGGCATGATACAAATAAAAAACAAAAGAATGTATCCATCACCTTAGTATCTAATCACAATAAAATATTTATTAAGCAAAAACCAATTACCTTTTTTGTTCTTACTATATTCAGTATCATTATTCGTAATCAAATTATTTTATGGGCTTTTATTTAAGCATTGATGATTCTAGATATAGATATACTATTTTAACAAACATTTTCTCTTTAAGGTATGAATTTAAATAGTTTTAGTATAGTAAAATTGTTTCTTATAATTACAATTTTTAGAATTTTTATAAGAAAAAGAAGAAAAAAAAATTTAAAAAAAAAAGATTATTTGTAAAATCCAATTATTAATTTTGAAAAAAAAAATTAATTTTTCGAGTTCAGTTTAAAGTAAAATTGTATAACGTATTTTACAGTTTATTTTTCCATCAAAAATATATTTTTTACTAAAATTACAAGCTAATATAATGATTCAAAAAATGCAAAATTTAATCTTCAAATATAATAATTTATAAAAATTAATTTTAATTTTAATGTATCCTTAAAAATTGACTACTTTTTCAACTAATTTATGAAATGAAATAGAGTATGAATATGTTAAAGTATAATATTGTCACAGTATTGTTTTTTATAAGTAAAGTAGTTTTTGTAGTTAAATAAAAATTGGGTAGCTGCACTGCGCATTTCGCACTGAGTACATGCCCCAGGGATCATGTCCAGGGATCCACCTGTAGCTATAATTAATTCTAATGCCTATATGCACTAAATACTTTTATTTGAATTAAAGAAAGAAAGAAAATAATTAAAAATAATTATTCATGTCTCTAGCTATAATAAAATTTTCCTGTTTTATCAGACATCTTTTTTCATTTAAATCAAGCTTGCGTGGTAAAGCTGCGCAGTTTACATTTAGGGTGCATCCCGGATAAACTCCCGGGATCCACCTGTAGCCATTTTTATATCTAATGCCTAGAGATACTCTTATTTTGGTTCGATTACAATTAAAACAAGGAATAGTGAAATAAATGAATCTAAATATGCGTTTAAAAATTATTTAATAAAATTCTCTATACTTTTTGTTGAAAAAACCAACACAAACTTTTATTAAATCGCCAGTGAAGCTGATATTTACATTGGGAAATTGTTTTTTGCGTGAATAGTTTTTAGGCAACTTCAAAACAAATTCAAAATAATAACTATGCAATACATGCATATATAGCCATTTCCTTTATTTTATGTGATTTAATTTTTGTTTAATTGTTGATTTTTAATATAAAATTCTAAAAATAAGGTTTTTTAAATATGACAAATTATGAACTTTAAATTATTTCTTTAATGTAAAAAGTTCTTTAAATGATGTAGGCAATCCCATTAAATGAAAAAAAATTAAATTATAGAACTTTATTAAATTATTTTTAAAATCGATAGAACCTGTTGATGTGGCTGTAGAAGAATTCTAACGAACTTTAAATTACTGATTCAAATACATTTCTTTATGTGGTAAAAGTACAAGGTACATTTAAAATATAATTAATATAAGTGAGAAAACTACAATATGTGCATTTAAAACATTTCAATAATGATTTATGCGTTTTAACCATATTTTCATTTCAAAATCTGATTCGCTTGCGTGTAACTGAAAAACCTGGAAACCAAATTTGTGGTTAAAATATTATTTAATCTTAATATAAAATAAATTTAGTACGAACACCAGTTTGATCGATGTTGAAAAAAATATTTATTGTAATTATCAAAGATAAATAATTAAATAACAATCATTTAAAAAACTTATATTTTTGTAATTTTAAACTTATATATTTATAATTTTAAACTTATATTTTTATAATTTTAAACTTATATTTTTATAATTAATTTAATTCTTAAATTAATTATAAAAATATTTCTACATGTTAAATTGCAAAAACTTTAAATTTTATATAAATAGTCATATAGCCAATAATAGTACTTATATGACCAATTATAACTTATGAAATATAAAAAGAATACCTCAGATAAGGAAAGTTTAAAACAATCATAAAAGTATAAATCATTTTTTGTGTTTCATTTAATGTGAATAATAATAATAAATATAGTTTTATTGTATGATGTTTTGAAAGTATATAATATTGTTTATTTATTTATTTTAGTATTGTTCAAATGTAAAACATTCTGTTTCTTCTGATTGTGGGTGAAGTGAAACATATAAATTTTAAGAAATGCATTTTAAAATGCTAATGAAAGCTAATCGAGTAGCATAATAATAATAATAATAATGAATTTGAAACAAATAGCCGCTGGTATATAGGTGATACTTTTGATGGAATTTAGCAAAACATTTTGTTTATTTAATATTAGAAGTAAAGTACACGTACCGCAGTTCAAAAATCTGAGAGTAAATCATGAACAAATACCTATGTGAATTAGCCATATTTAAAATATACATAAATCTTCAAATATCAGTTGAAGTTTATATGTATTAATATCCATTCTGAAAAGTTTCTAAGTATTAAGTTCATTTTAAATGATTAAATGGTTAATTCACAGCTACTGCATTAAATTAACTTTTTTGTTTAAGATATAAGATAATTTTTAAAAGTTTTTTTTTAGCTGAATCTTTCTATATTTAATTTAATGTAATCAATAAAGGGGAATTCAGGAAGAAGCTTTACGAAAATACTCATTCTTCTATTGGTATTTTTTGGGGTGTATTTCATTTAAAAATGCATAATAAAAAAACCAAATATTTTAAAATAACTTTTAGAATCTTCAAAAAATATAATTATTAGGTAGTTAAAATGTTGTAAAGTAAGTCTAAAAATATAAATTATATATTTCTAGAATCTGTAAAGTTTTGATGCAAAAATTTAAGTAAAAAGTGAAAAAATATACTTATCTACCTTAAATATAGCATAATGATTTATCATAGAACAGAGTGAGAAATGTTGTAAACATTTTAATCTAAGCATGAAATAATCTTAATCCTAATTAATGATTTTTAACCTGTAAACCAAATTATAAGAAAAACATTTTATTTTTTAATAGAAACCTTGAAAATTGAAAAAAAATATGTAAAAACAGAATTTTAAATGATAACAAAGCAATTTGATTTTGGTAACAGCCAATGTAATTTTTATTAGCTTATTTTTATTTCAGTTTTTAAAGAAATCTGAACTTAAATTTATACAATGTAGAAGATACCGATTGTATGAAACCACTGTTTCAAAAATACGTAATTAAATTTATTTTCATTGATAAGCATTTTTATTCAAAAATACGTTTTCTATAAATTACTGTTATTTATTAAGAAGCTTTGAAGGAAGCAAGTTTATGAAATCTTATACAACAGAAATAATTTCCTTATACTAAATTTCAAAAAGGTTGAGGTATTAGTTCAAGCTTTCTTATAAATTTAAAAAACAAATATTCTTGTTAGACTTGATTCACTTTTATTGCTCCCTCTTCAGAGAAAAACTCGAGTCTCCATGGAGTTTACCATAAAAGGGAAGATACTCAGAAAACGGAAGAGCCGCAATCAATATAACCTCACAAAATGGATGTGCTCCTTTTTTATTTTTCAAGCGCTGTTTAAAGGAATTTCTAGTTAGTATTCTACGTCAGAAGGTGTAGAATTAGAGAGGAAAAAGGAAAAATACTTTCACTTTCTCGAAAGCATTATTCATTTAATTTCTTTCTATCTATGCCAAACATCATTTTTCAATTATGCTCCAGTATGAAGCATAAAATATTTATATATTATTGAATGAAAACAGAGGAAAATTATATTTAATATTTCCATTTACTGTCTGTACAGTTAAACTTATTTTAATTTGGAGTAAATAGATTAAAAGATTGGATTATAGAACGTAATAACTCTTATTGTATTATAACTGAAACTTAATAAAATAATTAACTTACATTCAATGAATTATTCTATACACAATTTCTGTAATACTCTTTATATAATATTTATTTTTAATCAGATCGGTTATTTAAAGGCTCATTAAACTTATTTTGTTTAATCTGAAAAATTCATTTTAAGGTATCTGCTTAGGTTTCTAAACGAAATACTTTTTTTTTATCTTTACCATTATGTGTAAAGGAAAAAAAAAGAACTGCCAGAAAGAAAAGAAAATAATAAATTGAAATGTGGTAATTTAATAAAGTGGTGAATTTTAAATATCTGGATATTAAGCATTGTTTTAATAAATAAGATCCAAAACTCTAAAGGTTTTTTTTGTCAAATTTATGTTACTTAAAATCTGATAACTCAATATTTTATAAATGCATTTCTTTTTTATTTTGTGCACATGTTATTTAATGTATGATAAAGGCAACGAACATAGGACTTAACTCAAACATCAATAGTTCATTTTATTTTATTTTTCACTGATTATATTGTTACGAACCATCATGCATTTCATAAAATTTTCCATAAAAACATGTACAATTAGCCGTAAATTTTTAATAATTGTAAATGTATTTTAGATTTTATCTTTTATAACTATATGAAATATGTTGTGAGAAAAAAAATATTTTAACATATGGCTTTAAATTCCACACACAGAGAGTGTTCGGAATTTTAGCAAAATTTTCATCAAATTTTATCTAAAATACTTCAATTCAATTAATGGTCATTATAATTTTCTGAACGTTGTTTCTGGTTAATTTTTGTCATAAGCTATAACAAAGTAACATAAAATTACTAATCGCATGGTATTCTAGAAAACTTGCCTCCGTACGTAATGAGTGAGTGAATGAATGAATATTAACGTCACACTGTTCAGCTACACAAGGGCTTTGGGCAACAGTCCGCGTAATTTTGAACGATGGTCAAGTGACGTGGACGACATCTGAGCTGGCACTCCCTCTTTTAACTACCACACCACACTAACGGGAGGACGTTTGAACTCTCGACAGATTTAACGTGCAGCGCGCCCCTACACGGCAGGTCTTCGGTGGAACTGGGATCAAACTCATGACACGCTAGCCATGATCCGATGCCTAGACCCCTTGGCAACCGCGGCCACGTCTTCGTACGTAGGTAAATACCTTAAGAATTGGATTAAGAATTTAAATAGCTTGTAAGGGGCTTTGTAAAACATTAATGGCTTAAAAAGTTCCGAATTTATACAAAAAATAAAGAAAAATGAAACAGCAATCCATTTTTAGAAAAAAGGTGTTTAAAATAACTAAAGCAGAGTTTAAAGTGAATGAAAATGCGATTAAAAAACTTCAAAAAAAATTCATTCAAATTAATCTATCAACCAAATTCTTAGTACATTTCAAAACGTTTTGGAACTTTTTAAAGTATTTATCATTAACTTACAAAATCTTTTACCACAGTCTTAAAAAATTAGGAAGAAAATAATCTAAAAATAAATAAATACATAAATAAAGAATCTCTTTGGAAAAACAGAATTTACATGATTTCTCCCCCAACATTCCGTAAATTTACGAAAAAAAATTATGTGAGGAGGTAAGGATTTACGATTAAAAAAATATATGACGAGGTAAATGATTTACGATAAAAAAATATGTGACTTTTTCTTATTAATTTTTCAGTAGATCAATAAATGCTACTTAGAAGTGACAGCAAATCATTAATTTATGATTAACGCAATATAGAATTGCACTTAGAGAATGAACAGATAGAATGAAGTAATTTCATTTTGTGCAGTCGTTTCCCCCAATGCCAATTTGTTGATTAGTTTTACGCCTGAGATCACTTAATTGATACTTTTCTACTTCCAGATGAACTTTCATTTAAGATTTATAAATAATATCCAAGACTATATATATATAGTTCATTTTCTTTTTTCACTTAGATTTATTTTGTGACACATTTTCCTAGTTTGTAAGATATTGCTACCATTTATATGCAGAAATCTCTCAAATTGTTGAAAGATGGGAAGATAAATTATTATTTTATTTCGAATTTGTTCTTACGAAAAAATATGCACATATTTTACGACTTAAATTTTATACTGCCATCAAAATTTGAAATTATTAGTTAACTTATAAGTATATTAATAAAAAAGCATTGTAGTATCAGTCCTTGGAAAATAATACTGTATCAAATTTATGTTTTTTACAATGGGGCTGCGTGTTGGTATTTTAAACCTTTGCAGACCTAGTACATTCCCCAGGATCTAGTATCACTTTTTAGAGCTGTACCATATAGGCGATACCAATTAGAGAATGCAATTTTGACACCCAGTTTCCTCCAAAGATGGAGGCATCTGAGCCCTTGATGAATCCAACCTGTACTAGGAATTAATTTTGCTGAGAGCATCCAAGCCAAACAGACACTCTAGGGATCTTTTGCATGCCGTAAAATCATACGACATGGCCGCTCTCAATTTTCTACATCATGAAAATCTACCGAATTGGGCCGGAGTTGAGCCCGCAACCTTGGGTGCAGAAGGCCAGCGACTAACCAAAAACACCAACCAGGCTGTAGCAAATTTATAAAAAAAAAGACTTTTTGCGCATCTTTTCAAATATTTCATAACATTTAACTAATTTATTTATCAGACGAGCTATTTTAAAGAATTGTCTGTATTAATATGAATTCACTGCTGTAGCATGTTTTTGTTAATGGTCTAAATGGTCCAAAAATATTTTAGATGCAATTACTTTTTCTCTAAAATTGTACAAAATTAATATTTCTTTAAATTTTTTAATTGTAAGAAAGTGGTTTTGTATGATGGTAATAAGTATTTGTTTTTGTTTTTCCATTTTTCCAAATTAAGTTTAACAAAGTTTTTTTTAAAACTGATGAGCATATTTAGTCCCTTTCCATATATAATTCATTCACAATCATGATGACATTATATTTAATAAACATAATATACATTGGAATATTGCTACGTTTTCTTAAAAAACTTGAGTTCATAGTAGTTATATATAGCTACCTGAATTGCTTTACACTAATATATGGTTTAAAGTTAGTAATGATTTTGACTATGCATTACTCTACATCGAAATATTTTTCACGATTTTCTTGTGACCCATATCATTGGGAATCTTGCCACCAAATTTCAAATCTAATAACCAATTAATTTTTAACATATTTAAAGTTTCTTGAGATTAGGGTTTGGTCTCAGTTTTCTATTAAAGCATTTTTCCATACTTAAATTAAAATAACTAAAAATATTTTTGAACACAATCAACTCTTTCAGTGTAAAATGGCTATGAACTCAATTTTCAATATTCAAAATCATTTCTGTTTCCGTATGTTTTGAGTTTTTTCAGTTCTCATAGTTAATTAAAATTGATTTCAAGGACAATCTTTGTTTTTAGAAATAATTTATGTAACTAGAAGTATTTTAATTAATTTTTCCTGTTGAGAATAGCTCAGCCAAAACGTTCTCTGGTTGCTATGAGAAACAATATTTGGAAGAGATGGAATACTACTGTAAATAATGCATCTAATAAGCAGCCCTCAGCTGTGTGATACTGTAATTAGACTTCCAAATACATATATTCTGAATACGTCTAATGCAGATAAAACTGAATATTTCCATGCTGCACGAAACTACATTATAGTAAACGTGTTGTAGTACTATATTCTAGCATTTTAAAGTCCCTCAATGAAAACTGAAACTTGCTAAACTGCTCTGATTTAAAACTGGAAAAAAAATTGTTTTCAAATCTGGTGACTCTTAGCTAAAGAAAGTATCATTATTATTTTGAATATAAATACTTTGTGTTTCAAAACTTTGGTGATAATATTGTGTTAGATTAGGTGGAATAACCTGTCGTCATAACACAAAAGCTTTCTCAGACTTCTAATTTTGAACATGTAATAGTTGTCTAATCCCTAAGGTTTTTTTCCTGTTTAAGATAGAGTGATTTTCTTGTATAAAGTCTCAAATATATGTTCTGTAAAAGTTAGTATGAATTTACGTCTGAGAACTCCAGTTATGTTTTAAAAAATGTTAAAGTTAATATTTTTAAAAAATTGGTGTCTTTTCTCCTGGTTCAGCTATAAAAAAATTATTAAAAATCAACAAGGGAACTAACTTTTGTTTCGAATAATTCGAGAAACATAAATCACTCAGAATGATTAAAATATTTTAAAAATTAAGCATTTATAGTCTTATAAAACTTAAGAAATTATTAATTTTTTAAAATTGTAAAATAAAGCTGAGCAAACTGACTTTCAGAATAAATTTCATAAAATAATCTGTATGTAAAATAAATATGAATTAATTTTATCGTTAATGTTTCCAATAAAGCGTTTTTAAAATTTCATATAAATTTTAGAATGCGACCATTGGAAGACAAAGTTTCGTATTTTTGAAAGTTACTGTCAAATTTTATTTATGAGAGTATAATTAAATCACCAGAAAAAAGCTTATACTTGATATTTTTTAAATATATCCATATATATTGTAAATTCATGAAGATTTCAATACATTTTGTAAGTTGCCCTGTATGCAACAATAATAACTATATTATTTTCTGGATGGTAATATTTAACAATATGGGGGGA
This sequence comes from Trichonephila clavata, assembly GCA_019973975.1. Lineage (NCBI taxonomy): Eukaryota > Metazoa > Arthropoda > Arachnida > Araneae > Nephilidae > Trichonephila > Trichonephila clavata. The sequence goes on along the minus strand of BMAO01017110.1, from coordinate 334,257 downwards.
AATGAGAATGAAATAAAAGGATTCCCGAAAAGGAGACAATGGTTCAAATAAATAGAAGCATCTTGTTAAAGCTTTTTATTTGATGAAGCAGCTTTGTAATTTAAAAACATGAACTCATAAGCAAAAAAGAAAATACCAAGAAACATTTTAGGTCCCCATTAATAGGAGCATTTTTAATCGATACTTCTGTGTATATACTCAGATTAAACACAAATATTAAGGTAAATAAAATGTATTTGCCATTTTAAGCCAATTTATTCTAAACATAATACTTAATTTCATAGTAATGTCAATAAAATGCCCCCTTATTTGTGTATTTGTGGCTAATTTTAAATGATATAGCTGGATCACGTTTCTTCATGAAGTCTGCAGGTGAGAATGCTGTCTCCAGAGTTTCACGATGTCAATTAGTGCCCTGCGGTACTCATCGCTAATTTTATAATATAACATACCGATGAGTACCGCAGGACATTAATCGGCATTTATTTTCATTGGTGATGCTAGCACATTACTGCAGACTGGAAGTCAAGGTCCTAGGGGTAAGTAATATTCTTCAAGTTATGCATGCCTTTCTGTTCTTTCAAGTAAAATTAAATCACTTAGTTAGTAATAAATTATACCAAACTATATGTAACATATGTAACAAACCCATATGTATTTTAAGAGACATATATTCTGATAAGATAATTTTCTCTTAGCTATCAATTTGAAATTAATTAAAAAAGTCATTTATTCTGGGACAAATTATTCAATCATTTTTAAATGATACAAGGCAAGTAAATACATTTAATTGTCTCAATATATTTTGTGCATTGATAAATTATTTAGCTCATTTATAATTCTTTTAGGAATCAAATTAAAAATACATAACTGGACTCTCGATTAACTTGAAAATTTTTTTTAAGAATGTGACTGACATTTTAGTTGTAATTAATAATATTTCTATGAATGGATTTTAAAAATATTGAAATATCTGTTTATTTTATTTAAGATTTTAATTTCTGTTGAACATCTCTTATGACATGCTTTGCAGATTATTTATTTTTTTTTATTTGTAATTAACAATAGTAGAATGAAAGCGTGAGAGTTTTATTAACACCGCACTATGCAGTCATACGGCAGCTATTGGTAATGGACCTCTCAACTTTGAACCTTGGCCAAATGACGAGAATGACACCTGAGCTGGCACCCGCTCTCCTAACTACCACATCACACCAATGGCAGGAATTTGAGCCCTTACAAATTTAACATGCATAGGCCCCTCTACGTGGCGGGTTTTCAGTGGCACCAGGACTCGAACCTCTCGTACTCCAGCCACGAGTTTATGACCATAACCATTTTGCTACTGCGGCCATAGTAGTTAGAAATAAACATTCCTATGCCATATGGGGCACGATTAGGTTCAATTTGATTTATGTGTATCACAAATTCTGCTATGCATCTGAAATACTTAAGTCACTTGCATGTGTATATATTTTAAAGGCAGTTCTAGAATATATTCGCGCACGCATTTCTTCCTTGTGTTAAGTTTAAATATTCAAACGGAATATATATAATTGAACTGAAATATTTTGAAACCAATTTATATTTGATTTTAAATTAGGGTATGCCTTTAAATTTTTGTTTTTGAAAAATCTCCATTATAACTCTTCACATAAAACTTACGATGTTTTATCCTCCTACTCTTTCTGTGCTAATCTCTTTCAATGCATTCTTTCATTCTATACCTCTGTTTGCATGTATGAGTATTTCATTTTCAGTTGCCAATGCTTTATTGTAATATAAATACAATTTTATCTATTTTAAGTACGTTTTGTTTATATGTGTATCTAGAATTTAGTGACTGAGTTTAGAATACACCTGAATATTTTAAAACTGGTTCATTGTTTGCGTCTCACATGTGTTCATGATACTTATTTGTACATGCGAGTGCTTGTAATGATGCAATAATGCACGATTAATAATGTACTTGTATAATGTTTGATTTATCGGTAAAGACTTTGGGAAACATTTTTGTATTTTTTTCTTTTACAGGTGAACCCCTCCTCATTGGCATGGATATGGTCATCGCCAGTTTTGACAGCATTTCAGAAGTTAATATGGTAAGAATGTGTAGTTCGAGGTATTTGTACCCAATTCGGTAAGCCAGTTTAGTAAAAAATATTTTTAAGATAAAACTGTTTTGATGTATGTGAGTAATTTAATAATAATCATGTATGGAAGATTACAGTATCCTGATAATGAAATAAGTAAAAAATTTTCTTTTAATAATGTTATATATATGTAACTTTAAAATGAATTTAAGGAAACTTTATATATTACAGAAATATATAATTATTCACATAAAAATAATTATTTAGATTTATAAAAATGTATATAACTTTAGATTTAAACTATATTTTATTGAATTATTCAATAGACAATCTGCACATAATACATTAGAAGAATTTACAAGTTTAATGTTGTAATTATTATTACCTTCTGTTTAACGTTTTCATGAAATAGTATGTGAGAATAAATGCTAATTTACTATTTTTACTAAAACATTTGGTATTCAACTGTAGAACAATTTGGAATAATTCACATAAATTGTAGTTTACATGTAACGTAAGGATTTGAGCTACAAACATGGGTGATAATAAAAAAAAATACTTGTGACTGCGAATTCCTATATATTTGAGAGGTGTAGTAAGAAAATATCTACAAAAAATTTATCACAAGGAAATCAAACAAAATATGAAGTTTTTAGTCTAATTTAAATTTTTTTAAGCAAAAAAATATGTTTTATAATGTTAGAAACTACATCAAAAATATAAGATGTTTCATTCTTTATATTTAATTTCTCACCGCATTTGAAACATAATAATAACATAGTAAGATTTTAATTCTGATATTAATATTGCATTAATTTATTATTTATCTTCTTATAATAAAAGCTCCTTTCTTAGGATTATACGTTAACACTTTACCTGAACCAATTCTGGAGAGACGAGCGTCTAATATTCAGCGATGAGAACTATGAATTGACATTATCTGGTGATTTCGCTGAAAAGATATGGGTTCCCGATACCTTCTTTGCCAATGACAAGAACTCGTTTCTGCACGCTGTTACAGAGAAGAATAAGATGGTCAGACTAAAATCTAGTGGAGAAATTGCGTACGGTATGAGGTAAGAAAAAAACATTTCCTACATATAAAGTAAGAATATCGAATGAATTTTTGTTCATTTTAACACAGTTACAATATGAGTCAAGCAATTATATGTAATTTTTGCAATGTACAAACACACACACACCAACCACATACAATGCATATATATATATATACAATTATCAGAAATCAAAAGAATAGTGGTTTAGTAATAGGTATTCTACAAATCACAAAGGGAGACGAAATTCTGAATATTATAACCAAGTGCTTGAGACCAGTTATAACAAGATAAAATCAATGAACCAAAATACTTCATTAGTATATTTTCTAAAGCTTTAAATGAGTTAGGGCAGAAAAATAGGGTTGTTTCCTTACATAATCACAATCTTCCCCTTTCTGCTGAAAATTTATACATAATACTACATGAAAAATAAGGATGAATTGAAAAAAAAATTGAATATCAGTAAGCCTAAAACGCATATGTATTCAAATAGTATGCAAATAGAAAAAACAATAACAAACTTGAAGGTATAATATGTAAATGGAAATAGTAGAAAAAAGATACAATTAAAAAAGCACTCAAATTCAGAAACCTTTCATCAAATTTTGGAAATGTAATATTAAATAAGATATCAATCATTGGCATGGCCAAGTAATTTTAACGCGTTTTTCACATGTTTGTATTTTACAATAATGTAACTAATGAACTTTTTACTAACAGAAAGTAGTACTGTACCACTCCTCTAAATGTACTACTATTGAGCTGAAAAGAAAAAAATTCTAGTAAAATTTGGGAAAATTTTGTGGAAAACTCGAGAAAATTTAATGGGAAACTCAAGAAAATTTTGAGGAAAACTCGGGAAAATTTTGTGTAAACTCAATAAAATTTTGTGTAAACTCAGTAAAATTTGGGATAAATTTGGTAAAATCCTGAGATATTCAGGAAAATCTTGTGGAAAATTCGGAAAATTCCATGCAAACTCGATAAAATTTGAAATATTTTATGGAAAATTTAGTACGATTTTGTTGAAAACCAGGTAAAATTTGAGAAAAATTTGTTATAAACTTGCGAAATTCAGGAAAATTTGCTGAAATATTCGCGAAAACTACGGGAAAATTTAAATATGATTTGGCTCATCTAGGGCACAAATGCGATCAAATGCCGAAAATCCGAGGTCAATTGGTTGCTTATTGGCTGAGAAAAAGGACGAAATTTGCATCCTAATAGCGCTTTTGTTCCACTACGTGAAAAACGCACTAAAAACTGAAACTAAGGAATGAAAGGAGAAAAATGTGTACTGAAGAATTAACTTATAATATTAACAAGATGAAACCTATAGCTATGATTTAATTTGTATTAGTAATTAAATTTTGAAGAAAATAAATTCGAAAATGATTCATGTGTTCGAAATTATGATAATTAATTAACATTTACTTTTTAAAATAAATGTTAATGTGTGTAGAATGTAAGCAGATAACCAGATGTTAAACAGAATTTGTAAAATTTTTTATAGTTATCGATTTTTTCTGTATGATTAACAACCAAATCATTACTTCCTTGGAAGAATTATTAAATAGTGAAAATTTTTGTCTGATAAGGTACATAACAACGTTAAAATTAAATACCTCTTTTTAATGACAAATATTTCATTTCAAAAAAAGGATACAGACTACAGTTGTAACTAAAAAAATCTTGTCTAGTTTCGACAAAATTCGTTTTATCACATTAAATTAATCCAAATCAAAATTAGGAAAATAATATAAATTACTATAAATAATAAAATCATCTATATATCTATGTATATGAAATGAAGAAGTATATAAATTATCAACCACACACACACGTAGATATTGCAGATTTATATTAGCCACACAGATAATTGCTGTCTTGCCCTTCTTGGGTTATGACACATAAAATTGATTACATTGATGTATATATGTGTGTGTGCTTACAAAAATTTAAGGAGTAATCATGTACTAAGCAAAACCTGTGGAACATCATAAAATCTTAAAAATAAAGATATACGCTTAGGCTTAGAACGAATACATGCAGAGCTAAATACAGTTTCAAGACACCAACCATTCCAATAGCTTTTCCTTACTACTGAATATACAGATTTTTGAAAAAAAAAATACAGTGAAAAAAGTAGTAAAATTTTGAATATATGTAAATTACCCAAATAAATTTGTTAAAAGTCTTGCTAGACATGTCATAAAGCTATCAAATTAATATTCGACATACTCCAAAATTCACAAACAGAAATCGCAGAACAGCAAATGCCAAAAAAATTGTTATAATTAGGGTTCATAAGGTAATTATTTTAGAAACATATTAAATATATGTATATATATATATATATATATATGTGTGTAGAAAGTATGAAAAGAAAATATCTCAAATTTAAAAAAATCTTCTTAATTTAAGTGACCTAGCACATATGATTACGTATGTTAAAAATATTTATTCTAATTTGTAAATTAAATTAATCTAGTATTAAACCCAAGAAAAATGTATGTTCAAAAATTTTAGAATGGCAATTATGTTCTTAACTGTACTTGCACAGTTTTTTTGTGATATAATTTATTCTCGAACAATATTTATTAAGTATACCATGACTCAGAATACTTTCAAAAAATTGATTTTTGATTTTTAGTTTTCAAAAAATTGATTTTGATAGTGAAAAAATAACACTGAAATATGAAAAACTAAACTGATAAAAATGCAAACAAACGGCCATGCCTGTTTTGATACATTTTTAAAGGATAGTTCCTTCGGGTGTGTTATTTATACAAACAGTTATTTTTTATTTGAAAGACACAATTGTATTTTTCTCAATATAATGTCTAATTTAAAGGGAAAAAAACAATTTTAAATGGGGAAAAAACAAAAATCAATATAATCAAAATTTCAAACTTTATCGTTTTTTTAAAAGCATTAGGCAGCTATTTCATAAAAAAAATTTGAAAAACTGATTAACAACATTTTGTCCATTGTTTTATAAATGTGTGAAAACATTTGTATACTGAAGAAATACTTTTATAAAAAAATTCTTCTAAATATCAGTATGTAATATAAAATTATTTCCATGTTCAGATAATACAAAGGAGAAATAACTTTTTAACTTAAAACTACTCTTGTTCTCTAGAGAATAATTAAAGAATCATTACAATGTCTACAAAAAAAGGCTGGCAGTTATTAATCAAGTGTATAACACATTGTTTTTTTTAGTTTTTTCACTTTCTCACAAAAATATTACTTTTTGTATTTATGTATATTAAAAAAAAACTATTTATTACAACGAAAAAATATTTTCTCTAAGTAATGCCTAGTTTTTTTTAAAAATAGTTTCTTGTATGCAAAAGGTGGAAAAGAAATCCTCAAAAAAATCACAAATATTCATATTCTATATTTTTTTATGTTGTATATTATGTGTATGTTTACTTTATGTGTGAAAAAGTTTCCATATTTAAACAATTCTTTTTTTAATTGGTTACTAAACATAAAAATATATCATGATATTACAAAAATTGTGTTCCATTTTCAAGGAAAAGAAGCTTTTCGACTAAAAGATAACTCTTGCGATAATACAGAAAAATTTAAATATAATTATTAAGCACACATAAAATCTAATCTCCAATGAAAATTTTAACAGATATATATCACACAAAAACAAGGAGTCAATTTTGAAATTTTACTATTTGGAGCAGGTCCTGGTACCTTTAACTGAAAACTGTTAAGCTTTATTTCCCTAATACACTAACAATAATATTCCTGTTTCAAATTTGAGCATAAAAAATATTAAAACATAAAATTATATGTTTTATCAAAAATGTTGCGACTTATTCTGTCTTCAGTAAAATGTAATACTGTATTGAGTTTATCAGCAATATTGGTTATTGATTATCTTAACAAAAATAAAGTAAATAAGATAAATATATTTATATATATCTCAGGCAAAACTTCCTATTTTTTTAAGAAATATAATTATATTACAACATATCTATATTCATAGGTAACCCATTATTAACAATATATAATAAACTTATTTATATATATAAAAATGTAACTATAAATATATTTAAAAAATGTAACTACTACAATTGAGTTGTTCACCTGTGGAAGACCTTATATTTTTATATAAGTATAACATTTATAATTAATATAACTTTCTTTTGGAATTATATTATTGACACAGTAAAAGTTTTGAAACCTTGCAACATGATTTGTGCTAATTATATCATACATTTGTGAATAAGAACATGAAATATTACATTAATTATTGAACTAATTAGAGCTTCAAAATAATAAACTTTTTTATGGAGTAAATAATTAGTTTTTTTTTCAAATGATTTATGAGCTCTTTACAGATTTTTTTTTAAAATAACAGCCTTAATATTAAGAGGATTTATGTAAAACAGTCTGCAATAATTTATCATAAATGTTACTAATAGCTTTTCAATTATTTAGTAAAATTACTTACTTTAATGAAGATTTTATTAAATTTTATATTTTAAACATATGAGGAAATTAAAATTCTGTTAGGAGTAGTTTCAGTCTCTTTTTTTTTTTTTATAAAATGCAAAATTTGGATTATTGAATATGCTAACTTGTAGTCCAGACTCATGAAAAAAAATATGTCGAAAAAAATTTTTTCTACAAATTTCTATTTTTATAACATAAGGTTATAACAGTATTTACAGATAATTACTATGCACTTTATATATATATTTCAAAAATATACTAAAAATAGTTATATACCTAAGATAACTATCGTCATAATAGAAAAGATTTAGCCACAGAAATACTAAAAGCAAACTCCCAGCCTTATATATATATAAAGAGAGAGAGAGAGAGAGAAAGAATAATTATTTTGTAATAATTTAATTTTTTTAATATCTTTATACTCGACATCGCGTAATTAGATTTATAATTTACTTTCTTAAGGTTTTTCATAATATTATTTTTATATTCCTGAAACCCTTCATATATAAACCTTAGTTAACAGATATAAAGTAGTAAAATTATTTAAATGAAGCCTAAATATTTAGATTATTTCTGAAAACACAGTTATCTATAATAACCCAAAACCTCTAGTTTTGTGCTTAATACATCTTAAAAAAGTTAATTTTAATGCCTTCAGACCTCTTTTAATTCCACGTTGCCGATTTAAAAAATCCCTCCATGTGATATATTGAGAGTTATTTATATATTTTTAAACATTATACATTCATTTATAAAAATTAACTTACCTTTAAATGTTGTAATTGGAAAAATATTTTAGTAATTTCATTTTTACAATAAAAAAAAACAAATATATTTTGTAAACATATTATCAAAAATATTTTCACAAAATATTTATTCAAAAAAAGACAAATTAATCATATAGTTGAATGAAAAATATCTATTCCGGTATTTATATGAAACCTGTTCTTATCTTTAATGAGGAAAATCAGGAAAATAGTTACTTAATATAGCTTTAATTGTAGCACTTTTATTTTTGCTTAGACCAAACCTTAATATTTTATATATTTAAATTGAAATACTTTTGAAAGTTATTCACTATTTAATTTAATTTAGTTCATATAGTTTCTGTGTTTCTGCTTTTTCTCTTGAATTTAGCATTTATGAAGAATTTTTTTTATTAATTATATAATATTTTTATTATCTGCAAATTACAATGCCTTACTTTCATTATATGTGAATTATATTCCATTATACTTTTTGACTTCAAATGTATGCTGATAATGTATTTGCAAGTCTCATTAGCCATTTGGCCATTTTATTTATTTGAATTATGGCTAGCTTTTCAACCTTGTAAGAAAACTTTAATCTCTTTGTAAATAAAGCCAATGTGACTAATATAGTTTTCTTTTATTATTATTAATATACTATTGTCAGTGATAAATTTTTGGTACCTTGTAATGACAATATTTAGTCACTAAACATAAATTTCAATAAAAACACGCATTTTTATTAATAAATATTGAACTAAACAGATCTCGAAAATCATAACTTATTAAGGAGTAAATATTTGTAGTTCAAATGAATAATATTACATTTAAAGTTTTTTAAATAACAGCAATAAAATTAAAATTAATAATAATACTTTGTGAAACGGAGTGTAAACATTTGCAATATGTAATAGTAAAAATTTTTAAATTATCAGTAAAATTTATTAATTTATATATAATGGGAGTTTTATCAAACATTGATTTTAACTTTAGATTTTTTTAGATTAAACTTTAGACACCTATTTGCATATACACAACCTATTTTTTCTGTAAGCAAAGCATAGTTTTTTTTTAATATTCATTTAAATATAAGAAAGGCCAAAAAATAAAAAATTAAAAATTTTCCTAATCTTTCCGAGAAAGTATGCATGGATCTATTTTAAGCAAATAGCTTCACTACATTTTGTATATTGTTTTATTTATGAGTAAAAAATACTTTGAATATTTAACAGATATATTTCTTGATTATACAAAAACATATACATGCATTGTGAGACCTCAAAAATTATTTCCCAAGTTGAATTAACAAGGTAAAACAACATTTAATCTAAAAAATTACTCTTGAAGTTCTGCAGACTGATTCAAATGTCATCATAAAATACACAAAAAATCTAAGCTGAATTAAAAAATTTAAATAATTTAAGTCACAAAACCAACAGATTTAATTTTAGAATTTTATTCTTTCCAACATGTCCTGGTACCCTTAATTGAATAACTCTTTGCTGAAAATATTTAAGCATATTTTCCAAATGCATTAATAAATGAAATAGATCTTTCGAATTTGAACTTAAATAAAGTTCAAATCAAATTGTTGGTATTTAATCTCTCTTTTAAAATTTGTAAATCTTTATTAAAGTGTTTAGCAGTATCGGTTACTGTTTATCTTAATAAGACATATGTAAATAGTATAAAACTAATCTTAAACATAACTGCTCATTTTCTTAGAATATAATCATATTATCAACATATCTGTGTATAAATATGAATCTGAAGTCTATTTTCTTTCTAAATATAACCTTTCTACATATAACCACAGTGTTAAAAGTTTAAAACCTTAACAAGATTTATGTGCTTCATAAAATTATGAATAAAAACAAGCATTATTTTATTAATAACTATTGAACTAAGTAGGTCTGCAAAATTATAACATTTTATTGGGTAAATATATATTTTTCAATTAGTTTTTGAGATCTTTGCATTTTTTAAAATAACACCTATAAAATCAAAATTATTTAAAATACTCTGTAAAATGGAGTGTAAAATAATTTAAAATAAGTAGTAGTATAAATTTTGAAATAATTTTGTAAAATTTATTAATTTAATGGGGGATTTATCAAATGTTTGATTTTAAATATATGACAAATTTGAACTTTTCTGATAGGTGTGTTGCCTTAATATCTTTTTCACAAAATTACAAAAATTTGATTAATTATTTCTCTAATAAATCACAGTAATAATCACACAGTTCAGATTTATGAAAATAATTATTGTTTGGGACATTTTTATTTGTATTTTAATATTATAACAGTATTTATACAGATAATTACAGAATTTAAGGCACTTTACATATGCAGCAATTAAATATTTTTTTGCAATTATTTAATCTATTATTAATATATTTATTCCTGAAATTGTAATTAGATTTATAACATAATTTTTTAAGGTTTTTTTATAACATTATATTTATATTTCTGAAATATCTTCATATATAAAACTTAGCATAGATAAAGTAGTGAACAAATATTTAATATAACCCTTATAATATTTTGATTACTTCTGAAAATACTGTTATCTATAATAAGCCTAAAAACTCTACTTTTATGCTTAGTACCTCTTTAAAAATTTCATTTTAATACTTTCAAATTTCTATTAGTTACACAATGCCAGTGTTACAAAAAAATCACTCTGTGTAATTTATACGTATTTACAATCATGGATGTTTTTATACATTATACACTATTATATTTAAATATTAACTTATCTTTTTTGTAACATTTGGAAGCATTTTTAGCAATTATTATTCTAACAGTATAAGGAAAAATATTTTGTAAATGCCTTTTTAAAAATAATTTTGCTATCCTGTTTAATCATATAAAGAAAAATATAATATACAATTTAATAAGAAATAACTATACATATTTTTTGGCTTTATATTAATTCAGTGAAGTAAGATTTTGTTGTTTTTATATCATTAAATGCATGAATATCATGAGGATAAAATTTTCTCAAAATAGCATAAGTAACAGCTATCTCCTTTTTGCAAAGGCTATATCTGTAATATGTTTTACATTAAATATTTTTGAAAACTATTAACAAAAACTTTAACTTTAGTCCCTATGGACTAGTAGAGGGTGGTTCCAGCTCAGGTGTCATTCTCGTCACTTGATAATGGATCAAATTCACTAGATTCAGCTCCAAACCCCTCGAGTAGCTAAACAGTACAACGTTAATATTAATTCAATCACTCACTTTGCCCTATGGCTTCTTTGATTATAATTTTATCTCGACTCTAGTATTTTTTTCTTTATTTTTTTATTAATTATATTATTGTTGTTATAAAATATTTCTTATTATTTTGTATACAGTTAACACTTTTCTATGTTTTGACAAAAGAGAAAGACATTGAACATTTAGCTGATAAAAGCAAACCGAATTAAAATTTTCATATAATTATTTTCTACCATACTCTCTGTGTAGCATTTGGAATAATCCTTATAATATTTTTTTCATATAAAATCTGCAAATTAAAAAAGCCTTGCTGTCATTATGTGTGAATTATATTCTATTATATTTTTTTACTTCAAATGTATGCTGATAATGTATTTGCAAATCTCATTAGACGTTTGGCCATTATATATTTATACAGAAAAAATTTGCACCCAGAAAAAGTAGATTCAATTGGAATGTTTGCTTAAGTTATTTTTAAAATCATTACCTTACAATTAAATATTTAACAAAATATATATTTTGTATCTTGTATGCTTACTGCTGCTAAATATTAATTTAAGAGGTAGTTATTCTACGAAAAAAATGATTTTTATTATTTTATTAATACATTGATTATATTATTTTTACAACTGGGATCTAAACATTTGTTCATAATATATATATATATATTAAATATTAGTGTAAGTTTTATAACAGAAAATGTTCTGTTTAGTATCATTTAAAGTCTTCTAAATATTTACCAAAATTTATCTGAAATTTTCCCTTAGTATAATTGCACCTTTAGAAATATAATTCTCCTCGGTTGTAAAGGAAGTTCCCTATTCATGTCTAAAATACAAATGTACCCTCTTTACAAAATCACTAAACAAAGGGGAGGAGGAGAATTAGAATTTTTGAAATATTATAGTCACAATACATGGCTTATAAAAAAGTAAATAAGCAAATTTACTCACTCTTATGTAAAAATTATTGGATGTCCAATTATGTAAAATATCCTCTCATAAGTATGATTTTTTAAAATCCATCAAAACATCATTAAAGTAAATATCAAACACAATTCTAATTATAGCCTAAGATAACACTATTAATATCAAACTGAAACAGAAATTATAGCACAAAAACAATATAGGAAGATAATTATATATCAAAAAGACACATATCATATCAGTATATCAAAAGTCAGTTATTAGTAACTAAGTAAAACCAAAACGAATATTTATAAGTATTTTATTAAATACATAAACAAATATTTAAAAATATAATTTAGCATCTAAAAACAAAAATGGTGACATAGATTGAACTTTTTAGAATTTAGTGCAGAGAAAGAGAGTTTATTTAAAAACTGTTGATAACAAAAGCTGCATTGTAAGTAATGTTGGATTACTCTTCTAAATTTTGGTTTATAAAATTTAAACAAAATTAAGAATAAAGTTTAACAAATTTATATGCAACCACAATACAAAAAATTAAGGGACATGACTTACATTACATTTCAATACAGTGTTAAAAATGTATCAAAGCATGTTCAGGATTTTTAAAAAATTAAAAGAAAATGAAAGGATAATAAGAAAAGAGCATATAACATGTGCAGTTTAAAACAGCTTACACAAAAAAATTATGATAAGCCATATGTATATTTTTCGAGGTAGTAATAATTATCTTTAAAGTGTAAAATTTCATGCATGTATAAATATATGGGAATATAAGTGAAAATTAATTTTTCCTAAATGAATCACTATAAGTCATTTAAAACAATTTTTTTTTAAATTTGGAAGATTTTTCTTAGAACATGATTGACTTCGTAATTCTTTTAACTCATACACAAGCACAGACATACATACACAGCCCCCCCCCCATATTTTTTTCTATAATGCAGAATTCTCTTATTTAAATCAAACCGTAATGAAAAATGTTGCAAAACTAATTTAATTTAATCAAATTCACTGTTTTGCTTATCAAATCACAAAATTTGCAAATTTTCTGAAACGCAGTTTTTTTTTTTAAAATGTAAATTTCTCATTTGTACAAAAGCTTTTTATCGTTCACAAAAACATCACATTTTTTCAAAATATATTTAAGATCTTGCTGTGTCTGAGTGTCTATCTTTGATAATATAACAATTTTGCTCTATCATGTTTATTAATATAAAGAAAAATATAGTATACATTTTGATATTAAATAACTATTTTGGTTTTTATAAATGAAACCTGTTGTTGTCTTTAATAAGATGCAATGCAGGAATATTAGGAAATATGTCACTTAATACAGATTTAATAGCAATACTTTTATTTTTTATTTTACTTAAACCTTAATATTTTATATATTTAAATTGAAACATTCTTTTAAAAATTATTCACCAATTAATTTAATTTAGTTCTTTTAGTTTCTGCGTTTCTATTTTTCTCTCGAATTTGGGAATTGTGAAGAAGCTTTTTTAAAAATTTTTTATTAATTATATATTTTTATTATAAAGTAATAATTATCTTTTTTTAACTATAGCTACTATATTTATCCAAAAGAGAGTGTAATTAAACATGAAGTCAACATGGGCAAATCGAATAAACTTTTCCACCGTATTCTTTGTGTAGTATTTAGAGTAATCTCAGAATATAAAATTTCTATATTTAAGGCTACCAGGACTTCCTATAGCTTCAAAGAAAATTTTAAGTTTAAAATTTTAAAAAAGTGAACATTTTTTTGAATTAGTAAATGTAGAAGACTTAATTGTTCGTTGATAATATAACAGTAAAGCACAAAAAATAAATTGAATGAAGCTATAAAAAAAAGGTCATGCCTCTTTTAACACATGTGTAAAAAAACAGTTCTTTTACTGTTTTGTAAGATTATAAGCATTTAATTTTTATTGTTACTTGAAAATCATAATGCTATTTTGCTCCATATAATGTCTAATTTTTTTTTTAATATTTTACATGTGTAATAAAACAAGATATTGTTTTAATATAAGCCTTGCGATTTTTTAAAAGAATTAGGCTGCTATTTTATTTAAAAAAACTAGTTAATTATATTAAGTTCTTATTTTGTACCTGTGCATATAAATTATTTTGCATATTCCAAAAATATATTTTATGAAAAAAAATTGATTTTAAATGAAAATATGTATTATAAAATACGTCTGTTAGTTCATTAAATACAAAGGAAAAAAATAATTAAAATTACTTTTGTTCTCTAGAGAATGATTAAACTATCATCATTAGGTTTATAAAAAATAGGCAGGAAATTATTAGTCAAGTGTATAATATTTAAAAACCTTGTTTTCTTTTTTAAAAAGTTTCATCTTTTTCTCAAAAGGATAATGTTTTTTACATTTAAGTACACTTGAACCATTAACTGTGTGACTCCACATTTTCTATACTTTTCAATGGGTTACCTGTGTATATGAAGAACCAATTTTTTCTGAGTAATGGTTCTAAATTTTTAAAATTAGATTTATCTATGAAAGAGGAGGGAAATTAATTTTTGCAATATTAAAAAGTTCAAGAACTTTAGAAGTAGTTGTAGAAGAACGTTGACAAAAGATTTTACAAAAAAATATGTATGAGAAATATTTTAAATATTTAATAAAAAAATTTTAAAAAATGGTAGCTAAACAAATTCATGCATAATAAGACTTCAAAAATTATTTTCAAGTTGAATTAAATAAAAAGAAACTTTAGAAAAAATTACTTTTACAATTATACCAAATGATAAGCATGTCATGATGAAGCATACGAAAAATCTAAGGTCCATTAGAAGTTTTAAATTATATAGAAGTATACCACAAAAACAAGTAGTTTTAATTTTGGCATTTTACTCTTCCCAGCATATCCTGTTAAACTTAAAAGAATAGCAGTTTGCTGAAAATAGTGAAGCACATTTTCCAAATTTATTAATATATGCAATGATTGTTTCAAACTTAAACTTAAACAAAGTTAAATTCAAAATCTTTTTGATTATCAAAAATGTTTTTCTTTAATCTATGTTCTATAATGTATTTATATATAATAAGATAAGAGAAAAGTTGGTTACAGATTATCTTAACAATATATATGTAACTAGTGTAAAATTAACTTTAAATATAATTCACTATTTTTTCTAAATATATAATTTTACTAAATTACGTTTTTACTCGCAAATTATTATTAACAATATGTAATTTTCTTTAAAAGTCTAATTATAAATTAGCCGATTTATTGCTAAATTGTTCACTTTGTATGAAGTTTTTAAACTCTTTATAATTACAACCATTACAAATAATAACTTTTTTTATTAACTGTATTGTTGACAGAGTTAAAATTTAAAACCTGTAACATGATTTAGGCTCTAAATATCATAAATTTGTGAATAAAAACGTGAATGATATTACATTAATTTTTATATTAATCTAAATACAACTTTAATATCATAAACATTAATGGAGTAAATATTTGTTTTTCAAATGATTTATTAGGTTTTACAGTTTTTAAAATAACAGCCGTAAGATTAATGTAGTTTATAATACTCTCTAAAATAGACTGTAATAGTTTAAAATAAGTAGAAGTGCAAAATTTTGAAATAATTAGTAATTTTTTTTAATTTAGTGAGAGTTTGTCAATTTTTATATTTTAATTTTTGAGGATATTGAACTTGTGTGGTACGTGTAATCTAAGTTTCTTTTTTATTAAATGCAAAATTTGGGTTAATAACTTCTCTATCAAAGAGTTCAAACCTATGATTTTTTTTTATTTTTATTATAGCACACACACATAATTTTATAACAGTATTTACATATAACGGCAGAATTTAAAGCACTCTGTTGATATATGCAGAAATGAAACATATTTGTAAATCTTTAATCATATTTTATTACCATTATACGTAAAAATGTAATTAGTTTCAAATTTTAGTTTCTCAAGATTTTTTACAATACTATATTTATATTCCTCAGAAGCCTCCAAAAGTAATCCACAGCTAGCATAGTTTTGTAATAAAATTATTTAAAGTTACAATGGATATTTTGATTATTTGCGAAAGTGTTTATAAAAGTCTGAATTCTGTACTTTCATGAATAATGCTTTTTAAAGAAGTTTCTTGTAAGGCCTTTTCAAATCTCTTGTAATAAAATGTTACCAATGTTAAAAAAACTCACTTTATGTACTAAGTATAACAATGCAATTCGTATATTACATTTTAAGCATTAAACATTATCATATTTATAAAAAATTAAGTTAAATCTCTTAGAATTAAATTTGGATTCTTTTTAATACTTACAATTTTTCAATAAAAGGACAAATATTTTTAAAAAAACACTATCTAAAAATAATTTTGACAAATATTTATTAAAAAAGAGAAAAGTATATAGTATATAGTTTAATAAGAATTAAATATTTCGGTTTTTTATGTGAAGTCTACAAAGTATGGATCTATTATTCTGTTTAGTAAGATGCATTGTATAAACATCCTGAAAAAAATTTATGTTTAAAACAGCATGAATTACATTTCTTTCCTATTTGTTTAGACCAATCATTAGTATTTAATATATTTAAAATTAACTTTTGTTTTTGAAAATCATTCCTCAAATCATTTAAACCATTACATTTTTTGTGTTTCTTAATTTTTGCTTGACTTTGATATTCCGGAATATTTTTTAAAAAATTAGATGAAATTTTTAAAAATTTATTGAAATTTGTAAACATTTAATGAAATTTGTAATTTTTTAATAAAATAATACGCATTTTTTGTTTGCTTATCTGTACTATATTTCTAACAAAGTGAATGGTATTAAATAAAAAGTTGATATGGGAAAATAGAAATAAGATATAGTTATTTTCCCATTTGAAACCTTATGTTGTATTTCATTAAAGTCAATAATATTTTGATATTTAAGGATATACCAGTATAGCATATACTTTAAAAAAAGATATTTCATTTTTAGTTTTAAAATTAGTGCATATGCTATATGAATTTAAAAATATATAACACTTAATTCATCATTGATAGTAAAACTCTGAAATAGTAAAAATAAAATTGATAAAAATATTAAAAAAATTACCATGCCCCTTTTACTAATGCAAAAAGAATAGATCCTGTTCTATTTGATGTATGTAAGCAATTAATTTTTTCTATCAATTTAAAAACTTTTTTCTCGATATAATTTTTATTTCTTTCTAAATTTCTTTACATGCAAAAAAGGAAGAAAAATTAATACTTTCAAAATTTGACTGTTTTGTAATTTTTAACACAAAGACATTATTCAAATATTTAAATAAAAAGCTTATTCTCTATGTTTTTTTTTCCATTTTTTACATGTTTGCGTAAAATACTTCGTATATTCAAGAAATATATCTACAAAACTTAATCCTGATTGAAAATATGTATTATAAAATTATGTCCATATTAGTTTAATGTAACATAAAATGTTTTAAATTAAAATCATTTTTGTTCTTTAGAGTATTTTTAAAATGCTATCATTAAGTTTACAAAAATTGGGCAAATAATTATTAATGAAGTGAAAATATGCGAACTCATATATAAAAAAACAGAGTTTCACAAAATTAAAAACATTTTCTAATTTTTCATAGAAATTATACATGAATTTTATTAAGAAAAAAGCTTTACTATATTTTGTGTTTGGTTTCATATTCCGTGCATAGATAAAAACAGAAAAATTATTGCATAAAAAATAATTTTTCTGTTTAAAATAAAAAATAATTTAAAACTAATTTATATAATATAAAAAAACAGAATTTCTTAAAATTAAATTAATTTCTTATTTTTCAGAAAAATTATACATGAATTTTACTAAGAAAATAGCTTTACTATATTTTGTGTGTTTTTTTTCATATTCTGTAAATAGATTTTTTTTAAAATTCTACCGAATAATAAGCTTAAATTATGAGTTCTTAAATATTATTTATGAATTGAAACAAAGCGAAAAGTTACTTTTGAACGAAAGAATTACTTTTGCACTTCTAGAGAGTTATTGAAATATCATTACCAAGCATACAAAATTATTTAAGTCATATTATAAATTTTAAATGATATATGCAAAATCAAGGAGTTTTAAGTTTGGTATTTTTCTTTTTACAGAATGTCCTAGTAACCTTAACTGAGTAATAGTTCACTGAATATATATATATATATATATATATATATATATATTCAAAATTTCTCTACAAGAGAGAGATGAATTACATGATTAATACTTAAAAGAATATCAATTGCCAGATAACAAGACAACAGAATTTAGAAGGAGATATGAAAGATTGAAATAACACAGTAAAATATAAAAGAATGAATGCTTCAGTATTATCAACATTGCTGACTTAGGACAGCTAGTATACATAAAATTTTCTTTAAAAAAAATCCTTCTGTATAAAAGTGGGGTTGAACATGTTTTTTGGCCAGCCAACCTTCCCCCTTTTTTGTTAATAATACCAAGCAAATACCGATTGGAAATAATGGATAGAATAAGCACCATATTTTCCTAACATATAATTATATGAAATAACTGTTTTAAATTTTAACTTAAATAAGGCTAAAATTATAATTATCTAGTTTATCAAAAAAGCTGTTGTTTATAAATAATCTATGTTCTATATAATGCGTTAATCTTTACTAAGGAATTCAACAGCATTGTCTACTGATTATCTAATGAAGACTTTTATAAATGGTATAAAATTAAACTTAAGCATATCTTACTATTTTTTCCAAAAATATATAATCTACATACGTATATAAAGACAATCATTATTAGCAATTAGTTGATTTTCTTTCAAAATTGAACGGCAGATTAAATGAATTATTGTGTGTGTGTGCTAGTTTGTCCACCTTGTGAGAAGACTTAAACCTCTTTATAAAAAATCAATATAATTAATATAGTTTTCTTCATATATTATTCTTAATATAATAGTGTCAGTGATAAAATTTTGAAACCTTGTCAACAAGATTTAGTCGCTAAATATAAATTTCCATAAAAACACACGCAATATATATATATTTATTCATTACTATTTAACTAAACAGATCTAAGAAAAAATGACTTATTAAGGAGTAAATATTTGTATTTCAAATGATTTATGATAAAGTTTTTTTAAATAACAGCAATAACATTAAAATTAATAATAATAATTTGTGAAATGGAGTGTAAAAATTTACAGTATGTAATAGTAAAAATTTTTTGAAATTTTTGGTAAAATTTATTAATTTAATAGTAGTTTTATCAAACTTTAGATTTTACCTATGTGAGGAAATTGAAATTCTGATAGATGTAGTCTTAAATTCTTTAGTATGAAATGCAAACACTGGATTAATAATTTCTATATTACATGTTTCAGATTTATGAAAAAAATCATTATTTTCGAAATTCTTTTTTACAACCTAATGTTATAACATTATTTATATATAAAACAGATTTAAGGCACTTTATCTATTAATATAAAGCAATGAAATTTTTTTAGACATTTTTAAAATCCTTTTTTAATATATTTATACTAAACATTGTAGAAGATATTTATAATTTCCTTGTTGAAGATTTTTTTATAATATCATACTCATAATATTTAGTGGCATCCAAAGGTATAGACCATATAAACATAAATTTAGCAATACAATTTCTTCAAATGTTCATTACTATTTTGCTTATTTGTGTAACTACTATTAACTAAATAATCTAAATGCTATACTTTCACAGCTAATGGTTCCAACATGTTGAATAATGTTACAAAACTCACTTTATGTAATATTTACAAACATTGTCATATTTATAAAACTTAACTTGTCTTCATATTTAAATTTTGAAGCATTGTTAGTAATTATAATTTTACAAAATAAATGGACAGATATTTTGTAAATGCATTTTAAAAAATAGTCCTCACAAATGATTTATTCATAAAAAGAATAGAGTTTGATAAAGGTTAACCCTTTCAGTTTTTCATTTAAATTGTACGAAGTAAGAATTTATTATCATAAAAATACTATACTTCAAACAGCACCAATGACAGCTTTTTTGTTTTTCATAGACTAAATATTAATATTTAATATTTTAAAATTAAAATATTTTTATAAATAGTTTCAATCTTTTTTTTGTGTGTGTGTTTCTAAATATCTTTCTCTTTACTTTAATAATCTTGCTAAAAAAATCTTAAATTTTACAATATATTCTTTACAAGAAATGATGCTTATTTTTAGTTTAAGTATCTCTACTATGTTTATACAAATGTAAATGACATTTAACATAATCAAAAAAGGCAAATCGAATTAAGTTTTTTACATATAAATTTTCCAACTTAACCTTTGTGCTTAGAATTTCAATTATGTCAGTACTACTTTGATATTGAAAGGAATACCAGGACATCATATACTTTTTTTTAAAAAAAAGAGATTCTTTAGTCCTAGGTGTAAAAAAAAGGCATATTTTGTCTGAATCTAAAATGCATAACTCTTATTTGAAATTTGATTGTATAACTCTTATTTGAAATTTAATTGTATAACTCTTATTTGAAATTTGATTGTATAACTCTGATATATAAGAAACAAAATTGATAGAAATGTAAAAAAACATCCTCTACAGTTTAAAAGGATAGCTCCTGTTCTATTTGATGTATGCAAACCCTTTAATTTTTTCATTTGAGAAACACAATATTTCTTTTGTCTCTAATTTTTTTTATTTTTTAAAAAAATAATTTTACATGTAAAAAAAGAAAAACATATATACATTCAAAAATTCATAGGTTTTTAAAATAATTTATGCATTTATTTCATAAAAAAAACAGGTTAACTTTGAATGTTTTCCTACATTTATGCTTAAAATATATTGTGTATTCCTGAATTTTTTAACAAAAAATAAATAGTTCTTTGTTTAAAATATGTATTATAAAATTACGCCTTTGTTCAGTTAGTATAATGGGAAAAATATTTAACATAAAATTACTTTAAACTTCTAGAGAATTATAAGATATCAACATTATGTCTTTAAAAAATAGGAAGTCAATTATTCATCAAGTGTAAAATATGTGAACCCATTGATATTTTTTTCCATATTTTTCAAAATAATTAATGTTTGATTTTGGAATTTCTTTAAAAGAAAACTGTAGATCATGTGGTCCAATTTTTTTATATTTATTTATAGGACACCTATGCATATACAGAACATATTTTTTCAGCAAGCAAATCCAAGTTTTTTAATATTCTTTTATACATAAAAAAGGCAGAAAAATAAAAATTAAAAAAATTAAAAATATTTCTAATTTTTTAGAGAAATTATACATGGATATATTTTAAGCAAATAGAGGTACACTACATTTTGTGTATTGTTTTATTTACGTGTGAAACATACTTTGAATATCTAACATATATGTTTTTTAATTATACAAAAACATATGCATACATTATGAGACCTCAAAAATTATTTCCCAAGTTAAATGAAGAAGGTAAAAAAAAAACGTTTCATTTAAAAAAAATACTCTTAAAGTTCTGCACAGTAATTAAATTTCATCAAAAAATAAGCAAAAAATCTAAGCTAAATTTAAAATTATAAATAATATATGTCACAAAACCAAAAGATTTAATTTTAGAATTTTACTCTATCCAACATGACCTGGTACCCTTAACTGAATAAATCTTTGCTGAAAATATAAAAGCATATTTTCAAAATGCATTAATAATTGAAATACATGTTTCCAATTTCAAATTAAATAATGTTCAAATCAAATTGTTGATATTTAATCTATCTTTTAAAATGTTTAAATTTTTATAAAAGTGTTCAGCAGTATCGGTTATTAAGTATAAATGTGAAGTCTTTATTTTCTTTATAAATATAAACATTTTAATTGATAAAATGTTCTTTGGGAATTATATTATTCAGAGAGTGTTTAAATTTGGAAACCTTAACAAAATTTATATATTACATAAAATTGTGAGTGTTATTTTATTAATAATTATTGAACTAAATAGATCGGCCAAATCAAAACATTTTTGGGATAAATATATAGTTGTCAAATAATTTATGAGGTCCTTGGATTTTGTAAAATAATACCAATACCACACACACACACATATTATATAAAGTTATTCATAATACTCTGTAAAATTAAGTGTGAAATAATTTACATTAATTAGTAGCATAAAATTTGAAATCATTAATAAAATCTTAACTGAATAGGGGTTTTATCAAATTTTTGATTGCAAATGTATGAGGAATTTGGACTCCTGATAGGTGTGTAGCCTTAATATCTTTTTTACAAAATTACCAAATTTGGATTAATAATTTCTCTAATAAATCAGAGTAATAATCACATAGTTCAGATTTATGAAAATAATTATTTTTTGGTACATTTTTATTTATAACATAATGTTATAGCAGTATTTATACAGATAATGACATAATTTAAGGCAATTTATATATACAAAAATGAAATAATTTTTTTTGTAATTCTTTAATCTTTCTTTAATATATTTATACCTGACACTGTAATTAGAATTATAACTAAGTTTTTTTAAGGTTTTTTATAATATTGTTTTTATATTCCTGAAAATCCTTCATATATAAAACTTAGCATAGATAAAGTCGTAAATAATAAGTTAATATAACCCTTATTATGTTTTGATTATTTCTTAAGATATTGTTACGTATAGTAACCCAAAACCTCTACTTTTATGTTAAATACCTCGTTAAAAAGTTTATTTTAACACTTTCAAATTTCTATTAGTTACACAATACCAGTGTTACAAAAAATCACTCAGTGTAATCTATACTTATTTACAATCATGCATGTTTTTATACATTATACATCATGTTTAAATATTAACTTATCTTTTTTGAACATTCGGAAGCCTTTTTAGCAGTTATTATTTTAACAGTATAAGTTCAAATATTTTGCAAATGCTTTATTAAAAATAATTTTGCGATCATGCTTAATCATATAAAGAAAAATATAATATACATTTTATAATGAAAAACTATATATATACATATATTGGTTTTTATATTAATTCTGTGAAGTAAGAATTTATTGTCGGTAATAACATTTAAAGCATGAATATCAAGAGGATAATATGTTCTTAAAATAGCATCATTGATAGCTATTTCCTTTTTGCAAATGCTAAACCTGTATTATGTTTGACATTATATATTTTTGAAAACTATTCATAAACATTTAACTTTAGCCCCTATGGATTAGGAGAGGGGGAGGGTGCAGCTCAGGTGTTGTTCTCGTCACTTTATCATGGATCAAAATTACTAAGTCTATCACGAAAACCCCTCGAGTAGCTGAACAGTTTAGATTTAATATTCATTCGCTCTCTCACTTAGCCCCTATGGCTTCTGCAATTAGATTTTTTTCTCGAATCTAGAAGTTTTTTAATATTTTTTATTAATTATATTATATTGCTGTTTTAAAATATTTCTTATTATTTTATAAGCAGTTAACACTCTTCTATGCTTTGACCAAAGTTTTCTGAATTAGAAAATTTTAAACACTTAATTGTTCATTGATAATATAACAATAAACATGACAAATAAATCTGATAATACTAAAAAAAACGACTATGCTTTTTTAAACACATGTGTTAAGAACAGATCCTCTACTGTTTCATGAGTGTAAGTATTTCATTTTAATTCTTATTTGAAAACCCCAGTACTATTTTGGTCCATATAATGTCTAATTTTTAAAGAAATACTTTTACATTTGTAATAAAAGAAATTTATTTTTAATTTCAGTCTTGTGGTTTTTTAACAAATTAGGCTGTTATTTAATTAAATAAAACGGGCTAATTTTGTTCTGTCCATTATTTGTAAATGTGCATAAAATAGTTTTTATATTCAAGAAATATTTTGTATGAAAAAAAAAAGATTTTAAATGAAAATGTGTAATGTAAAATTACGCCTATTGGTTCATTAAATAAAAAAGAAAAAAATAATTAAAATTAATTTTGTTCTCTAGAGAATGATTAAAGTATCATCACTAGGCTTACAGAAATAGGCATGCAATTATTAATAAAGTGTATAATATGTAGAAACAGTGTTTTTTTAAAAAATGTTTTCTCTTTTTCTCAAAAGAATAATCTTTTTTACATTTCGGTACACTTGAAAAAAATAATTGTGTGATTACAAATTTTCTATACTTACCATAGAATATCTGTACATATGAAGAACCTATTTTTTTTCTAAGTAATGTGTCTAATGTTTTAAAATTAGATTTATTTATGAAAGGAGATGAAATTAAAATTTTTATAATTAAAAAAATCCCAAACTTTATCAAAAATATTCTAGAAGAACTTTTATCAAAAGATTTTACAAAAAAAAAAAAATATGTATAAAAAATATTTTAATTATTTAAAAAAAAAATTTTTTTTAAATTTACCTAAACAAATGCATGTATAACAAGATTTCAAAAAATGTTTTCGAATTCAATTAATGAAAAAGAAACTTTAGAAAAAAAATACTTATGGAGTTATACAAAAAGATAAACATGTCATGATCAAGTATATAAAAAAATCTAAGGTCTATTAGGAATTTTAAATGATATAGAATATGTCACAAAAACAAGTAGTCTTAATTTTGGCATTTTACTCTTCCTAGCATATTTTGTAAAGCTTAAATGCATAGCAGTTTGCTTTAAAAAATAGGCATATTTTTCAACTACATTAATATATGCAATTACTATTTCAAATGTGAACTTAAACAAAGTTAAAATAATAATCACCTAGTTTATCAAAAATGCTACTATTTAATCTATGTTCTATAATGTGCTTAAATTTATTAAAGTAATTAGCAGAGTTGATAATTAATTATCTTAACAAAATACATGTAACTAGTATAAAATTAATTTTAAATATAATTTACTAATTTTTTAAAAATATATTCATTTTAAAAATAAATTCTACACGTAAATCATTAATAAAAATATGTTCCTTTTCTTTAAAAAGGTAATTATAAATTACCTGAGCTATTTCTAGCTTGTTCACATTATATATGAAATATTTAAACTCTTAATAATTATAACCATTATAATGAATAACTTTTTTTAGGAACTGTATTGTTGACAGATTTAAAATTTGAAATCTTGTAACATAATTTAGGCTCTAAATATCATAAATTTGTGAATAAGAACGTGAATGATATTACATTGCTTATTATATTAAACTAAATACAACTTCAAAATCATAAAAATTAATGGTGTAAATATTTGCATTTCAAATGATTTTTTAGGTTTTACTATTTTAAAATAGCCGTAAGATTAAGGTAATTTATAATACTCTATAATATAGAATGTGATATTTTACAATAAGTAGCTGTACAAATGTTGAAATAATTAGTAAACTATTTTAATTTAGTGAGAGTTTTGTCAATTTTTTTTTATTTTACTTTTTGAGGATAAGGAACTTGTGTGGTACGTGTAATCGTATTTTCTTTTTTATGAAATGCAAAATTTAGATTAATAATTTCTCTTTCAAATATATCAAATTTATGAAATTTTTTTTCATATTTGTATTTATAGCACACACACACAGATAATTTTATAACAGTATATTCGAAAAACGACTGTATTTAAAGGACTCTATTGATATATATAGCAATGAAAAATATTTGTAAACATTCAATCATATTTTAATACCTTTATACATTACAAATTAATTAGTTTAAAATTTTAGTTTCTCAAGGTTTTTTTGTAATACTATATTTGTGTTCCTCAGAAGCCTCCAAAAGTAATCCGAAGCTAGCATAGTTTTGCAATAAAATTGTTTAGAATTACAATGAATATTTAAATTACTTATGAATGTATTTAAAACAGTATAAATGCTGTACTTTCATGAATAATGCTTCTTAAAGAAGTTTCTTTTAAGGTTTCAAATCGCTTGTAATTAAATGTTACCAATGTTAAAAAACTCACTAAAAATTACAATGCAATGCAGATATTATATTTTAAGCATTGAACATTATCATATTTATAAAAACTAAATTAAATCTCTTAAATTAAATTTGGAAGCATTTTTATTAATAACGTTTTTCCAATATAAAATAGCATATATTTTATAAATAAACAATCAAAAATAATTTTGACAAAATATTTATTTACAATAAGAAAAGTATATAGTATATAATTTAAATAAGACTAAAATATTTCGGTTTTTTATCTGAAGTCTACCAAGTATGGATCTATTAATCTCTTTAGTAAGAGATGTAATGCATAAATATAAAAAAAAAATTATACTTAAAACAACATCAATTGCAGCTCTTTTCTTCTTGATTAGATCAATACTTCGTATATTCAAGAAATGTATCTACAAAAAATGAATCTTGATTGCAAATATGTATTATAAAATTATGTCCAAATTCGTCAAATATAAGTGAAAAAAAATTAATTTAAATCAATGTTATTCTCTAGATAATTATTAAAATCCCATTTTATCAGGTTTACAAAAATTAGGCAAATAATTATTAATTAAAAGTAAAATATGTGAACTCATATATATTTCAATTTTTTAAAAATTTTTTTTTCAGAAGTATAAGTTCTTACATTTAAATTCATTTTTAAAAGAATATATACTATTTAGCTCCTAATTTTATATGCTACTTTACAAAATACTTGTACATTCATCAAGTCTATATCCTTACTATTTAACATGCTTAAAAATATTTTTTTTTGAAAATTATTCCCTAAATCTTTTAATTTAACCCTAATACTTTTTGTGTTTCTAATTTTTTAAATGTGATAAACCAGAAAATATTTTTAAAATTTTTATGAAATTTGTAATATTTTGTGTATAAAATAATACTTTTATTTTGGTTATCTCTACTATATTTCCACCAAAGTGAATGACATTAAATATAAAATTGATAAGGGAAATAGGAATAGGATAAAGTTATTTTCCAACCTTAAACTTTATGTTATATTTCAAAAATGTCACTAATATTTTGATATTTAATGATATACCAGAATAACATATACTTTAAAAAATATATATTACATTTTTAGGGTTTCAAAAATAGTGAATGTTTAATATGAATCTAAAAATGTATAACACTTAATTGATCATTGAGAGTAAAACTCTGAAATAGTAAAAATAAAATGGATACAAATATAAAAGAAATGACCATGCTTTTACTAATTTTAAAAGGAGAATCCTAATCTGTTTGTAAGCCATTATTTTTTTTTCCATTTGAAAAACATTTTTCTCTGTATAGTCTTTATTTCTTTCTAAATTGCTTTATATGTAAAAAATAGAAGAAAAATTAATAATTTCAAAATTTGACAGTGTGTTTTGCAGTATTTTTTTCACAAAGACATTATGTAAATATTTAATTAAAAAACTGATTCACTATGTTCTGTCCATTCTTTTATATTTGTGCATAAAATACTTCGTATATTCAAGAAATGTATCTACAAAAAATGAATCCTGATTGCAAATATGTATTATAAAATTATGTCCAAATTCGTCAAATATAAGTGAAAAAAATTAATTTAAATCAATGTTATTCTCTAGATAATTATTAAAATCCCATTTTATCAGGTTTACAAAAATTAGGCAAGTAATTATTAATTAAGAGTAAAATATGTGAACTCATATATATTTCAATTTTTAAAATTTTTTTTCAGAAGTATAAGTTCTTACATTTAAATTCATTTTTAAAAGAATATATACTATGTGGCTCCTAATTTTATATGCTACTTTACAAAATACTTGTACATGTATCAAGTCTATATTTTCTCTATGTAAAGCATAAAAAATGCATGACATGCGTAACAAATTGTTTCATGTTTGAGAAATCAAAATAAAAAAAAAACAGAATTTCACAAAATTAAAAATTTTCCTCATTTTTCAGAGAAATTATACATGAATTTTAATAAGAAAATAGCTTTATTATATTTTGTTTTTGTTTCATATTCGTATGAATTTTTTTTTAAATTATAAATAATTTTAAAAAATAGCACAAGAATATAAGCTTGAAGTATGAATTCTCAAAAATATATTTCTAAACTGAAATAAAGCGATAAATAACTTTTGAGCAAAAACATTACTTGTGCAGTTTTAGAGAATTAATGAAATATCATTATCCAGCATGCAAAATTTTTTAAATCCTATTATAAATTTTAAATGATATACAAAACAAAGGAGTCTTAATTTTGACATTTTACTCTTTACAGTATGTCCTAGTATCCTTAACATAAAAACAGTTTGCTGAAAATTGATAAGCATATTTTCCAAACATATTAAAATATGAAATGACTATTTCAAATTTTTACTTAAATAATGCTAAAATTATAATTATCTAGTTTATCAAAAAAAAAGCTGTTGTTTAATATATGTTCTATAATATGTAAATCTTTATTAAGTCTTCAGCAGCATTTGTTACTGATTATGTTATGTGAAGGCTTTTGTAAATATAGTATAAACTTATAAACATAACTAATTTTTTTCTAAATATATATTATCTACATACGTATATAGAGACAAATCATTATCTACAATTAGTTGTTTTTCTTTCAAAATAGAACTACAGATTAGCTTAACTATTGTGTGTGTGTACTCGTTTGTCCACCTTACAAGAAGACTTTAATCTCTTTATAAATATAACAATTATAATTAATATATTTTTCTTCATATTTTATTCTTAATATATTAATGACATTGATGAAATTTTGAAACCTTGTCACACAAGATTGTGGTGTTAAATATAATTTTGAGTAAAAACACGATTATTTTATTAACAACAAATGAACGAAACAGATATCAAAAATCAAAACTTTTAAGGAGTAAATTTTTGTATTTCAAATGATTTATGATATATTTATAGTTTTCTAAATGACAGCAATAACATTCAAATTAATAATAATAGTTTGTGAAAGTGAGTGTAAAAATTTACAATATGAAATAGTAAAATTTTGAAATTATTGGTGAAATTTATTAATATAATGGGATTTTAATCAATATTTGGATTTTACATATGTGAGGAAATTGAAATTTTGATATGTGTAGTCTTAAATTCTTTATTGTGAAATGCAAAAACTGGATAAATAATTTCTCTACTACATGTTTCAGAATTATGAAAAAATTATTATTTTCTACATTCTTTTTTATAGCCTAATGTGCGTTATAACATTATTTTTATACAATATAGATTTTAAGGCACTTTGTCTATCTATCGATCTATCTATCTATCAGTATATATATAAGGCAATGGAATATTTTTTGTAAGTTTTTAATCCTTATTTAATATATTTATACATAATATTGTCGTAAATATTTATAATTTTCTTTTTAAAATTTTTATAATATTATATTTATATTCTTTAGAGGCATATAAAGGTAAGAATAGATTTAGGAAAAAAAAATTTCAAATGTTCATTAATATTTAGATTATTTGTGAAACTACTATTAACTAAATAGTTTAAATACTACACTTTCATGACTAATGATTCCTACATGTTAAAAAATCTTACAAAACTCGCTCTATGTAATATATTTACATCCATGCATATTTTTAAACATTATACATTGTGATATTTATCAAAGTTAACTTGTGTTCAAAATGAAATTTTGAAGTATTTTTATTAATGATAGTTTTACAATATAAATGGACAGATATTTTGTAAATACATTTTTAAAAATAGTTCTCACAGATTATATTTTTTCTTAAAAAGAATTGCTTAATATAGAGATTGATATGGGTTAACCCTTTCGGTTTTCATATAAATTCTACGAAGCAATAATTTACTATCTTTATTAAGACGTAATGAATGAATATCATAAAAAGACTCTATATATATATACTTTGAAAAACATCAATGATAGCTCTTTCGTTTATGCTTACACCAAACCTTAATATTTATTATTTTTAAAATTAAAATATTTTTTGTTAATTGTTTCAGTATTATTTAATTAATTCTTATACTTTTATTTTTCTAAATATCTTTCTCTTCACTTTAAAATTTTGCAGATTTTTTTTTTTTAATTTATAAATTTTACAATATGTACTTTATAAAAAAATACTTATTTTTTGTTTAAGTATCTCTACTATATTTCTATTAATGTAAATGACATTTAACATAAAGTCAAAAGGAGCAAATCGAATTAAGTTTTTATACAGGTATTTTTCCACCTTAATATTTACGTAGCATTTCAATAATGCAAAAAATACTTTGATATTGAAAGATATACCAGGACATCATATACTTAAAAAAAATGAAATTCTTTTAGTTTAGGATGTAAGAAATAGTACATATTTTATCAGAATCTAAAAATGCATAAAACTTATTTGTAAGTTGATTGTATAAGAAATAAAACAGATAGAAATGTAAAAAACATCCTCCACTCTTTAAAAGAATAGCTCCTGTTCTATTTGATGTATGTAAACTATTAATTGTTTTTCATTTAAAAAAATATTTCTTTTGTCTCTAAAAATGTTATTTTTTAAAAAAATAGTTTCACATGTAAAAAAAGAAAAGAAAATTTACACATTCAAAACTTCATGATTTTGTGGGGTTTTTTTTCAAATAAACTATGCAATAGTTTCATTAAAAAACTGGTTACATTTGAATGTGTTTTTTATATTAATGCTTAAAATATGTTGTGTATTCAAGAAATACTTTTACAAAAAAGGAAATAGATCCTTATTTAAAATAAGTATAATAAAATTATGACCATATTCACAGTTAGTATAATCGGAAAAATGTAACATAAAATTACTTTAATCTTCTGGGGAATTATATGATATCAACATTATGTTTTTAGAAAATAGGAAGTCAATTATTCATCAAGTGTAAAATATGTGAACCCATTGATATTTTTCGTTTTTTTTCCCCCTTTTTTTTCAAAATATTTAGTGTTTGATTTTGGAATTTTTTAAAAAGAAAACTGTAAATTATGTGGTTCCAATTTTTTTTATATTTATTTATTGGACACCTATGCATATACATAACATATTTTTTCTGTAAGCAAAGCCTATTTTTTTAAATATTCTTTTATATATGAGAAAGGCTAAACAATAAAAAATTTCAAAATTAAAAAATTTCTTAATTTCTTCAGTCAAATTAAACATGGATTCATACATGAGAAAATAGACACATAAGAAAATAGGTTCACTACATTTTATGTATTGTTTTATGTATGTGTGAAAATATTTTTAATACATAACAGATATATTTTTCACTTATAAAAAACATATATATGCATTATAAGACATCAAAAATTATTTCCCAAGTTGACTTAAGAAGATAAAAAAAAATATTTGATAATGAAATTTACTCGTGAAGCTGTTCAGATTTATTCAAATTCAAATGTCATCATAAAATAAACAAAATAATTAATTACATTAAATTTTTAAATTATATATGTCATATAACCAAAAGCTTTAATTTTAGAATTTTACTCTTTCCAACATGTCCTGGTACCCTTAACTGAAAAAACTCTTTGATGAAAATAACTAAGCATATTTTCCAAATGCATTAATAAATGAAACAGATGTTTCAAATTTGAACTTAAATAATGTTTGATCAAAATGTTGCTATTTAATCTATCTCTTAAAATGTGTAAATCTTTATTAAAGTGTTCAGTAGTATTAGTTACTGTTTATCTTAACAAGACATGTGTAAATAGTATAAAATAAATCTTAAGCACATAACTCCGTATTTTTTTAAAGAAATTTAATCATATTACCAACATATCTATTTAAATATATATAAATGTGAAGACTTTATTTTCTTTCTAAATATAACCATTTTAATTGATAACATTTTCTTCGGGAGCTATATTATTGAGACAGTGTTAAAATTTTGAAATCTTAACAATATTTACGTACTACAAAAAATTGTGAGTAAAAACATGCATTATTTTATTCATAACTATTGAACTAAATACATTGGCAAAATCATAACATTTTATTGAGTAAATATATAGTTTTCAAATGATTTATGAGGTCTTTGGATTTTGCTAACACCAATATATACCATTAAAGTTATTCATAATACTCTGTAGAAAGGAGTGTAAAATATTTACAATAAAAATAGTAAAAACTTTGAAAGCATTAATAAAATTTATTAATTGAATAGGGGTTTAATAAAATTTTAGATTTTAAATATATGAGGAAGTTGAACATCTGGTAGGTGTGTAGCCTTAATACCGTTTTTACAAAATTACAAAAATTGGATGAATAATCTGTCTA
Organism: Trichonephila clavata; assembly: GCA_019973975.1. Classification (NCBI taxonomy): domain Eukaryota; kingdom Metazoa; phylum Arthropoda; class Arachnida; order Araneae; family Nephilidae; genus Trichonephila; species Trichonephila clavata. Next base: position 301,508 of record BMAO01017110.1, on the reverse strand, counting down.
ATAAATCGCACAGTAATAATCGCATAGTTCATATTTATGAAATATAATTATTTTGTTTGGGCTATTCTTATTTATAATATATTGTTATAACAGTATTTATACATATAATTACAGAATTTAAGGCACTTTATGTATACAACAATGAAATACTTTTTTTTTTGTAATTCTTTAATCTGTTCTTATTATCTTTATTTTTTACATTGTAATTAGATTTAAAACTTACTTTTTTAAGGTTTTTATATTTCTGAAAAATCTTCATATATAAAACTTAGTTAGCATAGATAAAGTAGTGAACAATTATTTAATATAACCCTTATAATATTTTGATTATTTCTGAAAATACTGTTACCTATAATAAGCCTAAAACTCTACTTTTATGCTTTAGACCTCCTTAACAATTTCATTCTAATACTTCCAAATTTCTATTAGTTACACAATGCCAGTGTCACAAAAAAATCACTCTGGGTAATTTGTACGTATTTACAATCATGGGTGTTTTTTTACATTATACACTATCATATTTAAATATTTCCTTATCTTTTTTGTAACATTTGGATGCATTTTTAGCAATTATTATTCTAACCGTATAAGGACAAATATTTTGTCAATGCTTATTAAAAATAAATTTTATATCTTGTTTAATCATATAAAGAAAAATATAATATAAAGAAAAAACTATATATATATATATTCTGGTTTTTATATTAATTTTGTGTGTATGTGTGTGTGTGTGAAGTAAGAATTTACTATCTGTAATAACATTTAAAGCATGAATACCATGAGGATAATATGTTCTTAAGATATCATCAGTGATAGCTATTTCCTTTTTGCAAAGGCTAAACCTGTATTATGTTTGACATTATATATTTTTGTAAACTATTCATACACATTTAACTTTAGTCCCTATGGATTAGGAGAGGTGGGGGGATCTAGCTCAGGTGTCATCCTCGTCATTTGACCATGGTTCAAAATTATGAAGTCCGTCGGCAAAAAGCCTTGAGTAACTGAACAGTGCAACGTTAATATTCATTCACTCACTCACTTAGCCCCTATGGCTTTTGTGATTATAAATTTTATCTCGACTCAAGCGCTTTTAACATTTTTTTATTAATTATATTTTTGCTGATAGAAAATTTATCTTATTATTTTGTATACAGTTAACACTGTTCTACGCTTTGACCAAAGTGAATTGCATTGAACATTAATCTGATAAAGGAAATTAGAATTAAATTTTTCATATAGTTATTTTTCCACTATAATCTTTGTGTAGTACTTGGAAAAATGTTTATAATATTTTGTCATTTAAAAATCAAATGCAAATTTCAATGCCTTACTTTATTATATGGGAATTATATTTTATTATATTTTTTTGACTTCAAATGTCTGTTTATTAATGTATTTGCAAATCTCATTAGACGTTTGGCTATTATATTTGTACAGAAAAATTTGGCACCCTGAAAATTAGATGCTTTTAGAATGTTTGCATATGTTAATTTTAAAAGCATTACCTTACCATTAAATGTTTAACAATATATACATTCTGTATCTTGTATGTTTACAGCTCTAAATTTTAGAGGTACTTATTCTGTGAAAGATTTTTATTATTATAATACATTGATTATTTCCTTTTTATAACCGGAATCTAAACCTTTCTTCACAATACATATATTAAACATTAGTGTAAGTTTTATTCCAGGAAAACTTCTGTCAAGCTTCATTTAAAGTCTTCTAAGTTATATTCATTAAAATTTATCTGAAATTATCTGTAGTATAAATGAAACTTTAGAAATATAATTCTCATCTGTTGTAAAAGAAGTTGACTATTCATGTCTAAAATACAAATTTATTCTCTTTACAAAAGCACTAAGCAAAGAGGGGGGGGGGGGGTTAGAATTTTTGAAACATTCTAGCCTTAATACATGACTTATAAAAAGTAAATAAACAAATTTATTTTTATCATGTAAAAATTATTGTATGCTCAATTATGTAAAATATCCTTTCCCTAAAAATAAATATTTAAATTCCATCAAAATCATTAACATAAATATCAAACATAATACTAATTACAGCTTAAGATAACACTATTAATATCAAAGTGAAATGGGAAAAAACATACCCTAAAATTAATGTAGAAAGATAATTCTGTATCAAAAATGCACATATCTTATCAGTATGTCAAAAGTCAGTTATTAATAACCAAGTAAAACCAAAACGAATATTTATATGCATTTTATTAAATACATAAGCAAATATTTAAAATATAATCTATCATCTAAAAACAAAAAAAAAGTTGACATGGATTGAGCTTTGTGGAATTTCTTGTAGAGAAAGGGGTTTATTTAAAACTATTGATAACAGTAACTGCACTATAATATTGTTGTAATAGTACTTTTCTAAATTAGGAGTGTAAAATTCAAACAATAATAATAATTATGGTTTAACAAATCTATATGAAACAAGAACACAAAATTCTAAGGAACATTAATTACATACTATTTCAAAATAGTGTATAAAAAATATCAAAATATTTTCAAGAATAAAATAAAAATTATAAAGAATTAAAAAGAAAAAAAAACATATAACGTGTAGTTTAAAACAGCTTATACAAAAAAAATTGTGATTAATCAAATATATTTATTTTTGAAATAATGTTAATTCTCTTTAGTCATAAAACTTTATGCATGTGTAAACATATGGGAATATAAGTGACAATTAAGTTTTCATAACTAAATGACTAAAAGTCGAGTAAAACAAAACTGTTGTAAAATTCTGAAGATTTTTCTTAGTAGATTGTTAACTTTATAATTCTTCCAACACATACACACAAAAGCATACAGACAGCCGCACACATATTTCATGCCTATAAAGCAGAATTCTTCTCTTATTGAAATCAAACTTAATTTCATAGATTGTACAACACATTGTGCTTCATATTAAATTCAAATTATTCCAAAAACAAATGCATACATTATAGAAAAAATCACTATTCATGTAGCTAATTACTTTTTTTAAAAAAAAAGAAATTAAAACTTATTCTTTTAAAATATTAAGCAGAACTGTGTTTTTATATCGATTTTCATATATATTTTTTATATATATTTAATCTAGAATTTTTAATTACAAATACCATTTAGTCTTCAGAAAACCAGATTGTCTTTTGAAAAATTGATTAGAATTTTGTCTCTGTAAAATTTTGTTCTTGGTAATGACACCTGATTGGGATTATCAGATCGAAGCCCACGAAATACATCATGAAAAAGGGCTAGATTGTACACCTGTTGTTAACCATAACTTTCACAACCATGCGTTTACAGTACGATTTGGCTCTTATCCACTCCAATTTTGAGGGGGAAAGTCCCAGGGGTGGTCAGGGGCCCTCTCACCGGTCTTCCTCCTTTATCAACCTAACGAGAGAACTTGCAGCTCGTCGTCTATTTAAAGCACCCTCATGCCTCAAAGGCACTACACATTTACAAACATCCATGCCTTTTCCAGGATTCAAACCCAGGCCCTACCACACAGAAGTAAGCGTCGCTATCCATTGTACCGGATGAAAGGTGGCTTTAAAGTCAACCTTTTCAATGCGTATATGTCCGTTTGTTAATATTCTTTAATTCTTCTTATACAAATTCCGATCGGCTTAAAAAACAGTACGCAGAAAACCGCAATGAAAAATGTTTTAAAAACTAAATTAATTTAGTCAAATTCACTGTTTTTCTCATCAAATTACAAAATTTGCAAATTAAATAAAACTCATTTTCTTAAAAAAATGTAAATTTCTCATTTGAACAAGAGCTTTTTATTGTTCACAAAAACATCAAATTTATTCAAAATATAAGTCAGAACTTTTTGTGTCCAAATAAAATTTTCAAGGAAAAAAAGCCTTCTATTGGGAAAGTTCATTTCCAAATTTAATATTTTTTTGTTAAAAAAGCCTTTTTTCATTTATTAGAAAGATACATTTCTATTTTTTTACATACAAACACTCGCACACTCTCTCTGGCGCACATATTATCTGAAAAACACTTTCTCTCACGCACACACATATGCATACACATTAAGGAGCTCAAAAATCCATTTTTACTTAGGTAGTGAAATATTATACATTTTTCTTATTTTTCCATTGGTCTATCATTATTATTATTGAAATACTGTGTGAATCCATTTTATCTTTGGGAACAAAAAATACCTTTTCGTGAGTGAATTTATTCGGGGCAATTTATTGTGCTTTGCACAAAAATGCAAAAACTGTAATAAAATCAACATATTTGAATAAACTATTCAATATAGAGAGAGGGAGATTGCTGAAATCAATCATGTGATTTACATGAAACATGTGAAAGAAATGAATTTTTTGTGAATTTTTTCTGTTGTTCTTACTTTCGACACAGTTTTTTTTTTTCAAACTTTTTGTGAAAACTTCAAAAGTGCTTAAAAATTTTAAGTAGATGCATGTGATAGATGGAATTAGGAATATAAAGCTACAAATATGTAAACGCATACTTAAAACTCTGTAAAAATACTTTACAACTACTGAAGTTCCTTAAAAAGAAGACAGTATTCTTATTTACATGCATTACTACTAACTTATTTAATTTACTAGTTAAAAATTTTACCTTAAATTAGTGTAGCTCTGTAAAAGTAATTTACAACTACTGAAGTTCTATAAAACGATGACAATAATCTTATTTGCATTACTACTAACATTTTTAATTTACTTGTAGCAAATTTTACCTTAAATTATTCAAATAAGAGAGCGAAAAATCATTATAAATTGTTCTTAAATCTCCTAAAGGAATGAGAATGTTATGTATATGTAATGTAATATTCATTGTAAAATTAATGTAAATAAATGTAATATTCCATGTGAATATTTTTATACTTAGTATATGTTTGATTATTTCAATGCGAGTAAGTGAAGGCTTAAGTAAATTTATGAATATAATAAAAAATAATGTAAATATATAACATTAAATTACTGCACTTTCACTATTTAAACTATCTATAAAATCTATCTTTGTTTATTATACTCGTAATCTCAATAACTCAAATTTGTAGTAAGTTGAAAAATGATCACTAACATTGTTGTATCTATACGTCTACATATGAAATAACTTTAATCTGGAAAAATAAAATTTGAAGAATAGTGTAAAAAGTAAAAAATATATAAATATATAAAAATTACACTTACATCAGAGTTCTAACACGTTAGCACCTTACCTATGTTATATTATTAAATTATCTCATAAATATATGTGTGTGTGTGTATTATAAAATTATATAATTCTTACTTACTCTTTATCTAAAATCAACTTTTTAGATTTACAACAACTTTAGCATGTATGATGGACCTCCACTATTATCCATTGGACAGCCAAAACTGCACAGTTGAGATCGAGAGTTGTAAGTATTTTAAACTTTTTTTTAAATTTTATTGAAATAAGTAAATTATCTTTTTTTTTTATTATTGCAAGTATTTTTGAAACAATTTTTTTTGCTTACATCATTTTTATGTCTATTTTTCTTATGAAGTTATTTACGTAAATATATTCTTTCAATTAAAGAAATTAATTTTTAGAAAAGCTAGAAAAATCAGGAACACATTTATAATCATATCACCTGATCAATGTAGATTTATCTTGCATTATTACATCTTTTAAGATCACACTGAATATTAAAAACTGTTGGATCATATGTTAATACATTCAAACACTTCCTGAAGGTGGAATATATTATAAATCTTACATATTTCCGAAGTTCTTCCCAATCTTTGAACGATTAAAATGCATCAATTGATAATTTTGGAGTTTAATTAATACTTAATTAGCTAAATTTGGAGCTAAACTGTATAATAAAGTGAAAAAAAATCAGTTCTATCATTTATTGAAAAAACTAAAATAAAACTAAAAAACTGAGACAAAGTAATTTATGCCCAAATGGGGTAAAACTCAAGAATTCATTAAAAAAATTATACTACGCTGTTTGAAATAGTTTTCACAATATCACACTATAGATATATTGCAAAACTTTTCTGTGCAGTAATAATACAGCAAATGTCTCAATTAAATGTTCTTTCCAAATTTAAATTTATGCTAAATATTACTCAAAATTAATCACACTAATCCAACTTTGGTTTGAAAACAGTTAAGTTTCGCTATCCAATCTCAAGAGAACTAATTCATTATTTATTTCATTTAATATACAGTGTGACAATACCCTAAGAAAAATATTATTTTCTTAGTAAACAATAAAGTAATAGTTAAATTTACAAATATATAACACTTAAGTTGTATACTACTACCCGGGCACATATGTTCTGATTCCAGTTTTTAACAGAGTTAATGCTATACAAACATTGTGATTGTAATACATATTTTAAGGGGAACTTATAAGAAGAGAAAAGGTCCTCTGTGTGTGATTTGCCAGGTACTTCATTACAACATACCTTTGTCTATATCTTGGCTTTTCTGTATTTTTAAATGACAAAGATATTTTTAAGTGTCTATTATTATACATATATTCACTCAAAAGGAAATCCAATGAAAATTTGCGCCTTAATTAAATGAAGGTGGAAGCGTTATTGTCTGAGATTTTTTTATATTAAAATACCGAAAAATGAAGAGTAATGCTCGAATATCAAAAATAATTTTCATTTCACACAGAAACATTCGAATCTCATCACTTTTTTAGAATATAAATTATAAAAAAAAACTGAAGCAAACTTAGCAAACTTAAAGCATTTTTTTTAAAATTGAAATAAATTTGAAGTATATTCAATGGAACCTTATAGATGAATAAATATGATATATTTGGAATAACTTCATCGAAAAAATTATTTGAATAAAAAAATTACCTTACACATAGCATATTAATATTTTACAAGACATAGAAAATGAGTCACACAAGAAGTCTGAATACACCATAAAATGCTTTTGATATAACATATTAAAACTTTTGCGTCCATTATCTGAACAGATTTCTAATCAAAACCATTGAAAAAAAGCGCAATACTTTAATGATCATGTGTTATTAAATGTCTCATTCGGTAGAATAAATTTACAAGGTTTACATTTAAATGATATAAAATGCAAGTGAACATATGAGGCATAAGCAATATTTTTATTTACGATTTATCTCACCAACATTATTTTCTCTGAAGAAGAGTACCAACAGCAACGCGTGAGGAACGGCATCGAGACAGCATGCATACTAAATGTCATGGTAAATCTCCAGGGTGCAATATCTAAGCTCTCTGATAATAAAATGTCTCCATCTGTCAGTAATGGAACATACTTCGTTACGATGTGTCAGCCACGCCTTGTCTGCAATCAGAAGCTCACTTGCTTATGCTTAAATAGTGAGCAGACAGCCATCAGGCATGATTTCATTGTAATGAAAGTGCTCGTTCTCTTCTTTTGTTGATAACTGTGTATATATACATGAAATTTTCATGTATTAAATATTAAATAATTTCAATGATTTTTTACACAACAATCAACATCGATAAAATATTCCATCAACTTTTTACTGCATTACATAGTTATAAATTCTAATTATAAGTGTATTAATGCATATTTTATGAAAATTGCATACTTCCTTGAATAATTTCATAGTTCTTGATATTTTTTTTGAGAAATTTAAGATATCCGCTAATTTTTAAGAAAAAGTTTGAATTGACAACTGATAATTTAAAGCATTTTCTTATTGAATTATAATGTATTAAGTTATTTGAGAAAATAATTTTATTTTTGAAATTTGAAGTGTGGCAAAAACATATTTCATGAACCCAACTTTAATAAAAACAAATTTAACCATGTAACATTTTATTAATTATAGATATTACAGACTGATAACTGTTTTTTAAAAGATCTAGCGAACAAACCTTCTATCTTCCTGTTTATAATATTGAGCGAAATACTATGGAATATAATGAATAACAACTCTGAATTCATTATAAATAAAAAAAATACAAACAAATAAAAACATATGAAAATGTTTTGATCAAGCTGGAAATGAAGAAAATTAAAATAGTTATTGATTGATTTAGGGATCCAAGTATAAATTTAGAGCCTGAAAAATAAAATTTTATTAGGTTAATAATTAAAGGTTAATAATTTTAAAAAACTTTCGAAATAAAAAAAATATACAAACTTATTTTATTAAAAGGTCACTTAACAATTAATTCAATTGACAAGAAGTTCGTCAAAATTTAAAATAACATTTTTTTAGCCAAATTAGTTCTTTATATAATTTTTTAAGTATGACAAAATTTGAAATCTCTAAGTTACAAAGACTCACTTACTTATTTTTAATAAACTATCTGAATTTAGAACTGATACTTTTTATAGAATTTTTAATAAGTAATCATTAAAAAAGTATTTTATGAATATCCATCATGTTTTAAAAAACACATACCAATTTCTGCTATACATGGTTTGATGTACTTGTAAATTAAATTGCATATGTGTACGCCAATTACTGTAGGTGAAGTAGCAAATTAAATCCCTTCATAATTTGTTAAAATTTTTCCTTAAAAAATAAAATGGTTAGCTTTTTATAATATTTTTAAGCAGAAAAGTTGCTTTACGTAATGCATATGCAAGGTTTATATAAATTCATAAAAAATTGTAAAAACAATTAAATCAATTTTTTTTTATAAATCGTGCTATGTCCCCAAATAAAACAGAAATTATACGTAAAATTGAAAACATATTTTTATAATTTTCTGTACTATAATAATAACAAGTTCTAGAAAAAATCATTATTATGAACAACAATATCGCCATCCCTAATGCAAGAAAAAATATTTTTAAATGTAGAGAAAATTTTTAGAATTATGAATATTTATGACATTTATATATATATATATATACAAATCTAAAAATAACGATTTAATCTAAGTAATTTATTATTTCTTTACAAAAATATAAAACAAAATAATAAGTATTTTTGTTTTAACATTAGTTAATGATATTAGTATAATTTTCCATTTTTTTCTGATTAAGATGAAACTAGAAATCTCTCCATTGCATTCAATGCAATTCATAGTAATATTTAAAATTGATAAATGTTTATTTCTATCCTAAAAAAGCACTTTAATATAATTGAAGTTAAAATTTCTCTTCTTGTCACAAATGTTAGTACATACTAAATTGTGCTCTAATTGTATTTGAATATGGAGAATGTTTTTTATTAGTGTTATTCATTGTCTGTATCAGACTAAGGCAGTCTGGATAAAAATTTATATTTTGTTTAAAATACGAATGTTTTCAAAAAAAAAAAAGGATAATTTTAATATATTGAAAAAAAATGAAGAATAATTTTGCGTATAACTGAATTTTTTAAAAATTGCAAATATAAAATATCTCGATAATTGCAAGCCTTGTAGCAAGCCTTTACATTGTCAATAATAACAACCACACACACAAACACATTATAATACAAGTAATTTTTATGTAATAATAGCCTAATGTGTAAGAGAAAGAATTAAATGTATAACAATGACATTTTTAAGTACATTATTTTCATGAAATTGAAAACGTACTTTATTTATAATATTCCCAACAGAAATGAAGAAATTTTCCAAACCCATAAAGAATGAGTCGTATAATTTATTTTACTTTCATGAGATTTATATATTTCTATAACTATTTTTAATTATGTCTAAGGAGTATATATATATTCAAAACACAAGATAAGAAAAAAAATCAAAATTTTAAGATTAATCTCTAGTAGCTATAAATATATTATCCACAAACTTTCTTTTTAGTGAGTTAAAACCAATCTTAATGGTAGCCAACCTACCTCTTTCTCTCACATTACTGGGAGCCAAACCAAAACATTATAATGAATAGGTCTGATTTTCTTATCAATTATGTACATGAAACAATGTTAAAAACCCTACAACCTAAGAAAATGTTAAGAAAAATTACTAAGAAAAATGAATCATTATAGCCACACACACACACACAATTTGTTATATTCTTAAAATCTACTATTAATAATTAAGACTACACAGTACCCTTTTTTTAAAAAAATGGGTGACGTAAGTAATAGTAAAAGGAAGTTATATTTATTTTTGGACTTGTTACAAAATTGATTCTGAAAATAACAAACTAGTTTGAGGAGCCATTGTTCTACAATATTAAAAAATAAAAAAAAATTCAAGTTTTTTAAAACTTTTTATGAATTATTCAATTTTTAGTTTCCTTAGTTATTTGAAGTAATTTATATTTTTTGGATTATTGGGAACAAAAAAATTTGTATGTAATGTAAAATCTTTTTCCTTGTTGATTTTATCTTTTTACTAATTTTTTATAGCTATACCCAGGAAAAACACAAAAATTTTCTAAATATTAACTATAAGATTTCATAAGAAAAATAGCTATAGCTCTTAGACTTAAATTCACACTAAATTTTACAGAACATATATATGAAAATATCTATAAAAACTTCAAGAGAGTATTTTGAACAGAAAAAAAAAGGTTTAGTAAAAAGGAAACACATCTTCAAAATTAAAAGTCTGAGGAAAACACATTTAAAGTTTGTAAAGGAATAAAACAAAAACTAATATGGCCAGTAAAACTCTAATTCTTAAAATGTTTTTTTTTTCAACTTGAGTTATACATTAAAAAATTAATTAAATGTAACTGAAAATGTTTTTCGTAAATTAAAAGTATGTTTTTGCATAACATTGCTTAAACTAACCATAATATTTTTATAAAAATTTCGAACACAAAATATTTATGCTCAAAATAATAGGGTTTCAAACTAAAGACAGGTTTGTTTATAGCATATAAGTTTTCTAAACTTTTAATACAAGGCAGTTCAGCAAGTTTGCTTTTTTATTGAGAGACTAAGAATATAATAAAAGTACAGAACTATTGCAAAAATATGTTTACTAAAATGCAGTTTGGAACATCATGGATATATCCAGTTTTATCAGCAATACTCGTATTTAGAGCACTTGTATTCTGAAGTTTCGTTGTAATATCAGCTGATGGCTGGTTTTTAAAATTATCATTTTTAGTAGTAATCCAGGCCTTCAAAATATTTTTTCTCATAGCAACCTGATAGCGTTTTGGCCGTGTTGCTTTCTCAACAAGAAAAAAAGTATTAAAACAAAGTAAAAAGCTTTTAAGTTATATAAACAATGTGTAAAAACAAATATTGGTCTTTAAATCAATCATAGTTAAGTAACTATGTGAGCTCAAAAAATAAACAAACATAAATAAATGATTTTAGTGGTAAAATTTGATGTGTGTTGATAACCACTTCACATTTCAAGAACTATTTGTATTTATATAAATATTTTTAATAAATTATATTTAAAAATGAAAAACAAAATGCTTTAAACTGAAAGAAAATTAAAATCTAAGCCCAGAAAAATTCAAATATCTTAGAAACTAATTGGTTATGAGATCTGAAATTTAGGGAAGATTTTCTAAATTATATGGGACACAGAAAAATGAACAAAATAAATGATATTTTTGTCATTTTTCATCATTTATTTGTGTAGCCATAATGTTGCTTAAGACTATGAACAAATTTACTGTGCTAAGAAATATATTTGTATATTTTTGTACAAATTTTAACAGTAATATTACTCTAAATTATGATACATATTCTATGAATCCTTCTTTTCCTATAGCCTGTGTATAGGCAAATTACAGATGCAGGTTGACTGGTCACAAAATATTGTTTAAATCTTCAATCTTGGTTTCTAAGGCCAAAAGTTTGGTATTGTACTACTGTGGCTAATATTTCCGTTTTGTCTAGTTATTTTTAGGTTTATAACTATTAGTATATATTATTTTGGATTATATATATATATATATATATATATATATATACATTCGTATATCAAAAGAATAATGATTTAGTAAGAAATATCTTACAATACAGGAAGTAGTTTGATACATGTATGTGTATATGAACACATATATAGGAAAAACAAATTTCAGAAGATACTTTAACGTGAATATTGTTACATTTTGTGAGGTAGCAGAAACCTAAGTAAATAAATAATTGACACATTTTAAATATTTTTATTAAAATAACTTATTTTATAATATTAAAATGATATTTTGTTTCAAGCAGTACCTAAGGAAATTATAAGTGATTTTTTACCTGACTTTTGAATACCTAAATATAATTAACAATATAATTAATATAATTAATAATCAAGTTTCTATAAATCAAATATTTGTTGTGTATTTGCTATTCAAAATTAATGTATTAATAATAATGATGTTATAATTGTATCCATTAATATAAATATTAGTGCATATTAAGGTATTGTTAAATTGCTTAATAATTAGAAAATTTTCAATATTAATTTTATTGTTTGATGGAATCAACTTAGATAGTGAAGATCAAAATGTATGTTCCGTTTGAAAATAATATAAAACACATATCAATTAACTGGTTTATTATTTCATTTTCCCTTTTAAAAAGATTGATAATGAATTTATCACTTGTAAAATGTTTTAAAAATATTGCTTATTTAAATGAAGGTAGTTGTAAATTAATAGGTTTATTTAACCTGCTTTTTTAAGTTTATCCATTTCCCTAGTTTGCACATTTTAAAGTTTGTTAGAAGTGTTGTATACAAATTACTTTTGGTAAAGTTATGAAAAAATAATACTTTTAGTAGCAATCCTCCATTTCTTTTACAAACTTTAATCTTCACTCTTAAAAAACTCCTTCATTCTAAGGCAATAATGATGAAACAATATATAATTTTAAAAATAATAACAACATAGCAATAAAAATGTTTTCTTTATTTCCTTACATGTATTAAAATAGTGCGATGTAATATAGTAAACTGAACATATATAAAAATTATAAATAATAAACTGATATTAATATAACTCTGATTATAATAAACGGATTATCAGCAAAATGATCAGAAATTAATTTATTTCACATAAATATTTATTCATTTTTTTCTGTAAAACTCAGATTAATGGTTATTTAAACAATTAATAAATAACAAAAAGAAGAAAGCAGAAAATGCCCTGATTTTAAACTTTAATTGTTTCGAATCTATATAAATTATTAAGTAGTAGAAAATAACTTTACTTGTTAACCAATGATTAATATCATTTCTGTTTTTACTTAATGCTTAGTTGACCATTTTTTTCGGAATTCTAGTACGTCTAATTGACATGTTCTGTGCGGGAGTTTAATGGTCAAAGTAACAGAATCGTGGTCGGCGTATTATGAATTCGAGCCTAGTGCCATTGAAAAGGCCGCGGTAGCCCAGTTGTCAATGTAACGGACTCGTGGCCGGCGTGTTATGAGTTCGGACCAGTACCACTGAAGACCCACCATGTAGAAGGGAAAGGCACGTTAAATCATTCGAAACTCAAGCGTCCTCTCGTTGGTGTGGTGTGGAAGTTAGATGAGAGATTTGCCAGCTCAAGGTGTCGTCCTCGTCACTTGACTGTGGTTCAAAATTATGAGGTCTGTCACCAAAAGCCCTAGAGTAACAGAACTGAGCGATGTTAATATTCACTCACTCATTTGGTTGACCAGTCATTTTTATGAACTTACGTTTTTTGAAAATCGAAAACTTTGTCATGTTAATTTAAGGCTACACAATATTCAACAAATTTCAAAAATATCAAAAAAAAATAATTAATTAAATTTTTGCATTTCCGTGTGACTAATATTATTGGGAAGCTTGCCACTAAATTTCAGATCTGATAACCAAATAGTTTTTAAGGTATTTGAAGTATTCCTAGCTTAGGTTTTGGTTTCCTTCAAAGCATTTTTATACTGTGAAATTGAATTTAGTAAAAATATTTTTGAGCACAATCAACTCTTTCAGTGTTAAATGGTTATTAATTTCAATTTTCATTACAAAAATCATTTCTACTTGATTATGTTTTGAGATTTTTGAGTTCTCAGTTACTTAATTAAGATTGATTTCAAAGCCAGTTTTTGTCTTAAAAAATAATTTATTTAACTTAGAAGCTTTATCATATTTTTTCTCCTATTGAGAAACTGCCATATCTAAAATCTTCTCAGATTTCTAACAGAAACATAATTTTAAAGAAACGGAATACTGCTGAAAATGATGTATCGTTAAATAAGCCATCTGTTGAGGAATACAAATTGGAATACAAATATTCCAAGTTCAAGTATTGCAGATAACACTGAATATTTTCAAGGTGTACCAAACTACATTGTAGTAAACATATTGTAGTACTATGTTTTGATATTTTAAATTTGCGCAAAATAAACGCAAACTTTCTAAATTTCTCCAATTTAAAACTAAAAAACAAGATTTTACGTACATGCCTGGTGATTTTTAACTTTAGTTAGTATCCTTCTCATTTCGTGCATATATTCTATGTGTTTCAAAACATTTGTGAGCATATCCTGTTAATTATTAAGCTGAATAATCTGCAGTTGTAACAAATGCTATCAATATTATGCCAAAAAATATTTTGAATTAAAAAAGAATATTTTCAGTCATATTTAATTAAAAAAAAGTGTTTTAATGTAAAACTTGTTAGAAAATAACATATTAAAAATTAGAACTTTACAGACAGTGTTAGATTTTCCTTTATGACATTACAAACTTTAAATTTGTTTTTCTCACACTTTTAATTTTGAAGAGGTAACTGTTTTCTAATCCCTAAAATTATTTTTCAGTTCAAGAAAGAGTCTTGAAACTTTTTGTATGTACTACCATGTATGCTCCAAAAATGTTAGAAGGGACTTATGTCTGAGTTTAATAGTTTTTTTTTTTAAATTCTAAATTTTATACTTCAAAAATATTTGCGTTTTTTCTAGGTTTAGCTAGAAAGATAATTTTTTTTAAAAAAATCAATAAGGTAACAGATTTTTAAATCCATACTAACTTTTTTTCAATAATCTAAGAAACATAAATCACTTGGAATGACTAAAAAATTTTAAAAACGTAACGTTTTATATGCGTTTGAAGAAATTTCAAAAATTCTTAATTTTTTTTTACTTTCAAAATCAACTTATTAATATAATTAGAATATAACACACAAATTATTTTTACTGTTACTGTCTCTCCAGATCTCCAGAACATTTTTTTTTCAAAAATGTGTAACGTGTAGCCTTAACTTTAAAAATAAAGAGATTTCTCGTATTTTGTGTAATGTGTAGGTGGGAAATAAAATTATCTAAATGTTTCACACTAATGTCTCTTCGAAAATTTTAATATTTATTAAAAAACTCAACTTAGTACTTAATTATTCTAATTTATATCATTTCAATTTTTGATATATTATGAATAGTTTAAAATAATAGAAATCGTAAAATTAATTAGTAGGTTTTATATTCATATTGGAATGTATATTTCATTGTAATAAGATTGACTTTTGGCAGTGTAATGTTTAATAAATATTAATATATAATGTTATAAAATATATTTTTTCATACTTAGCTCTATTTATATTATTCTGATACAAATAATTTATTTAGATGGTTATACCGTTGCTGACGTAGTTATGTATTGGACCGATACTCCAGTTGTTGGAGTAGAAGATACCGAATTACCCCAATTTTCAATTATGAAGTATGAGACTACAAATAGAATGGAAAAACTTGCTACAGGTAAGAACTATTATTATATTTTTTCCTCTATACAATGAATGAAAACATATGAGACAGATATTAAAGGGTAAGCGACAAATATCAAAACATTTTTATGAAAACAGATATTTTGAGAACATGATATATGAGTTCATTTAGCATTTCCAAATTCATATTAAGTACCATTCATTTTCTTACGAACAATATTTACCATATTTCACATTATCAAAAAATAGTTTTTTCTCAAACTTAGGTTCTTAATAATACTTTTCTTACATAAAAAGTTTGTCATTTTGTAGGTGTTTAAATTAAGGCTTGATAAATTGGATCCAATAGATTTAATTAATTCTTTAAATGGATTGGTTTTGGAGCACTATCACTCTCAAATTAACACAACAAACTTCGCAGTAATTTCAACTAATATTATTATTAAGAGAAAAATCAGAGGTCTTGGGGAATTGAAGAATCTTTAAAAAAAGGTAGGTGATTCGAAAGCAATTTGCATATAGTTTGTTTCTTTTGCCTACCAGTAAGTAGAAAATGGACTGACTACCTTTGGTACAATCTTCGAGTAATTAGACATTTAAAATACACTTTCTAAATAATTTAAGATGGAAAAATAATTATGCCATGGAATTTTCAGTACAATTTGGATAGAAAATATGGAAATAAATTCTTAAAAAAGATGTTTTTATTGAATTTTTTATGCCTATATTTGAAACAAAACATATAAGAAATAAAGAAATTTATATAAAAAGCCTCTTTATTTATTTATGAAAAATACACCATAAAAGAACTATTGCTGTAGTAGGGTTCTAACAAACCTGTACACAAAATCTAAAAATAAACTTTTAGATCCTAACTTTACTACTGTAATACAACTATAGATCTTCATTATTTACTGGAGCTTCGTATTGGGAATATACATATTTATTCATTTTGATTGATGTCAATATTAAAAATCCTTCATTTATTTTTGATCATATTTTTTCTGCTGTACCCGAGCAATTAATTTCCATCAACAGTAGTAATTATCATTGAAAAAGTTACTTTGTTTTAATTAACATCATTTTATAAGATGCTACTTATTTCTAGTCTTCGTATGATGCAGTGAAAAAAATTACAGATTTTCACATATTCAGAAATCTGACTTTTTCAATGAATATTTATCTAAAATCTGTTGTAAAAGCTTGGAATATTGAAAAAAAACTTGAATAATCATTTTATGTTTTGAAAACACTTTGAGAGAAGGATATTTTGGCTTATAGTCGAGGTACGCCAAGAAAGAAAGTAAATATTTTTAACTACTTAAATGCTGTATAGATAAATAGAATGGGAATTGAAAAATATACCCACATATAATTATAATATATATATATATATATAAGAAATAGGGGTACATGCGTATTTTTTCCGTAAACTCTATTTTAGTATATTTGAAATATAGTTACATAAATTTTTAATTACAAGATTTTGAGACGCAAATATAGACTTAACATGTATTGCAATCTCTTAAAATTGATTTATACATTTGTATACTTCAATAATTTTTGAAATACCTTATAACTTAATTGAAAAATAGAGTAAGTTATTTTTTCATTTATTTATAATTTAATTGCTCAAATGTAGCCTATGAATGATCCCATAATGCATTAAAAAGCATTAATTACAATACATTAAAAAGCGCAAATATACATTAAAACGACATTTATACAATTTTTAGCATAAAATTAGTTAGAAGAGTTAAAAAACACTTAAAAAGGTCCCGTTTAAGAAGAAAAAATTGTGATGAAAATAAAGCAATGTCATTTTAAGTTAGCTAACTGAAACTAAATAAAAATGTAAATTTATTTTTAAAATAATTAGCATTACTACAAAATTCTATCACAATAGGATTTCAGTGTCTTTTTTTGGGTAAAAAAATTAGTTCCTTATGTGATCAAATAATGCTAATTGTAATTTTTAAAATTAAAAAAAAGCCTTTTTTTAAAGCAAGACTTATCAAAACTTCCTAAAGAGAATAAAGTAACATTTTCCCCCTAATTCTTCAAAGTAAAGAAAAATAAAATTAATTTTAAAAAAGTACCAAATAAGTATAACGGTTGTTTAAAAATTATTCGAAAAATGTAGATGATTTTTTTTTTCAAAATTTTGAAATTTACTGGGATTTCATTCTTTATAAAGTAAGTGAAATAAATTTCAAGAGCATGATAATTATATATAAATATTTGTCAGAAATTTAAAAAAGCAAATTGGTGTAAAGTTAATGAAAATAAAATAATTACAAATATTTAAAAATACTTTCCCATTATAAATGTTTTAATGCTAATTTTATGCAAAATTAATTCTAATTTTTATGCTAAATTTAATGCTAAATTAATTCTAATCTTTATGCTAAATTATTATTATTTTTGTTTTAATGCTACATTGTTTGCTAAATTTTTCACAAACTCTCTGGATTAGGGTAGTCACGCTTATAACCACTCACACTCTCTAGACCAAAGGCAAAACTCTTAATGTTAATAATTTATCTATATCACTGAAGTTCGTGTATTATTTCATGACCTATTACCTTGATTAATATACACACTCCAAAGAACTAGATAGTTTAATTCTATTATTTATTTTGATTTCTACTTAATTTAAATTAAGTAGAAATCAAAATTAGTTGATCTGAACATAATTAAGTAATAAAAAAGTAAAACAAAAATAAATAATAAAAAATAATGATTCTAGTAAACAATTTTCCTGATAGTAGAATCATCAGTTAATTGATTGAATTTTGAAAAATATATATACATTTAAATTTTATGTATTTTGCTCATTAATTCTCATCCAATATATTTTTATTTTAAAATTAAAAAACAGATATCATTTTAAATAAAATTTCTTCTATTGAGTTTTTAACACTTTTCACAAAAGTATTTCAAAGAAAAACTATTTTAAGATATGAATTGTTATTACTCGAACTTTTTTGTTGGTCCTCATCAAACACTAAACCTCTCTTAAGCGCCAATCTTGTAATTCAAAAATTTGATCATAAAGATGTAAGAATTTAGTGTTAGTCATCAGTTGTGTTAGAATCATAAGAAACTAACTAAATAATTTTTAAGTGCACTAAATATTTTGAGACACATATTGTAACTTGATAGAACTCTGACTCAGGGATCCTATTTTATTATTATCCATCACAATTACTAAGTAATCTCCAGAAAAAATAGGCCTCATAGTTATATAGCAAATTTAATCAGTTGTGTTTTCTTTAATGTATTCCATGTAATTGTTTTTTAAACATATCTCTTGAACTAATCATTGATTCGAATAAAACTTGAAATGAACCCCATTCAATATATATGCCCTACCATTAAAATAAGAATATTTATTTACATTATGATTAACTTATTATGTAATTCAAATTTCATAATTAATTCGATTCCAAGAAACATTTTATGAAAAACAATGAAAGTGTTGAAAACTTTTAAAGGAATAAAAAGGAAATAATTAACAAAGGTGTCCCCATTTTTTTCTCTTTTTTTTTCTTCCGTTGATGACTGTACCAAAAGTAGTCAATTCACTTACCGGATAAGTAAAATCATTTTATTGTTAAGTTTTATTAGTGCAAAATATCATTATTTATATTTAGGGAAAAAATTATAATTAAATTATTCTACTAAAACAAAATTATTAGCTTTATTTCAAGAAATATTCACAGTTCTGCGTTTTTACCAGGGAAAAAAAACATACATAATAACAAGCATAAAATCTACTTTAAGGCTCAATTCTTGAAACATGGTTATTATTATAAAAACTGTGCTACAAATGTATTCGTGGTTTTGAAAATCAATCGTATAGCATACTCTTTTTGATAACTTTCGGTTTAACTGATTTTTAAAATAACAATAGACTTGATATTAAAATTTCATTCCAAAAACTTCACACTATAAGAGTTATCTTGTGTGTAGTTGTCGCTTTTTTTACTTATTTCAGCAAAAGAAACACTTTATAATACTCACAACAAACTACAGTTAAGAAAACAACAACCCTAACTTTCCAATTTGTGGTTATTACATATATATACATACACTTTAAATTTTTTAATGGGCAAAAAATGGAAAATATCTTTGACAAAAAATAGACATTACCACTGTATCATTTTGTTCATAGTAATATACTACATAGTGGCATATTAAAAAATTACTCTAAATTAAATAATCCCTAAGATTCCTGAATCAGAAAAAAAAATCATGAAATAATTTGAAAAGATGCTTTTTTTTAAATTACTATTTTAATAATCTTTTTTTAAACTAAACTTTATTACGACATAATGCAAATCTTTATTCTATTGAATGTATTATCAGCATTATGTTACATTGTACTATCTTATTATAGTTTATACTGAATGATTCTTAGAAAAGAAGAAGTGCTTGAAATGTACATCTTAAGTAATATTTCAGACTATTAACAAAATTACATTAAATATGAAACACACAGTCACTTAAATAAATCGGAAAATAAGATGGAAAACATAATTATTTTTACTACAGAGCATTAAAGGAAGCCCTGAAATTTTCAATAATTATTAACTATTGAAAGAAAAGGGAGATAGTTGATATTTAGTCCAAATATATAAAGGATACAATTTTTTGTCTATTATCAAAAATTTCCTGAACTGTATCTAGAAGTTTTCTTGAAGTGCAGCACTTCATATAATATTCCAATTTTCCTTTCTACTTGCATGTGTTAAAAGACATTTTTAATGCATTTGAAAGAAATACTATATACACTGTAATGCAATAAATTTTTGATTACCAAAATTTACCCATGAATAGCCACAAGAGGCAATGTATCTATTCCAAAGAATAACTGATGTAAAAAATATTTGAAGTTGACTATTTGAAGCCTGAATGAATATAAAAACATACTGCCAACAGTGTTCAGAAGTAATGTTTTCATTCCATTGATAAAGTGCAGATTAATTAGTATTTTTTAAGTTAAAAAAATAGTTCATTTCTCATTTTATCCAGTTAAGAGTACCAGGGCATTCTTGAAAAAGTAAAATGCCAAAATTAAGGATCTTTGTTTTTATGACGTCTTTTGAAATCGTCAACAAAGCTTAGATTTTTTGTGAGCTGAAAAATAATGCTTTAATTTTTCTGTAGATTTTTAAAAGCCTTTTTTAGGTTCAAAAGTATTGTTTTTTTCTTTAATTTAATTTGGACACAATTTTTGAGATCTTATAATACATACTTCTGTTTAAGTATCATTTTAAAAGATTTCTCTTTAGTGTCCATAAAAAATATAAACATATATAAAAAATAATGCAAAATATATAATGAATTTATTCTTTAGTATAATATTAGTACAGTTTCTTTAGCAAAATTTTGAAATCTTTATTTTCCTCCCTTGTTTTTACAGTAAACTATTTTTGAAAAAATTGTCATTACTTCGAAAAATATTAGGTTAACTATATGAACAGGTATCCTGCATAGAAGTAAAAAAAAATGAAACCTCGTAGAATAAACGTTATTTCAAAAGCGTACCTAAACGCAAAAAGGAATTATACCTTTGAGAAAAAGTGAGAAAACAACAAAAAAATCAATTTTTCACATATTATACACTTGATTAACATTTACCTTAATATTTTTGTGTACCTAATATAATATGATACTGTAATGATTCTTTAGAGTTGTAAAATTAAACACAAAAGTTCAAAAGTTTTTTTTCCACCTTAGTTTTATTAGTATAAACATAGTTTGTAATACATTTTTTTTTCATAAAAATATTTATTGAGTGCACAGAATATTTTACACACACACATGCAAAATAGTGAAAAAACGTAGTTCTTACAATGAAATAACTGTATAATTTCTATGCGAAATAACCCATCAAACTTTGAAATTTGGAAACTTTCAATTTTTTTTCATATGTAAACCTATTTTTTTCCAAAAAAATATATATATACATTATATATACAGTAAAGTACTATTGTTTATTTCAAATGAAAAAAAATTATGGCTTACATATATGAAACACAAAAGAAATTATCCTTTTAAAATGTGTCAAAAGAAGCGTGTTCATATGTTAACATTTTTATCAATTTCATATTTCATTCTTCAGGTTTATTTTATCAACGGACACTAGTATAAGTGTTATACATTTTAAGATTTAGAAAAATATGCAATTTTTTTTCGAAACTAAAAGTGAAAAATTGATATAATGTTGAAATCTGCATATTACCTAGATAATATGCAAGCTAACTACTAGGTACTTAATAAAGAGGAAGAACAGTCATTGATCTAATAGCAGAAATGTCTTGTATGCCTTCAATTAATGTTGAAATAAACAATTAAGTATTGCAGGGTATTATAACTACTGATTTCGAAAACAAGTTATATTTTATCCCGTTAATTTATATGTAATTCCATGTAATAAATCAGCAAATTGTAAATAAAATGTGCTAAGAAAATTGAAACAGAATGTTAATTACTTATGTTTCAATGTCTAAAGGATAAAATTAATAAAATTAGTCAATAAACAAAGTTAATTGCAAAAATTAATTATTTTTTATATCAATTTAGAAATATTAAATTCAGAAAACACATAAAAAATTCCGCTTACTTATTAGTTAGATTTACATTTTAATAACATTTAATACATTTAATGTTTACAATTGTTAAATGAATTTAGCAATTTAAATTTGCTGAAATGTATTTCTGGTTGTGGCCCATTTACATATTGACAGCTAAATTTCATAAAACTCTGACCTACACCAATGGGCTGCTCCACTTATATTATTTGACATAAATACAATTCTACAATAAGAGGATATTCTCTTTCATTGTTACAAACATAAAATTCAAATATTGAATGTAAATGCTGTACTCAGGTTCATGATGTATTTCTTCATTCATTTTTCTTATTTTGTAAAGGATAAAACAAGAATCTATATAGTAATTCGTAAATTTATTATATAATACATAGTTTAAATTTAGGGATAATATATGCTCATTGGTGTGTAATTATACAAATATATTATTATGTTTGAGTCTAATCAAACATATTTCAATCTAAAAAGTAAAACGTTTGTTGTTTCTACTACACCAATATATATATACATAAATATATATATACTCAAATGCTGATTGATCATAAATGATGTTTTGCAAAAAAAAAAAAAATGTTTTAAAACATACATAAAATTTTATAATTTTTTATAAGATTTTCATAAAAATTAAAGTTAGTCCTTTTAATTTAATATTGCAAAATAGTATTTCATGAAATTTATACTATTTGGACATAAAATACGGAATCTGGTTTTGTTCCCTTGTGTCTTTGAATTTAATTATAATTATCAAAAAACATTCTTCGGTTGAATTTTTTTTCTGTGAAAGAACTGTACTAAATACTTTTTTCAGTTGAAAAGATTTTTTAAATAATCCTAATTCCATGCATATTTTTTATTATACCATAACTGATACAATTTAATATTCGTTTAAAGCTCTTATTCCAAATTTGAGTAATAAGGACTTTTTAAACTCCCAAATTTGTTAAACGTAGCATTTTGGAAAAATAACAACAAGTAAATGGAAAAAGTCATTAAATAGCAAAATAAATCCACAGACATAAAACCTTTGTCTCTACTTACTGCACAGATTAGCTATTTTTTTACAAAGAGAAAGGCAAACATTCTACTCAGGCTGCCATTGGCAGAATCTGTAATTATTTTGTTTAAAATATGTTTTTTTTTAAAATTATTAAAGTAATGAAAAGTTGCATCCTCTTCCTATAGAAAAATATTTTATAAATGTACATTATTTTTAGATAATTACTGTAGTTATGCTATAATGGTTTTGCACTGGTTAAGAAAAATATTTTTGCGCTTAAAAAACTCTGCATCACAACTAAGATAATTAAAAATAAAAATCGGATCAACATTTTCATACCATTTCTTTTCCCAAAATTTCATGTCATTTAAGCTGCTCTTTTTTCTTACGTTATAGTTAAAAAAATTGATACGACTTAATTTTAATTTAAGAGAGGGCTGAAAATTGTCTATTTTGAATGTATGTGTATACAATTTCACTTTGAATCAAAGAACCCTTTTTTGTTAAGGGGACTTGGCACCTTTTGAACATTTTTTTTATTTATGTATTTAAATACTATATTTTAGAATTTCATATAATGCTTCTGTTTAAGAAAATGATCCGATATGAAGTATTGTACACATTATTCACACAATTTTAAAAATTTAATTTTTCTTTTGAAACATTTGGAAAATTTTAAATATAACACTCATTTTGTATTTATTATTTTTTTTACCTGAAAAGTTTTTGTAATATTCCTAAGAATATTTTTAACAACTTAAAGAATCAATTTACAATAATTTAATTAGCTTTGGAGGAAAAAAAATTAAATGTTGATATGTATGCTAAAATTCAACAAAAAAAGCCAAAATCTCTTACATTTTAATTTTTTCAAAAAAAAATATTAAGTTTACAGCAAAATAGATCTCTAATTTTATTGCATGTGCTATAAATAACACACAGGAAACAAATGGAAGTGATTGGTAAATAATTATGGAAGGAGAAGCATTTTAAATGCGAAAAAACACGAATTGAGAATTAACCTTTAAAAGTGTATAACTCTAAAAAATAATTATCATAAACTTTAAAAAACATAAACTAGAACTTTAAAATAATAACTACATGTTTTTCTTAAAAATAATAGCATTTTCATACTTTTTCAACTCGTATATTTTATAAATTATCTATTTTTAGAGAGAATTGTATCAGAAAACCGAAGAAAAATGTTTTTTTTCTATCATAAAACAGAGAAATTTTAGTTTTTTGACTCACATGATATTGAAATATTATATTCTTATGAAATACATATGAAGAATAAGAACTGAAATTACAAAATTAATATTAGAAATTACTTAATTAAAAATTTTACATTCACACATCTCAAAAAAAGAAAAAAAATTACATTAACGTAACACTTCAGAAATATCCTGATTTATTTGTAACATTTTTTTTTAGTTATCATTTCACTTTTTAAAAGAGCTTTTTTTAAAAAAATTAAAAACCCCTTTTTTATCTAAAAAGGGAGTGTGGTTGAATTCCCTAATTTGTTTGCTTATATTTTTGAATTGATGTTTTTTGCAACTTCCAGTTTTCAGTCATACAAAAGTAATATATCCATCGACATAAAAAATGCAAAGAATTTAAATAAATAAAAGTACAAAAATTACACTTAGGTCATTTTTAAGGTGCAAAGTCCTCTTGATTTGGAGAAATTTTCTCGTTTTTGTGTCTCTTTATTCATAATTTATCTCGGATATTGATATTAGTAGCCTAAGTTTATTACAATACTTCAGATAATTAACGATCCTATTAAACAATACATGCTAAAACAAATGATCGTCCATTTTTTTTAGTACATAGTTTGACTAAGACTAACACCTACGAGAAATTTGAACAGAAACAAATTTTATTAATCATATTATAGAACACATTTTAAGAAAAATATCATGAAGAAGCTATAATTAAATGAGTTTTAAGTAAATAACATTGCTTTAATAACAAAATAGTGTGGATTAATGATGATTAGAAATCACACCAGCTTAATAATATTATTAATTTTTTTATTTCCTTGTGCGCTTTATTAAAAATAACATTTTTCAAAACTGGTGAAAGTCTATGTTAATAATTAATGTTAGGTGAAAGTCTATGTATTATGATTTTCATAGGAGTAAAAATGCATTGTTTCTGAACATTAGAAGATAACTTTATAAGAGCTTACTCCTCCCTTTTGTATAATATATATATCTTTTTATTTTAACTACTTAATGCTTACTTCTTCACACATTTTTATAATATATCACACACATATACATGTACTATATATCTCCATTGAAGGATAATTGAAATAATAGTAGGGAGATAACTCCCAGGTATACATAAAACAAACTTTAAAATTATATAAGAATTAACATGAATTTCAAACTCATATTCAATGAATTTCTACTATTCATTATTCAAGTTCATTAAATCTTTATATAATATATATATATATAAGTAATCATAACTTCATAAATGAAAATTAATTTTCTTAATTTATTAATCAGGAAGTTTTCCACAGCATTTAAAAACAATTATCTCTTTCATCATCCTCCACGTCTAATTTTACAAGTGTATAGAACTTTCATACTTTGATTTTACTTTCTTCAATGAAATCACATACTATATTTCCTAGAATTTAAAACTTTTTTTGTGTTAATATTTTAGGATAGCCTTTGCATTTAACCAATTTTTCCATTTATTTTAGAATATTCTATAGACATATTTTTGTATTCAACCCCGTATTTAATAAATTATGTAACCGTTCAAGCTCACTTCATCTCTCTTCATTTTTAATGGGCTTTCAGGATAAAATTCTTAGTTGAAGAAAATTAAATTTCTTATCATTTCGAGATTTCTATGAAAGTTGCACATTTACTTTAGAATTAATTTTACAAATATAATTCAAAACTTAAATAGTACTCTATGAAAATCATCGAAAATTATTCTTTTCTTCAAATTAATTCTGTACATTTTACAATAGTTTTATATACTTAATATTTATATCCTTTTTTTTTTAAATTTAAAAGTGACTGCTTTGTACATCTATACATTGTTTCCTCTGTTATTACTTAAAATTTTTCATTAAAATTGAATTTCGTTTTCACTTTTGCAACACTTTTTAAATATTTTCCCTTTTTTCTTTCTTTTTCATCATTGATAAGTATCCGTTGTCTTTACTAAATTGATATATTCTTATTTTTATGTATTTATCCTCTAATTCATATATGTGTAAATTATCCCAATGTTACATCCTTTCTCAGCTTTATTTGTACCATCACTGATGCTACAAATGTGATAGGTTTCCCTTTAGATAAATTGTCTCTAATTTACCCATCATTTTATTACATTTGATTCATGCAGAACTGAGTGTAAATGCTGCAATATAGATATTCGTATAAAAGCTATTTTTATCATATTCATCATGCTTTTTAAGGTATATTTTTACACAATAAAAATTCAATAAAATATATTTGACTATCAAAAACGATCTGAAAATTATATAAACAATTTCAAAACTAAGTATACTATATCTGAAAAAAATAAAATAAGTAAAAATTGTTTCTAAATAAATTTATTCTTGAAGTAATTTTTTTAAAAACGCTTTTATAAACTTGTAAAACCAGTACATTTCTCTGCCAGAGTTAATACAAATGCACGTTTAATGAATTATTTTGGGTTAGTTATTTAAACAATCGTTTTGAAACTATTAAATTTTAAGCTGGGCTAAAATTTCGAAATAAGGATTTACTGAACAAGGAAGGGAATATGAGGAATATACTTTATTCAAGTTAACATTCCTAAGCACACTACATTTATTTTTAGTTAAATCATTTTTAAGTAAATTTTGAGTAATATAGAGGTTTATAATTTTAAAACATAAAAAAGCATGATTTTAGACCTTATTCAAAATGATTGTATCATTGAAATATGATTTATTGAGATGCTTTTCTGTATATATATATACATTCTACACAATTACTTTAAATGAAGTTTTGTGGAATTGTTGGGCTTAGAACTTTAAATAAATTGTTTTAATCTTGTATAAAATTAGTATAACTTTATCAATTAATAATTAAATTTTGTGAAGAATTATATCATGAATAATATCAAACTGAATCAAAAACAAATGTCTTTGGGTAATGTCACTATTTGTCTAATTATATTTAAACTCTCCTAATAACGAAGCCCTGCAAATAAAACTTACTAAAATATACTACCTCATTATAGCATTTTTTAATGATTATGTGTTCCAATTAATAATTAAGTTAACTTTGCTCATAATTAATTTCAAAACATTTAGAGCATATTAATTTATTGATTCAGTGTATAATGATTATAAAAAGGATAAGTAAAAATGAAAAATGAAAGAACGAATTTTCAATAAATCTTCTTTTTTTTTTAATTCCATAAAGAATAACATACAACCATAGTAAGAAAGCAAGTATTCAAAAAAATCAAATGAAATATTTATACTGAGTGCCAAAAACCCTATTAACCATCAATTTAAGTAGAATATTTGCAAAAATATAAAAAATGTTAACGTAAATATATCTATTACATAAAAAATAATAAAAATAATTTATGATTTTAGTAGTCAGTGCAATCATCAAGTTTGTAATTAAATTTAAAAAAGATAAAGAAAAAATTGGATGTTTTCTGAACAAGAATGAAAGTTATGTACTGAAGCTTAAGCATAATTTCATAGCAAAAAAGAATTTTAAATAAATAAATTATTTTAATATATTTATGAGTGATTTCGAAAACTAAGCAGGGTATGCAAAATAGTATTTTTAATATGAAGTATTCTTAAGCTTCAACATCAAATAATTCATTTTCTCTCTCTTTGGAATTTGCCTGATTGACTTGAATTCTTATAAATCATTACATGTAATAAAATCGGCTACTTTTCAATCCAAAATATTTCAGAAAATTTATCAAATGAGAAAAAAACTTTCTTTATCCATACAAATTTTTACCAAAATTTTTATTTTACTGAAGCAAAAGTTTCAACCTTCACAAGGTTTTTGTTTTTTGTAATTTATGCGAAATATTTTTGAATATAGACAGCTCAGATATCTTTTATAATGCTGTCTGGTTCACATTTAGATTAATTATTTTCAATAGTTAAGAAGACTAATAACTTTGAAATTGGAAAAAATAATAATCATCACACAACATGGAAACAAGAAAGAAAAAAAAATTGGATTTATTACTTTCCATTTTCTATTATTGAGATTCAAAATTGCTAAATATATTTGACAAATATGAGAGCTAACATTTTTTTTTTCTCCATATGTCATATATTTTTTCGGAAGAATTCTCTTTAAGAAATTACCTTTTTTTGTATCATGAAACTAACATTTTATATCACGCTTAACTTCAGGCAAAATAAATATTAGTTCTTTGTAGAATGAAATATAAACTACTTTCGCGCTAGCTACAGATATTTATCTAAATATAAATTTTTGTGAAGTAAGTCATTCTACTTTTAAAGGGATCTTAATATGTTTGAAAATATTTCAGATTAATATCTACTCCAACCACGCTCCACTTTTACCTTTTTTCTTTTCAATTTATTTTACTTAAATCTAGAGCAAACCCTGTGTCAATTCATAAATAACTGCTATAATAGTTGAGGTATAATTATCATATTAACTGACATATAAAAATGTCTTTAAAAGTCTATTCCAAAAAGATATAAATCAGATGGTCTAATTTTTTTCAGCCTATTTAAAGTTAGATCAAATTCGCGTAACTTTGTAACTTTATTGAAATTATTTTATTTTTGGTTGTTCTGACTTTGTAACTTCATCGTTTTACTTATGTTGCTTAACAGTCTTGGTTTTCTTAATTTATTCATTAATTTTGTGTGTATGTGTGTATTGTGCTTGCTTAAATTTGTGATTTAATTTTTTGGTTTTGAATTGTTTAATTTTTGAATGTACTTGCTTGACTTTTTATCATAGTCAATTGGTTTTTTAACTTCATTTGTCTCCTAAATTTTGTTTTGTTTATCTTATATTTTATTTGTCTCACTTTGTTTGTATTATTTACTTTTGTACGCCCCGTGTAATGTTTGTGGTGCATGAGAATTATTTTATATGGCTTCGAAAGAGCTATATTTTGAATCAGAATCAAAGCACGAGTAATATTTATTATAATTTTAAAGTTCACACACACACATTCTTATGTTGCTTGTGTTATTTTTTATCGGACAGTATCTTTATTAATATGTATACTGAAATATTTAATTATAAATCATGTAGTATTATCTTCTTGAAAATCAATTCTACTGTTACAAAACTTAGGTTTAAAGTACATTACCCAGAAATATAGTATAAATCACATAAATTTTATGTATGACTGCATTTGATTTTATATTTTGAAATATGAATTGAGTTAAACTTTTGCTACATTTGAGGAACAGAATATTGTATGCAGAAATAATTAATTTCTACTAGTAAACTATTTAGCTTAAAATAATTTCATTAACTTTTGAGATAAACAGATATATATTTCTGAATTAGTTATTAAATTACATTTTTTTTCCAAAATATGAGGATTTCGATACATTATTTACAATATTTTTCAATTATAAAGTTAAAACAAGAAATTCAAAAAAGTAATTAAATAATGGATAAAATAGCAATATAAATTTGCAATTGAAATGCATATAACAAGCAGATTTATTCTTTTTTCTCATTAAAAGTGGAAATTTTGATAAATGAATGTACTGTGTCAGAAACAAATGAAAATAGCAATCCAAAGAAGTTAAAAACAAGAAATGAACGAAACACAAATTTTATCATGCTATGAGGAGCACAAATGTATTAAGATGACTATTGTAGTGACAAGAAAACTAAGTTTAATACTTTTTTGCACGCCGTTCCATAAAATTGTGATACTCCCTTACAAGATACAGCTTATTTAAGGCGATATGGTACCATCTTCACAATTCTTTTTATTTTTAATATTTGATATTTGGTTTTAATTGTATTTTATAAAGGTTAATATTTAATAATAATTCCATACAAAAATTTTTTAATTTGTTGCAAAATGTTTGTAAAATTTATTTATTTTTAGCTTTTTTAAGCATTTTTTAAATCCCTAAGGTATTTTTAAATATGTCTCTTTTCTTTCAAAAATATTTTTCCAAGTACCTTATAATATACTACATAAAACTGTGCATGGGTAATTTCTGATGCTGCTCTTTAATTTTTTATCAATTTTTTTATAGTTAAACTTCCAAAAATTCCCAAAAAAACATTAATTTTGAATTTGAAATTTTTTAGGAAAAGTACTAAACATGTTAGAGCTAATTCCATGCACAGTTTTGCAAAACATACATTTCAGAACATGTGTAAAAAATTTCAAACCCATGCTTCAATTATCAAAAAAGCCTTAGGGTTTTGAATAACAGTGTATGTACAAAAATTCAACATGGAGAAATATGAGTTTAAAGTTTTCATTCCATGAATAGCATGCTATAATATTCATCAAATACTCTGAAACTTTTATGAAATGTTAATTAGCTTATTTAAAACTTCTTACCATAAAAATAGCACAAATGTAGAACAATTAAACAGTATACTGCCATAATGAATATATAGAAAAAACGAATGAAAGATCAATATTTCATAAAACTTTATCTTAATAATTATTAAAAAAATAAATACACACACTTCAGAGCTAATTCCAAGCTCAGAGCTAATACACAACATGTACTACAGATGTTTATGCCTTTATTTTTTTATTTCCATGATTTTAAAAGCCTTCGCATGTTAAATATTGTACTCGAATCAAAGCAAAATTAAATAACAATTTATAAGTAAAATACATCAAAATCTAAGAACTGTATATGTGCATTTGCTTAAATAAATATCTTAAAATATTTTAATAATAAAAGTGTTGAATCTCGCACACCTGGGATATATACATATCCCCAAAAACAAATACATAAAAATAGGAGCGTTTTTCTATTCTTGCGAATTAGATTTTTAATTATCTGAGTTATCAAAATGAGATTTAGTATTTGTGCTTTGGGAGAATCCGTTTTAAAGTTTTAATTTCATTCATATAATTATCATAAAAAGCACGCACAACTTTTAAATCTTGACCAAATCCATTTGATATTTAGTAAATAATTCACAAACTAGAATTTTTGCATGAATTGCACAATTCTTTCTTAAAATGATTTATTACTGCATATATAATGTCAATACAATTGATGCGCATTAGAAAAATAATTAATTAATTTTTTATCAGGCTCTTTTCTAGCAGATAATTTGAAATGTAGGCGTGGTAGTTGCTATTTAGCATCAAACATTCTTCCATTACTTAATGAAAAATGCAGTTAAAGCTTTGAAATTTTGCAGGCATATTTAAAAAGATTCGGGGTATCAAATAAGCGAATAAAAATTTTTTCGACAGTTTAATGATTTTTAGGGTACCATATCGCCTTAAATTTAGTTATAATTATATTTAGCTCAGTCTAACACAGTTTTTTCTTAAAATTATTACAGATAATTCAAAATAAGTCGAAATATTTAACTTCATGTTGTACAATTAAAATATTTTAATGATATTCCTTTTCCTAATTATTTATTGCTTAGTCCTATAGTGCCTTTGCACTTTCAGTGCTTAAAATGAGTAAAAGAAACTAGAAGAAAAACATAAAAAAAACTATTATTTTCTTATATCTTTTGAAGAAAGCTAATATTCTTATTAGTATATTTAAAGATTATTACAGCCTCTCTCTAGTTTTGTTTTAAACATTATTTAGCTAAATGTGTAAACATTAATTATACAAAATTTTATTAAATTTCAGTGACAGATAAGGGTGAAAAAAACTTTTATTTGATATTCATCCCTGCTTACTTATTCCATTAAATTTTAAAAAAAACAGATAAAGGGAAAATTTTGAATTTTTTAAGCTTTCCGAAATATACATTTTCCAATTTTCTTTTATGTTATACGTTGCTTTTTAACAGTATTTGTATAGCTGAATACTTTTGTAAATTTTGGGGGGAACCTAAACAAAATTCAGTTAAATTCCGCTAATATTGCAAATCAAAAGTTGCAAGCCATGTAAAACAGAAAAAAAATATGCTAAAAGATTTACAGAAAAATTATTCTAACAATATATATGAGTGTGTAAAATAAAAATGAAAACACAAATTATTTAAGAAAACTGTAGTTAAAAAAGATTTTGGTAGTTTGATGAACCAAAATAAAATTCACGCATATTTAAGTAAACCGTTTAATGTTGGTGTCATATATAACGCAAGAGAAAAACTTCATCTTTGAAATTGAAAACATAATCATTTTCTTTTTCTGCAATTTTTCTCTTTTCTCAGTCATTGTTGTCCATCAAAACAGTGAAAAGAAGTTTCACAAGCAACAAAATATATATTAGAATGTACTCTAAAAATCTTTTCAAGATTTTTTTTGAAATTCATAACCAAGATTTAGAATCAATTGATATGATAAAATATTCTACAGTAAATTATTTCAATGTGATTCTTACCTATTAAAGATTTTAAAAAAGAGCGTAAGCATGCATTCAATGAAAGGTTGGAAAATTATTTTATAAAAGTTCCTTTATGTATTTGTAATAACTATTTTTGTACACAAATTGAACTCAAATGCCTGAGAGCAATACATTTTGAAAATATAATATAAGATAATATTTATTTTTAATTTTTAAGATTTGTGAGCATTTTAGATGATAGAAAGGAATAATATGCATGAGAATACTCAGTAGGATAAGCAAAAGTTTCTTACTGATAAAAAAATGTTTCAAATTTTGAATAGAACTTTCAGTAACAAAATGGTTTTGCATCAGAAAAAACTGACCAAAGAAAGACTTGACAAAATTCAGCAGCCATTTAAAGTAAAAAATATAATAAGTTTAAACTATATATAAACTAAAAATGACTGTGCAGTAAAAGCACTAAAAGGCTAAGAGGTTGTATAATTTTTAGATGAATTTCAATTTTTTTAATCATAAAATGTCTAGTTATTAGTTTGTGATGTTACAATATGTAGTTTATTAATTTCTAAGACCATTTTGATGAGAAGGTAAAGTTATATGTATAGTTCAATTCCTTCAAAATTTATTCATACATAAAAGAATGTGAGATGATCATTACTTTCATAAGAGTACTGCCCATTGAAATAAAAAAACAATTATGTAGTAAAACATTTTCCGAAAACATGGTACAATATAATAAAAAGGTTTCTTAGTTGTTTTTTTTTATTTCGTAGTGCATATTATCTACTGCGGAATTGCATTATTTTAATAAATACAACTACTATTTCAACCCTACTTATTGTATTTATTGGGAGTTTTTTTTAAATATATTGTAACATCATTAATGTTTCAAAAATTTTACACACTTTTATTTTTCATAAATGGGAAGAAAGAAATTTTATTTTTGATTTTATATCCAATTACATTATGGGAGTTTCTTCATCGTGGTATATGAATATAATTCAATTTTACTTTTGTGTAATTCAATTTTACTGTACTAAGGAAATTTTTAATTTTTGATTTCATTCGCTGTACAAATACATTTAATACATTGATTTCATAAAATTTAAAATCTAAGAATTTTTACATAGCATTTTGGCGAATATAATATTTTGATAGCTATGTTTACAATTGTACTTTCCAATCAGTATTTGCATGACACTTAGTTTAATGAAAATTTTACAATGTTTCTTTGTTTGAAATTTCAGGAAACTGAATTTTGTAAATACTATATTACGTTAAATTGGGAATTCTTTCTTAAAATCCTCCTTTTTATTTAAACAATTTTCCACAATCCGTGTTTAAAATATTTTATTTCCACAAAAAGAAAAAAATCATTATAAATTCTAACGGTAAATTAAAATGTAACTTAAATATAAAATGAATTATTTGTACTATGAATCACAAAATTATTATTTTATTTTAGTGTTTTTAAAAATTCTATTATATATTTTAAAGTAGTAATTCTAAAAGAATTTGTTTTAAATTTTAACACTTTGTTTCTCGACTTTCCTAAAATCTAAATGATATTCTTATAAATTTTATGAATTTCATTTTTTAATTTTTGTCTATTTTTCTTGTGTTTTTCTCCTACTAAATATCTAAAGTATGAGTTTATAAATATGATTACATGAAGCCCCATTCATTTTCATTCATACCAGTAAATTCAAAACGTTTGTTCTGGCATTCAGATAGAAAACTTTTAGCGTACAAGACATTTATTTACTCAAACACAGTTTTTTTCAAATATTCAGAGTATTTACAATATATCAGAATTTCTTTTTACTATCTTCAACAATAGAAATGACGTTTTCTGGAAAGATTTTAAGATGTTCGAATTTTTTCTTTAATACGGTTGAATTAATAAAATTATGTTTAGCCAAAACTTTAATGCTTATGTTATAAAAGAAAATTTTAAAACTTTTTAAACATTGAAAATTAGCACTGGTGTGAGATGAAATAATTTCTCTAGTCACAAATTTTCATACATTATTTAAGGAGGTAAAAACCTAGTAAATATGTAAGAAAATACGTTTGCTGTATTACTACAAACTTATTACGTCATTTAAAGTAATCACCCCAAATTATTTTTTTAATTATCAAATAAAGCATTTTAAAATTAACGCAAACAATGTTTAAATCTCTCAAAATAAAAAAATATATATTTAATAGGTCAATTTTGTTGAAGAGAAAAATTGGTGAGCAAATTAGTTGAATAAAATACATGAATCTCTACAATAGTACATGAAACCTGAATATGAAATAAGGACCACAATTTGGCATGTTATTTATGAAGTATCTTTTATACCTCTCTACTTGTGATGAGCATTTAGGGGCCGCGGTAGTCAAGTGGTCTAGGCATCGGATCATGGCTAGCGTGTCATGAGTTCGATCCCAGTACCACTGAAGACTCACCGTGTAGGGGAGTGATGCACGCTAAATCTGTCGAGAGCTCAAACTTCCTCCCGTTGGTGTGGTGTGGTAGTTAGTAGAGGGAGGTTCCAGCTCAGGTGTCGTCCGCGTCACTTGGCCATGGTTCAAAATTACGCAGACCATCGCCAAAAGCCCTCGTTAATATTCACTCACTCGTGATAAGCATTTGAAATTAATAATCTCAATTTTAAAAAAATGACAATTTAATATTTTCGAAATTATTATGCATTCTGGAACTATTGGATGACTGAGGTAGTCTAATGGCTATTGTTAAGATCTCATGGCCAGTATGTCTTGAGTTCGATCCTGAGTGTCATTGAAAATCTACCGTACGGATGGTCTGGTGCACGTTAAATTTATCATACCTAAAATCATTTCGTTGGCGTAGTGTGGCAATTTGAGAGAGGGTGCTGGATTAGATGACCTGGTTACTTCGTCATAGATCAAATTCCGAGGTCTGTCACCCCAATTTTTTTTAAATATATGCATAGACTTTAAAATTTTCTTACGCACAATATAAAAAAATAATAACATTTCGAGAACAATGTATCGGGTTATTCATTATTTTTGTTATTGAGTTATTTTTGAGGAAAATGGAAGAAGACTTATAACGTATTATATTTTATTGAAGCACATAATCTTTTTTTTGGTACAATAACTTTTGACACTTTCAATAAATTGCATGAATCCAAGCTCAGAAGACTTTTTTTTGTGGTTGAGTAAAAAAACAGATCCAAGTAATTTTTAAGTGTCCTTCTTTATCGTAAGGGCTTTTCAATCCAAAAAAATTATAGAGACCGGAACAAGTAATAATCCAACGTTACCTAATCGGGCGAATAAGTAGGTGTAATAGTATATCCCATCCAAGAGCTATAAAAGCCTTTGTCAAGTCACCAAATTTGCATGAGATCTTGCATTATCTTTTCAATGGTATTGCCGGTAGAAACTCGAGAGAAAAGAAATAATTCCTTTGGAATCGCACCAAATAGATAGCATCACATTTTTTATTGAATATTAGTTTTCGAAATGTATGTTTCAGTCTTTCTATTCCATGATCTATCTTGTATTTAACATAATTGTAGGCAACCCTTTTCTTCTCTCCAATGGTTATTCTTTTCAAATAAATCATTTTCTAGATGTTTGAGAAGCTAATCACAAATGCCAAATCGATGAGGTAGGTTTCTTCATGAATGAACATGTGAACCTTTGTGTCGAGTTTTAAAATCAAACCATGGCGTCTTCGTGAACAAGAGTTGTTTAATTCGATAAACGTAAACTCTCAGTTAGATCACGAGTTGTTATTCGGTATTTTCTACCAATGCCTTTATTTTGTCTTCATCAGCTTCAACTGGGCTCCCAGAATATCAAAATTGTCTGAACGAAATTGTTCAAGTCAGTTTTTGCACTGGCATTCTTAAATTATTACATCTTTTCCATACTCATCGATTTTTTTTTCTTACTTGGATAGCATTTTTACCTTTTCGATAGTAAAGAAGTGGAATATGCCGAAAATACTGCTTTCGATTTTCCACTTATAAGTGCACCAAACAGTATCTATTGAGCGGAATCGAACTATTTCTTAAAAAAGCCTTGCTGTATCAGCTGTCAAAATATTGTTACAATGCGGCTTATGTGAGTGAAGTTGGTTCTGATAAAATACAATTAGGTTGTCTGTTAAGAAAGAAACGATATTAATCTTCGAAAAACCCTATATTTAATCATTGTCTTTTTTTTTTAATATTTTCGTACATCCGGATACTATAGCTTTTAAATTGTATTGAATATAATTGAAGACGTAGTTTTAAAATATATACATAAGCACTTAGAAAAACTAAAGATTCCACATATTTTTTTAAAAAATGAATCTTGATTTTTTAAATTTTTTTTAATTATACGTTATATACCACCTTCATGTAAATAATAAACTGTAGCCTTCTCGAATTCAGCCGTTTACATGTGGAGCTTCTCTTTAAATTTATTTTTCCAATTATTTTCTACGGATCTCTGAAAGAAACTATATTGCAAAATAAAGCCAACGTTTATTTTAGATTTAAATGTCATTTTATTTGAATAACTTTCTGAAATGTTTGTAAATCAGCAAGAAATTTCAACTATGACGAAAGTTTTTGTTTACTTCCCTAAATATAAAATGTATTAATTTCTTACAAAACTAGTAATTGTTTATATGTAAACTACTTATTTATTTCTAGGAACAGTTCTTAAAGCAAATATATGAATTATTCTAACCATCATCTAAAATTTTTTGTATAGAAATAATTTCAAAATTTCCAAGAAGCTGAATGTTTTTATAGTCAATATATGTTTTATTGTAAACAATATATCATATACATATATAATTTAGATAGCTCTGAAAATGAAAATAATGTTTGTACATATTTTTAATTCCCAAATCTGCAGTATACTAAATTTGAGAGAATCATCAATTAATTTATAAATTGTTATAAAGATTACTTTTATGAATGGATTTGTTTTAATAAGGTGAATATGTTTAGCAAGTTGCTGAATTTGTATTGCAAAATAGTAGTTGGATAAATATGCATATCACTTCTAAATAAAAAACTTAATCTCACTTCTCTTTCAGGCTGAGATAGTTTTCTCTTCCGAAAAAGTTCAAGGATTATTTCACAATCATACGTTGAAAAAATCGATAAAATTAATGAATTTTACTTCTTTATAACAAGGTTTTCGCTAACATTTTTTTCCGACTCTAATTTCATTCAATTCTTATTAGGTGGTGAATGGAATAAAACAATGAAGAGAACAGCCTCTAACGGTAAGGATAGGATGATTTTATGTAAATAATTTTACTTGAGCTGAAAGCAACTAATTACTTATGAGGGATTTTGGAGTGCGATCAAAGGTAGAATGCTACACCTGAGATTAAATTGGATATAAAAATGGTTATGTAAATATTTCCATTAAGACTTTGAAGTCTTGTTTCATCTTATATAATTCTCGTTACTCTGCATAGCAGTCTTAAGAGAAATAGGGAATCCGACTAATGACCCCTAGCTTTGAAGCTCGCAATCACACCACCAGTAAACAGCTGCGTTAGCCGAGTAGTAAACACGAGCCTTTTAATCAAGTCGTGAATTTGTCTTCTGAAGCCTCTAAATATTAGTTGTGTAGGGGAGCTGGGCTCACTGTTTGCATGGTGTGGAAGTTTAAAGAGTGAAGTGACACCTCAGGTGTCGTCCTCATTACTTGATTATTATTCAAAATTACTAGGTTGGTTTCAAATAACTCTCCTGTTGCTTCTAAATACGTCGCTAATAAAAAAAATCAATCAATAAATCACACTATTTATCTTGAAAACATATGCTATTAAACGGGTTTGCTACTGGAGGGAATTAAACATGCATGAGTCTGTTTGAAATTAGAACCAAATGCGTATTTAAAATAAACTGTAATTTAGAAAATATCTCGTCAAATGTAAGTTAAACATAAGAAACGTAGGAATTTTATATTTCATAATACCAAAAAAATGAATAAAAATAAAAATATAAATGTTCGTAGGAGAAAATTATCTCGAAAAAATTCTAGAATTAATTTTTTAAAAAAAATTATGATTCCCCCTCCTTGCTTAACAAGCTAAAATTTAACTATTTTCCCCCAAAAATTTGATTTTTAGCTTTTATTTTCAGTAGAAATTCGTTTTCGTTTTAAGAGGGGCTCGTATCGAATCATTAATATCGTTGGGGTTAAAATGAATGTTTATTTTACCATATCCATACAGATTTCTCATAAATAATTTATGTAAATGTTGAGAAAAATAACAATATAAAGCTCAGTTATATGCTATATACAATGTTTGATACTTATATCTAATTAATTTTTTTAGAATATAAAAATATTTTTCAAATAACGTCGGTACTTAAAGAGAAAAATGGAAAAAAAAATCTATTGGTATTTAGAAACAAAATTCTCTTATCAAATACATACTTTTAGTCAAACATTTTCTAAGAAAATTTATAAAAACAATTTTAAGGAAATGTAGGAACATATAAAAGCCAAATTTAAAGAAAATATTTTGATTGAGAATTGTAGTATAAGCAGATAATTTTGAATGTGACAAAATTCCTTTTTTTTTTACTTCTTTTTAATGTCAATGGTCCTAGAACTCTTCAAGGGCTATTAGATTTAATCGCATTCATTTTTAAATGAATTATTTACGTTCAAAATGTTTCTCGTGTGATTCGGATTTATGTGAAAAGATCAAATTTAAATAAAATGTTTTCAATTAAAACAATAAGATCACATAAATAGCTTTTGGTTGGGTAAATTACTAAAGAATTAACAATTTTAAAAATATTCACTTTTAAGAAAATAATTGCATCTTACAGTTTAAAAGTGCACTGTGTATTTAATACATCAGTTTAAAAAGCTATTATCTATTTTTTTATTTTATATTTAATCTTATAAAAATTTGTGACTTTTTTTAAAAAATTTTGAAATATAAAAAGAAATTTCAACATATATGCATTGATAACAATTATGGATATTTTCTCAAAATATTGTGCTTATTATAAACGCATATTCTTGACAATTTGGACATAATTTCATGAATATCGAGACAAACTCCTACATATTTTTTTCGTAATATGACTTCTAGATATAAAAAAGTTATCAAAATAATAGTAACTCGTATATCTTAAAAAATTTCGATAATATTTTAAAATATTATAGAACATTTACAACGAAAATATATTTCATTTTAGAGGGAAAATATATTTCATTTACATTTAAAAATATAACTTTTAACAATAATAATGGATTACATTGAATTATACTATGTATACATTTTTTTTTGCTTTAAAATATTAAATATCAATTCTAAAATAATTAAAAATTTGGGATTTCTTGTAAATTTTGTAATAGTTGAAAAATTACTTCATAATGTAAGGTAGGATATGATTTTGAATTTTTGAAAATTTCGAAAGTTTATCAGCATAAAAATATACAAAAGGTTTATTATACTGTGAATATAATACAAATTTTTATACAGCAAAATAATGGGTGTGCAGGAATGTATTTCAGGTAATCAGACTTTTAATTAACAGATAATTTATTTAACAATATTTAATGTAAATGTGATCATTAGTCAAACGCAGAATATTAATATTCACAAGTTTTGAAATAATACTGTGCATATACAATTTCTTTATTAATATATAAATGTGATTATTAGTCAAACGCAGAATATTAATATTCACATGTTTTGAAATAATACTCTGTATACAATTTTTTTATTAATATATATACATATATGACTGTATCAGCTGTTTCTTAATCGAATCAATAACCTTTTTTTGATGATTTTTTTTCGTTCATGCAATGTAATGTATGCAATTCTTCTCCTTACATACAAATTCCTGCAAGTATGTATTGCTAATACTAACTCTCAATTTAAGATATGACAATATATTAATATAAAATAATTGTGAATATGCAGATTTGAATAATCTAGTTGGAATAGGGATTAACTCTAACTAGTTGTTCGAAATTAATTTACGCCGAAGATTATTTTGTCGAATAATTAATTTTATCCTGCATTAAGTATAATTGGATCTCACATTTGTAATTTGGTGTAATGTAGAAGCCTCGAGGGAGAACTACTCACTCTGAATGCGTTGTCCTTGAAACCTGAATGAGATATTTCAAACATTTATTCTACATAAAATTGTCGGATTTTAATACTGTATTTTAGTTGTTTTTTTTCCAACTAATTATTTATTTTAAGAAATTGTTCTCAAAAAGTTTTATTAACTAGTAAAAAATTCATGAAAACATTTTGAAATATTTATTTTATGAAACTTGCTGTTGCTCAAATGAAATAGGAAAAAAAAATGCTAATAAAAGGAGAAAACACTGTTTTCTTATGTTTTGTATTTAATTTGTCAAATTAATACTAACCAATTCAAGACCTGATGTCTGTTTATACATACTTATAAATTAGATATAATAAAAAAATACTGCTATTTCTTATGCAAGAGGGATTTTCTTTATTTTTTTTGAAAAATTACTTTAAAAAAAAATCTAACAAAATATTTTGTCAAAACATGCTTTTAAATTGTATACTGATCCTAAGGTTATTTATAATTAAATATAATTTTCAACTTTTAAAGCTGTATAACTTGTTAAATTATTTACGTTTTGGTAAATTACTATCCCTTAGAACAAAATTAACAGGAATAAATATTATACTGCGTTTTATTTTTGTCAGGGAATAGAAAAACTTGAAATGCATGTTTGCATTCCTCTTATGAATTTTTGTCAAAAAAATGTACATGAATGCTATAATTTTAAGAATAAAAGACAACACTAAATTGAAATATATGTTTGTTTTCATTACGAAGTATTTTTATTATATCTTAGAATAGAACATATATACTATAATGCATTCATCTCCCTTAATGATTTTCTTAGATTAATTATTTCTTTAATTTTCCTTAAATCACATAAAAAATAATTTAACAATCATTTTTTTTTACATAAAATTAAGTTATATGTGAACTTTATTTATATTTTAAGGGTAAGAAATTTACAGATCTTTATGTCACTGGATTATTTTATTTCTAAGCTCATTAATAATTATTATGGATTTAGAAAATTTATTCACCTATTTTTGAAAATTCCAATATCCTTTTTTAGTATTTCTGTCGTATTTTGATGTTCAATAATTTAAAAAAATCATTTTACAATTATTTTTTCCCTTTTTTAAATAGCATTTTTTTATAAAAATTAAAGTAACATCACAATCCAGGGCGAAATATTATTGCATAGAGCTGAGGAAAGAATTTTGTTTTTGAAGCTCACCCCCAACTACCTCTGGGGAATGTACTTTCAGCTGATCCAACTTAACTATTAGTCGCATGAGATGATCAAATATTGTTAGTGAACCACTTAACTATTCTCATTCTGAGCCATCCCGGATTTCCTTTATAATTGAAAAATCCAACTCAAGAAATATGTGCTAGTTATTGAACACGCTCACACACAAACTTATAATATTTATCAATGTTATCAATTTATAGTGATC
Organism: Trichonephila clavata; assembly: GCA_019973975.1. Taxonomy (NCBI): domain Eukaryota; kingdom Metazoa; phylum Arthropoda; class Arachnida; order Araneae; family Nephilidae; genus Trichonephila; species Trichonephila clavata. The sequence continues at coordinate 259,285 of BMAO01017110.1, read as the reverse complement.
TTGACTTTAAATTCATATTACAATTTTGATTATTACTTTGTTTTATATAGTTTAATTAATGCTTAAGTTATTTATCATTATATATTTTGATTATTATGATATGATTCTGTATTAAGATTTGAATATTCTTATGCTGTTCCTTTAATAGGCTTAACACGTGTTTTAAAATAAGAACTTATTTTACCGATAAATAAAAAAATCATTTCACGAAAAGTACTTTAATATATTTTTTCAGAACAAATCTATCCTTTAGCAAAGTAAATTAATCCTTTTGCAATCCAAATTTACTTTGTGATTCAATTGTTTAAGCTTTCAAACCCTCCTGCACAGTTGGAGAAAAAAGGGCATGACTTACTTGTGTTGGTTAAACCGGCCCGCAGTTTCTTAACAATTTAAACTAAGCCTAAAGAAATATTGTCTATGCATTAAGTTTTCTATATTATCAGCAATTGTTATTGCAATAAGCATATTTTAGTTCATTCAAATTTCCTCTCCTTTTTTTCTCGTTTTAATCCCAATTGTCTCTGCCAATTCCATGTAAGAATTTTTCAAGAATATTAAAACAGATGAAATAATTTATAAATCTTTTAATTGCATTTTTTACTCAATGTAATTAAATTATTTTTGATGATGTTTTCTATGATCAAACAAAAGAAATGCTATAAATATTTATCTATTGGTAAAGAAATTCCTTATTCAATTATTATCTCGTCTGAGTATTTCTGTCTTTCTTAGGACCACATTCTTTACACCTTCCTCGATTCGGTGTTCAAACATATCTAGTTTGTTCTTTTGCAACAAGGTACTTCTTGTTTGGGATTATATGTCCTCTTTTTCACCTAACATTTCTGTCATTCTCTGCATGATGAATTCCAAGTTCATTTTAAAAAACGCAATTTGAAAAGCATGTGATCACCGTGCAACTATTTAACATGCACAAAAATAGGAAAAGTATTTAACGCAATCATATTATGTAAAAAGCGCACACTGACCACCTCTTTTGTGTGTATAATTAATTCACTGCCAGTTTATCCGACGTATCTTCTCCTCTTTCAGTTTGATAGTTGAACAAAATTATGTCTGGTTCCTTTTCCAATCCATACGGATATCTTTCCCGCCATGATACAAAATGCATACAACAATCACATATTTATATCGGCTCCTAGACATGAATGTTTTATCTTCTTGAAGCTCAAACACACACACACAGCGATGACAATGATTTTCGGTCATGCTAAGATTGAAAGTCAGGAGGAATAAATTGCTTGTTTATTCTAAGAATTTGAACATTTTGTCTTCTGTTCAATAATTCATCACCAAGGATATCATCTGAGAGGAAAAAATCATCAACTGTAATATTTCAAGCAGTCCTCTCAATTGATTTTACTTAACGCAAAGCATCATTTTTTCCTCAATTTATCTCATGCTCACCACCGGAACACCAAAAGACTTTCCAGTATAGGTTTTAACTGAGTAAACATCAGTTGTTTTGACATCAGACATCGGCGATCATTTAATTCCGTATGTTGCCAGGCTTTGATTGTAAATATTGCCTAAATGAAGACTTAACACGAGAAGGTACAAATTGTTTGTCCGTTGTTAAATTTTCAGAACAAATGAACATTTTTGAAAACTGGGTAACAAGCATCTCAGACAACATGCAGTTTCTAGTTCTGATTTCGAAATATATGTCTGATCATCAAAAAAATCTGTATTGGAAGAGGGATCTGATTCATCGGTTTCGTTCAATTCATTGTCTCTTATTTGATCAGACTGATTGCTGCAAAAGCTTGTGTAAAAATTTTCTGATCTCTTCAGTAAACCCATTTTTGAGATTCAACCTGTTATACAATAAAAATGAAGAAAAAAAGCATGTTCAACGCATAACACACTATGAACCCTGTTTACAATCTGTATTTGGTTTTCTTAAGTAAGCATCATCTATTTTTCATCATATGATCAAGGTAATATTATTCTGCTGGAATTATTAGTCACATACACGTGATATTCATAGCATGGCTAAGTCCAATAGTAAGAAAGGAACAGCGGACATCTTTAATGACATCATTAAAGTTTCATATCTGAAAACTAACCCCATCTATTTACGAATCATTGAAATGAAGTCTATTAAAAATACTAAATTAATTTTACATGTATCTATACGCATATTAATAAAATGGGTAGAGTCAGTTTTCGCCTTAGATGTATTATAAACTATCTACAACTACGAAAGAGTCCCTATTTAAGGCGATATGGTAACATTTCAGTATTACACATATTACATTTCTGAGGAATATGTAACGTTTGAACCAAAAGGCATAAAATCGGCGGAATATATTGAAAGAGTAATTTCAGAAATGGGTCGAATAGATCCATACATGGTAAAAAGTTTAAATATTACAAAATCCTAAGTATTATAATTTTAAAATATTACGCTAAAATCATATTAGAAATAAGTAACATTAAAATCTCTTTAAGATATTTTACGAAGTAAAAGAAGAGTTGAAAGTTAGGTTTTAAATGCATCAAAAATTAGCTCGCTTTCCGCCTAGTCAAATTCTTATAAACATATTTGTACTGAGTATGGAATTTCTAACCATAATGTTAATTCATTATATGATAGTCTTAAGTGAACGGTGTATTAAAATTGGCAGACCTTTTTCTTTTGCTTAGTAAAATCAGAACTTAATTTACGTTTTGGAATATTTTCCTATAGTAAAAAAATTATATAACAGAGTTTATAATATTTAACATAAGCATGAGAGTAAATGCTTATTAACATTGCACTTTAAGCAACAAGAGGGTTCTTGGTGATGCACCTCGTAAATTCGAGGCGTGGTCTAATGACGAAACGATATATGAGCTGGCACAGCACTCTCCAAACTTCCCCACCGAGCTTACATGATGACTTTGAGACATGACGCATTTTAACAGAAATCAGACTCATTACATGACGGGTAAGCAATTTTTTTCACACAGAATAAAGCATAAACAAACATATACATTTAGAAACATTTTTTTTTCAAATGGGTTTGTGGATTGGTATTACCATTGCAGACGTAGTACATTTCCCAGGAGCTGTTATCACTTTTTAGTGTGGCACCAATTGGTGGATACCAATTTCCAGACAATGCAGTTTTTGAAAATCAGTTTCTCCGCAGTGGGAGGCACCTAAGTTCTGATGATGCGAAAATAAAATGTCGTTTCAGAAACATTATAAGACTGAATAGTACATTAAAAAGAAACAAACCCTTTGTTGTCAGTTTTATACATTACAAGGAACATGACATGTGTACATTTAAGGATACTGTTATAATATCGAAAAGAAATTGTATTTGCTTACTGAATTATAATATCACATTTTGACAGATGGTTTATTAATTACTGTTTTTTTATCAACATTAGAAGATACAATGTAATGGATTGGGGTTTCAGTAACACTATTTTTAAATATTAAAGTAAAATTACTGCATAGCTAGTTAAGGAGAGTTTTAAGTATAAATCTTTTAATTAGTTTAATTGTCAGGTTTTGTACCTTTTATAATGATATTAATTTCAATAAATAATAAATTTCAATTTTGGAGTCATTTATACATTTCAAAAAAGTAAAAACAAAATATTCTACAGGAAAACTTGAAACCGAAATTGTGGTTAAATTTAAGGAAGATAGAAAATTTTGTTAGTTGGAAATAAACTTTTATTTTTTGTTTTTATATATCTAGTGGAAAAAAACCAGTTAATGACTATCATTTTACAGACATTGTTTTGCACTTCTTTCTCGTACAAAAGTTTCCAATAGAATACAAGAAATAAACATAAATTTTATAGCTATTATTAAGTTCTATATTTAGAACATTTCATTGCAAAAAGCTTTTTTTTTCGACATCAGTATTGCGTAGTTTCATATTCCATTTCATTGAAAAAGATTTTGAAAACACCCACTCAAGACTGTTTCGAAAATTCCGCTATGATTTGTAACATGAGAAAACAGGAAATAGCTAAGCATAAAACAAGATTTCAAACAAATTGCAAATACATAGAGATGTAATATTCGATTTTTGTTTGTAAGAGAATTTTCCTGAAGACGGCTTGATATATGTTTTTATATAGTTAAACATACCTTTATTTATGAGTTAGCTTATTTTAAATTTATTATTTATTCTTCTAAAAATATGCCCAAAAAGTAATACATAAAAAATTAAGGACATATGATACTTTTTCAAGTTATCTTGAAGGAAATTCGTTTTATCATATTTAAGTTACTTATAGACGCAACTAATAAGATTTTTCTGAATTTAAGAATACTCGAATTCATTTAACTAGTAGGATTTTTGCTTTGGCTTCAATTGAAAATAAAAGAAAATTTAAAAGTTTTGTTGATACTGATGGAATAAAAAATAAATTATTGGAAATATCTTAATTCTATAATGATGTTAATAATAATTTAATTCAGAAATATAATATACTTAGCTTAGACTTACAGCCTGATTAATTCCTTTTAAAATGCAGTCATAAAAAACTCAATTATATCTTTTACATTAATTTAATAAATTACTTTTAGAAATAAGAATATAATACATTTCCTTCTCTAAGTGATAAATTATATAAGCTATTGTTCTGTATTTAAGAAAAAGATAACTTCAGATAATTTTTGTTTTCTGTGTAGAGCAAATTGTTATACATACAGCAAATACTTTGAATATGTAGTTTTGTGGATAAAGCTTTCTATTTCGAATTCAGTTTCTTTTTTCTTCTTATTTCTAAGTTATTTGTTTTCGAAGACATAGACTGTTAATGTGATGTTTCCTGAGTATTTGCAACTCTTATTTTTTTTAAATCATGATTTTTTTATCTCAGGTGGTAATAAAATTTATAGTTTTCTATGTATTAAATTGATGTATTTTTATGGGTCCGTTTTTCAGTAATAAAAATATGTTTTTAAAAATTCGGCAATTATTTTTCTGACCTACGCTGCCATCTATATGTAGACAGTGGTACTTCTAAATTCGAAAATCGATATCTACTTTTAGGAAGAGAAAATAGATGGCAGCACGGGTACCATACCTTCACCATAGCTCCCTCTTCTAATATCCCCCGTCAATTTTATTTTATTATAAAGTAAAAATAAATGTGAAAAACTTCCAAGAGTTAAGGAACTATGCAGTTCTTTAATTTGTTATTTTATGATTTTTTTTAATTAGAAATTAAATTAAATTAAATTAAATTTTATCCATTCATAAGAATTGTAGAGGCCAGAGTTAAAAATACCAATGCTGAAACAGCTCATCAGAGAATTGTATAATAATCATTATCAAATCTTTTACTAAATCAATTTGAAACAAATAAAAAGAATTTGATTCTCTATTCTCGTGAAATTATATTTAGTTAATTTTAATTGAATTCTTTCGAATTAAGCTTTGAAGTAAAAATTGAAATTTAATTTTTTTTTCCAGTAAGCTTTATAGAAATAATTCAAACTTGCAGTTAGCTTTGTTCATTCAACCCAAAACTTCCTTTCATGTCTTTTGGAATGAAATTAAATTATGAAATTATAATCTATTATTTACACAACTATTCCTCATAGTCCTGAGTAAATACGAAAGTTAAGAAAAGGGGAAACTCTCTCTTTGAAATCGTTCGTTTCAATTGATTTCGAGTTATTATTAAAAGGTCTATCTCTCCAGTAACTCGTTGCAAAACTATAGTATATGGTTCTTGAAAATTAAACATCAATTCATAAATATTTTACCTAATTTGCCAAGGCAAGGTTCTAGAAAATTCCATTTGCTTGATTTACAGCTTCTATATATATTAATTATTCATTTACCAAATGAAATGTTAGGCTGTATTCTTCCTTTTATATAAAATTTACACCTCTAATTCCACTATTAGAATTAAAAGTTTGATTAATATTCAAAAGTAAAAAGGTTAACAGTGGTTAAAAAAAAAAAAAAAGACGAAGTTAAAGATTTGTTAGTAAGAGCGGAACAAATTCTCTTCGCAAGCGAAACCAAGCAAGTATTTTAAAGCAAGGAAATTAAGTCGAAATTACGAATTTCTATTTAACAAGGATGTCGTATAATTGAATAATTCCTTAAAAACAAATTAACTATTAGATAAGATCTTAGCTATTGGTTTCTTTTCTAAAATAGATTGAAAATTAGGAATTTCACTTTCAATCCTCAGATAATTTTAAGTTGGGAGCACAATTACGACGTCATATACAATTTTCGAATAAATCGTCGGAAAACAAATTAAATTTGACTCTTAAATAGGTATCAAATGATCTAAAAGCATGTTAGATTAGTCTTTAGGAGTATTGCTTTCATAGATGCTTCAAAGCTGCCACTTTTCAGAAATTTATGTAAGTCGGTGCTTCTCAAACTCTGAATATTCGCGACCCAATATATACAGTCATAATTTTCATCGTCCCCCTCCAACCAATAATACTGTATTGAATTCAATAATACTATACTTTGACGCTAGAGCTACAGCATGACTTTAACCTCTTACGTGGCACCGACGTATATAAACGTCTCGCTTGCCAAACTATATGTTTAAAGGACGTATATATGCGTCTTTCCAAAGTACAGTCTTTTCTCTGCACTGCTATCTATAAAATTATTCTGAAGGCTTTGAGATGCAATAAAAGAATCTTGACAGTGTTTGTGAAGGATTTACTGATTTCATAGGGTTTGCTTACTTATTCCTCTTCTCCCCCCCCCCCGTACGACATATTCGCGCTCCTACGTGGAAAACGGTGGCATTGGGGAGCGATTTGCGTAACTTTTAACCGGCTTTTAAGAGATTAATTATAAGCCGTACAAATTTTCAAACTAAATATTAATTTTTGGATATTATTTTTCATATGACAAGCCCATGGGGTGAATGTTAATTTTTAAATTTATTCTTAACATAGTACTGTTAAATTAATTATAAAATACATTGTGCAGTACTGATACATTTATTAGTGTATTACATCAGTGTAAATGCGTATTTTTTATTACTTCAGAATGAATTTTGTTTGTTTACTTGTTGATGGATTAATGAATTTTTTAAATAATCTCTTATTTTCGACTTTTCAATATGCTCACGCCCCCCCCCCTCATAGAGTTATTTTGCCACTCTAGGGGGGCGCACCCCACAGTTTTAAAAACGCTGATGTTAGTAGAATTATTTTTAATATGCACACCCTAGTGTCATTATTTAAATGTAGAAACATAATTTATTCATTTCATTTAATTTGAGTCCAGCAAGTATTTCAAGTAAATTTGCAATGATTTTATAAAAATAGTGGATTTTACAACTTTTTTAAAAATTTTATTAAATACTAAGTAAATGATTATATATATATATATATATATATATGTAAATTTCTAAGATCATTAAAATTTGAAATTCCTACAATTTTTCATTAAGGTAACAAACAAGCAAAAAAAAATAATTAAGTTTTTGAAATTTAGTAATTAAATTTATATAAATGTAAGTAAACGTTATTTAATTGAACTTCAATTCATTAATTTGTTCTATCTTTTTGAATTAGATTATCCAAGTTTACTACTTTAAAAAAAGTCCTTATGTTTTTTTTCTTCTTTAAACGTTAGTGTTTTATTTAATTTTAGTACTGTTGATTATTAATTTTATGAATGTCCATAAAATTATTGTTATTTTTCGTCATCATGAGATTTAATTAACTATATATATAAGTCTAGATTTGTATTTAAACCCTTTTTAATTATTTAACTACTTTAGTATTGCAACTGCTTGATTAAAGGTTTAAGGTATGTGACAAAATATCCCTTGAAAAATATGCAAATAATACGAGCCCGAACAATTTTTAATGTGTGACGAATGCTGATTGCTTAGAACAGAATTGGTACAAATTTTGGGTGCTGCTGTATTTACTGTAACTTGCTGCTGCATTTAATACATAAAATGCAAAATCATTAAATCCTTGTGTTCATTTGCTTGAGAAAATCCTTGTATCTATATTTAAGTTTAGGGATGAAGTATGAAGGCACAGCAGTTTCGAAAAAATGTTGGGTTGTAGCTTAAACTAAAACACATAAGCGCAAAAATGTGGTACGATTCAAATGAAAAATAAGATTATTTATATGATTTTTAAAATTAAGATCACACACATAGCAGGATATTTTTGTTTAACATGTATTTGAAATACGTATTTATTTTCTCTAAAGCCTGTTTTATCAAAATAATTCAAAAGTCTAGAGACATAGCTTCTAATAAAAAAATAAATAAATAAATTTTTAAGAAAACTTAAATATAAATATTTTTATTTTAATAAGCACGAGTTAGAAAAATAGGGTAATTCAGGTTAAACGTTGGTATTTTTATGGAAGAAAAAATATATGTGGTTCGTAGCTCTCTGAGATAAAATAGTATTTGCTCCAATTTAGCGGTCACGTTATCTTAATGTACGTTAAAAATCATGTATGTGAAGAAAATTTACATGAAAAAAGTACCGAAAGAAAAATCTACAGAATTTGCGTATGTGTCAAGAATTGAAGTATCGTAAATTGTAGACACTCCTTTTTTGCCAGTTTTTAAGCTAAGATTTGAATTTTTGAATGATAAATCTGCTTAATTTTTTCAATTTTTTTCTTTAAAGCGTAGTTTCATCTCTCACGCTTCAAATACACTTTTTGTAATAACTTTCTCAACTACTTATATATATCTATATATATAGATCGTAATTATAATTAAAATACTTAAAAAAGTCATTCTCCTTCGTACTCAAACTTGCAATAAGTTCCCTCTCATCTTAACAACAATACAGACGACGTGTGTTGTCAAATAAAAAAAAAATATCAATGGAAGATATAACAAAGATCCCAAAAGGAACAAGCGACTAAATAGCGAATGAACAACTAACAACGATGGAGTTGCTCTTTTTCAAGTACTGATCCCAGGAAAAGGAGGATTCAGTCAAGCGTGATGGGCCATTCGCTTGGCTGAATTTCTTATCCGCTTATGAACCCAACGGTTGAAACAATTACAACACTAGTAAAGATCGGTGAATGAATATGTTGGTGAGAAGAAAATTAAATCTTAAAAATAGCGCAGCAATTACAGAAACTTATGAACATACTTTCCGTTAGAAAAAGAAGGGGAAAAAAAGCGGTGTGGGGAAAGAAGAAAGATTCTTATTTTTTTGTTAAAAAAAATAAATAAGTATAAAACAAGGTTTCATTTTCATTAAAAAACAAGTATAATTCTCTTTAAAAAAGTATCTTTCATACTTATCATGTATGGAGAACATTTAAGTTATGTTTCGAATGGTTGCTGGAGAGAAAAAGAAATATTTTGCATTAAATTTCATTAAGAGAGAGAGAGAGAATTCCTTTCCACTGCTTTAAAAGAGCTCTAACGGGGAGATTTCGAATTTTTTGGTCCGTAATCTAAAGTGACAATGCCTCGAGCTTTTTCTTAACCATTCAAGCTCTTATGCTGGGAGACAGGAGTATTTTCTGTCTGACTATATTTCATTTGTTTAAATTTCATTCCATTCACACTACAATGTTTTGAAAAATTGAGTATTCTGCGAGCCGTTTAATGCCTTCTAGGCAACTGCTGTAGAAATTAGGTTATCACCGCCCCCTCACCGAATTATCAAGTCAGATTACTCATCATCTTTGTTGTTCTTAGTTCACTTCTTTCAGATTTGCATTTTTTTAATATTTGCTGGGGCTTTTGCTTTCTTCATCCTATGCAATCAACCCACTTTTATTAATAAAGGCACATTTTACTATGAAGATAAGATTTTAAATTTGTTAAAATATAACTTCATTGTTTTATAAGAGTAATAAATAAATGAATTTCCTACCTTGAGTCTAACATTGTTATTAACCCTATGACTATCAAATTATTTGGATGACTAGGGTACAAAAACTGTGAATTTTTTTATAGCAAGAGTCAAATGTTTAGTACCAAATAAAACATATTTATAAGTCAAAAAATGATATTTTGAATTGCACATGCATAAACGTTTTTAAGGTTTTCTGACAACTACGCTTGAGGTGGCAGTGGTAAAGTTCTTTATAGTGGAGCATTATTTTTTTAAAATAAAAATGAACACATATCAGTTTATTAATTCAGTTTTGTGTGGTGTAACTGGAAACACCTTTCCAACCGCAGACCAAATCCGCCATCATTACACCAGAATCGTGTTTCCTTCCTTATCTCTTTTCCATTTGCATCCTTTTTTGAACAACACACTTTACAATGTCTTGTAAGCTTTCGCAAGAGTACGAGGAATATGGATTGTAAAATGTTGTTCAGTAAGACGGGTAGGGTTATCTACTATAGGTGGTCTGCCAGGATTCTTCTGTCAAGAAGCTGCATCATCATATTTATATAAAAGCTCTTCTTCAACTTGGATTCAAAATTCTAAAAATGTAATGCGTTTCTCAACTTCATTTTTATAGCGCAAAAAAGAGTTCAAGAGTGCCGTATCTGTCCGTAAATGTAAAAATATCTTTCTGCAACAATTTGTTATGGCGTTTTCAGATTGTTGGATGAAATGATATTTCCTGAGAGCCCAGTGATCTACACTCCACCCATTGTTATATTGTAGTCAAAAACAATATTTTGCTTGAGTGTATCTTCATTATTTTATTTATGAGGTCTATCATGAAAGTATTATGAATACTGAATGTACTTCTCCAGATAAGTATTTAGGTATAACAATAAGATGCAGAAAACAATTACCACGTATAATACTCGGACGGGATAATTTGGAGCTATGATGCCGTGTCCGAGATGATCCTGGGCATGGCAGTTAAAATGTTAATATGAAGCAAAAAAAAAAAAAAAAAGCCAACTAATTTTATGTTGTTAAGTTATTCGCCTATTAATTTAAATCTGTTTCACAATTCCTATATCTGTGCATTAAATAAATTGTTGAATGTTGGGGTGAGAACAAAGCTTTTTTAATTTTGAAATTTGTTAATGCAAGTAGATGGGACTCAAAATAGATCCCTTTTAACTCAAGGGAAAAAAGTATCCATTTGTAAAACTAACCCAATATATAGTTCCCGGGGATTTACTTATTTAACGTCTGAATAGTTCATTCGAATATTCTAAGTTTATTCAATGGAAATTTGTGTGTTTGGAGGTTAACTCAATGTATATTTGCATTGCAAATGCAGAAGCCTTTTAGTTATACCTTGTTTAATTACACACTTCAATGATTATCTGTTTATTCTCCAACAGATACTATCTCTTTGTTTGATAATGATTTAAACTTTTAACGCTATTTTGTAATGCAAGAATTACGTTATTGTAGAGATACAGCATTTGAAAATGACGTAATATATATTAAAAGTAAGGGGGAAAAAACCTAGCAGAATATAATTAAGTGTATTATACAAGAAGGCATTTATTTTAATTTAAGATTTTAATTACAAGGCTTATTGTTCTGACAGATACAGATCTGTGAGAACTGTGTTTTTTATAAACATATTTTTTGTTGAAACAAAGTGTTCTTATAAATCATCTACAGAATTTTAAGCACAAATTGCTGTAACAAGTAAATTTTCAATTAATTAGTTTCATTTTATACCATTTTAAAAAGAGTAATCTAAAATGCAAGATAACATTCAGATAAACAGGGAACGTATAATTTAGTTCATTGAAATATTTAAATAAGAGAGAAAGATTGTGTATTAGTGTATTTTAATTAAAATCCATCTTTTTCATATAAAAGTGTTAAGATCTGCGAGAAAAGGTCAGATTCAAGTTAAATTTATCAAGAAACAAGGTTATCACGTTGTTATCGGATGGAAGCTAAAAAAGTGGGGTGCCACTGCAGATCTCATCTTCATCACGTGACCATGGTTCAAAATTGCAGGGCTTTTTGCCAATAAATTTCATATTAGTTCAAAATACGGTATTAATTAACAACCAATCAATAAATGATTATATATGAAATAATTAATTTTTATTTCATTTAAAGTCTCTTAACCCACCTAAAATTGTTAAACACAGGAATAAATCTGCAATATTTGTCTGCAATTATGTAACATTTTCAAAAAAAAAAATGTTTCTTAAATATTTATATTTTAATGTCAAGTTTTTCAATACAAAATAACCTATTTGTTGACTGTCTTTTACATCCAAATATAGTCAATGTTTTATGAATGTAATATAATACATAACAAATTCGATTTTAAAATACATATATTTACTGACATGTGATTTATACTAAAAATTATTTGAAATTAATTTTAAATGTGTTTACTTGAGTACCATGAAAAGTTTGTGTAAGTAAATTTTCTACCAATCAAATATGATTGGTAATTTTGAATTTCTAAATGCTATTCATTGTTTCACGATTTACCGTACATTGAAATACGATGAAAAGTTTTATTCTTATTATAAAGTAATTCCAATAAAATATCGAACTCTGATTTAATGATGCTAGGGAAGTAGTTTGTATTTCAATGGCGTTAAGATATCGGTTGGTTGTAAAAAAAAATTAGAACTGCGGATAAACATGTAAAATATAACTTTTTCCGGAACAGTAACACTTTTTAAAAAGCTATGGCTCATATTTCAATGATGTTAAAAGATCGGTAAGTAGAAATCATTTTAGAACTACGAATAAACACGTAAAAATGCTACATACCTTTTTCCTGAACAGTAACATTTTTCAAAAAAAATGTGGTTCATGTTTCAATGACGTTAAGAGATCGGTAGGTAAGAAATCGATTTAGAACTACGAATAAACATGTAAAAATGGTACATACATTTCCTGAAAAGTGGCAAGTTTTTAAAAAATGTATGGTGAATCACAGAGTTTTACCAATTTATCCCCTCTAGACATTATATCACATTGTAAATTCGCTCTGACTTAAGGAATTCAATTTCACTTTATCTCATTACATTTGATTCTAAATCAAATTTTCGCACTGAAAATTCTATCTCCAAATCTTAAGCTACATATTGCGATATCGAAGAAAAATGAAAAATAATAAAATAAAATTAATTTCGGAGGCTCTTTTTGAAGAGAAATTCTTCCTTGACAAACGTGAAGATTATTTCTCAAGAAAAGTAACTGGCAGTGTCTCGAATTAGATCTGGAAATAGCGTCTTATTTTCTATTGGTTCTTTAATGCCCTTTCTATTACGTGATTTCTCTCGGTTCTTACCATTGGTGTAATCAGGAACAGTCTCTCAGACACAATAATATCAACTGTAATCGTCCATTTTTGTCAATCAGTCAGTAGTTAGATATATGAAAGGCCCATGGTGACACTCCGACCCAATAAGGTGACGCCATAAGTTCCAAGTCTTCCTTCTTATTCTGGTTAGGAAGACACAAAACAAAAGAAAACGGAATGGCATCACTAAGTATCCCAGATCCAGAAAAGATGAGAATGTTATCCGCTTTCTATGACAGAGAACACTCCAAAACTGCTTTTCTTTTATCCCCCCATTCTCTTTTATTATTATTCTCTCTTTCATTTTGTTTAGTTCTGGACTTCCTTTTATATATATATATATATATATATATATATATATCTTCAATCCCCCTCTTATATTCTCTCTTCTTCTGGTCGTCATAAAGCTTCTGGTTTTGAACTTTATTAAACAAGAGAACCTTCACTCTTTTCAGAGTAATTTGCGTTGTCATGTCTTCAGAAAGAAACGAAGGGGAAAAAATGGAAGAAATGAAGGGGAAAAAAGAGTGATTTGAAGAAGGAATTACAGTTTTTTCTTCTTTTTTCATTTTCCATTCATTTTTCATTTTTCTCATTCTTTTATTCTATATATCTCCCATGTTTCATAGCGAAATTAATCTTGTTCTCTTTTCAAATATGCATGTTCTTTTACGTTTCGTTCAAATGGTAAAGAGGAATGTTTTAATTCGTGACTCGAATTTATTTCTAATGTCGCGTTCTTGAGAATTTTGGAGAATATAAAGGCAATACGGAGGGTAGTATTAAATGGCAATACATGGGATGGAATGAAAGTCAGAGATCGAGGTTTAGTTTTTGAAGATCATGTTAGACTTTTGAAAAGATATTTTAATGCATTTTTATTTTCTTGTTATGCATTTGAAATCACTGAATAAAGTAAGAAATATTAAAATAGAACTTTTATCTATGAAAATTCCTTGGCTACTTTTTATTGGTTTGATTTTCAAAATGTAGTTATTCAGTGATTTACATTATGTGAAATAAATGGGATGGATTTTTATATATAAATTTAAAATAATGATAAGATTAATATTTCCTCTTTAAAAAAAACCTTATTTGGGGATAAAATACGTAAAAATATTATTTAGATTAATGAGCAATAAAAGGAAATAAGTTTTCAAACATTTTATTTTTAAACGAAATAAAGAATTAAGTTCTACCTCCTTACTTAAATTTTGCTCAATTACTTTTATATCACTAGTGAATATTTGAAGATGTATTTGGCAAACACTATTACCAGTAATAGTGGTCTAAATGCAATGAAAAAATTAAAAGACTTAAATATGAAAAATTATTGAAAATTAGAGAATTTCACAAAACATTTGTTCTTTAATTTTCTTGAAAATTGCTTTCTAACAAGTATTTTGTACTATAATTCTAAGACAAATAAATAAAGTAATTTTAAAACTTGTTAGAAAACTTGTTAATATAAAGTTTTTAAGGAATACATGAATTGTATTCAGGAAAACTAAATGCTGTAGCATGCAGAATAAACAGCTGATGATATGAGTGAATTCTAAAGACTCAAGAAATATATTTTTTGTTTCATTAGATTTATATAATTTATCGCCTTTATATTGAAATATTTTTTCCACAAATTTCAAAACTCTCATGTATTTATCTAGATAGGTAAAGTTTTTAAATGTATTTTTCTAGAGAAAAAATATTCACTGAAAAGTTTTCTTCATAAGCATATATTTTTGACCCGATACAGGCAGTTTGCATGCTTGCAAAATAGTTGATCACGGCTTATTTGGAAACTAATTCCGAAAGTTGTGAGGAGTATTATACATATTGAGGAGAATATGCATAATGAAGAACATTATACATAAAAAGGTGCAATACTCATATTGAGGTGCAATTTACATATTAATGAGTATTATACATATTGAGGGACAATATACATATTGAGAAGCACTATACATATTGAGGGGCAATATACGTATTGAGAAGCACTATACATATTGAGGAGCATTATAAATGTTGAGGAGCATTATAAATGTTGAGGAGCAATATACATATTAAAGAACATCATACAATTCTAAGAACATTATACATATTAAAGAGCAATTTATATATTATAGAGAAATACATGTATTGAGGAGTGAGGAGCATTATTTATAAATATTCCATTGGGAGAAGCGTTATGAGCAAATTTGTAGGTTCAAATACTCGTTAAATTATATCCAATCTCAGAAATAAGTATAGAGTGATAAGGAAGTTTGATTAAAAAGGAATCCATTCGATTATTGATCTGACTGTAGTTAATAATTTTCTATAGCTTGCTACGTAACTCTAGTAGCAATTAAGCAAATAAAACATAATTCTAAACATTTAATCTTAAAAATAAGGCTCATATTATTATCGAGAGATTATTCAATATGTGAAGATTTGTCAATATTTTTATAGATGAACAAATTCTTATGTATACAAGTATTTATATTTATGATGTGGAAAAGTTTTCCTGCTTTTATAACAATTGCTATTTTTTTTCGAGGAATATAGGGTTTTTTTGTTGTTTTTTTAATTTTCGAGGGCATAGATTACCCTTTCATCTTATCTTTTCTTTAAATTAGCTCTCACATGTTCAACTATAAAACTATCAACATTTAAAATCGAACATATACTTCTGAAAATTTGAAAGGCATACCAGTTTTTTTTAACTTATTCATAGATTACGCGGCTTTTAGTTAGGGAAATGACACTCAGGCATAAGCAGTATAAACAATTAATATTTGGTTTCAGTTTTATTTTATGTGTAACTGTGAGGGATTATAAATTCGAAGCAGAAGCAGGAAACTTAAAGAACACTTCAGCTGATAAATAATTCTATTCAAATGAATAAATTTAACATAAATTTTAGAGTATTTTTTAATGTTATCATATGTCATCTGACCATTAAACATTGATGAATATTATTGTGTTAGTTTAATTCAAATGTGTTACATAGAAAAAATTCCTTTACAAAACATTTAACTAATAAAAGTTCTTGATTGAAACAACAGACGGTCTTCAAAATTTGCTTTTCAGATGTTATGCACTCTATAACAAAACAAAACAAAAAACCCGTCACTCCAAGAACGATTTGTTTCATACAGACAAAAATTGGTTGGTAAAAATATTAAGTACAGCATAAAAAATGATTAAAATTTCAGAAAAATTGAATGATTTATTTTAGAGTTACAAAGTAACGAGCTCAATAAGGTGTTGTGTGTGACCCAACTCTAGCCTAGATGCAAGCTGCTACACAATATCGCATTGTGTGATAATGCACTCTGGTGGTCTCCTGCGGTATATCTTGCTAAATTTGCTCCAATTGTCGAGCCAGGTCATCAAAGTTCCCTGGTAGATGCTGTCGCCTTCCCATCATATCCCAGACATGCTCGATTGGAGAGAGATTTGGCAATCTGGCTGTCCAAGGAAGTGTTTGACAAGCTGTAAGACAGATCATAGCAACACGTGCCGTATGTGGTCTCGCATTGTCTTGTTGAAAAATAAGGCCAGCATACTGCAAGGAACGGTAGAAAAACAGATCTCAGAATGTCGTCGACATACCGCTGTGTTGTAAGTGTGCCGCTAATGACGACCAAAAGGGTCCAGTAGTCAAAATTGGCACATCAAAACATAACTCCTGGTTGAAGTTCTGCGTGACGTGCCTTAGTGAAATTAGGATCGGCACTCTGCCCTGGGCATCTCCAGATACGTCTTCAAAGATCATCAGGTCACATTTGGAAATGGGATTCGTCGCTTAACACTATACGTCCCCAGTCAGCATGATTCCAACCTGATAGATCCAAGCACCACTGTAATCCTGATCTACCGTATGCAAGCATGAGTGGCAGGTGGCGTAGCGGTCGGTTCGACCATAAATTTCGCTTTATTAGCCGTCTGTGAATAGTCATGGTGGACACTCGTGTTCGGGTCACACATCTGATGGTTGATAACGATGAATCAGGCTCTGTGAAACCTGATCTGATAATTAATCAGTCCTCTCGATCTGCTGTGGCACTAAGTCAACCGCTACCACCATGACGCTGAAATCTGCCATTGTCCACCCATTCTTGCCAGCATCTTCTAATGGCCGCGTCGCTTCGACCCATATGAGGAGCGATTCTCCAATTTGCCCAACCTTCCTCTTTCATTCTAGTAATAGAACTTATTTCAAATTCTGACAGTTGCTCGTAATGAGCTCGAATCTTGTGGCGAGGACTTTTGTTAGTCGTTGAAAGGTATCAAATACTGTAGGTAAATCTCAATGCAACAGAAATTTTGACCATCGGATTGAGAATCACTTCTTATAGACACCTGCTGAGTGCACATGTTCGATGCGCTGTATATAGCTACCGCTATTCGTTCATTGGACATTTTATTCATTTCTATGTTCGTTACAAAAGCCTTTGTATACGAAATTTCATTACAATCGGGCAACTCGTTCTTGAGGTGGCAAATATTTGTTATAGAGTGTATTTTATAAATGAATATCCTTTTAACTAGGAATTTTCAGACTTCGAATAACTTTAATTTTCGAATTTTTTTCTGTGTTTCTCTAAACAGTATTATTATAAATTACTTAAAGATTATCTGCAGCAATTTTATAATGATTTAATTTTAATTATTTATTTAAAGTTAAATCATATGAACATCATACAAACTTTTTCACATACTTCTTAATATTTCACTTTTCTTGATAACTAAGAAAATCATCGTAAAACTAAAGGAAATTCATTTGTGTGCTTAAAATTTATGTTTATCGAAAATTAAAAAAAAATAATAATTTTTTCCCTTCATTCCTGATTTTTTAAAGTTTTTTTTGTTGTTATTTTTGCATTAAACTTAACTTTAACTCCAAAGGTGAAGAGCTTAAATAAATGTATCTGTTTTTTGAAGCTTAGTAGGGTTCGTATAGCTTTTAACATTTATAACTCAAATATGAAAAATGGAAATACCTACATCGTGTTTTGGTAATATGTGTACACAAAATATGTAATGCTCATGCTCAGTTTAATTGACTTTTAGCTTTAATGTGATTTTTAAAACACACAACATGAATTTTGAAATGTAAATACATCTAAGACATTTATTATATTTTTATCTTTTTATCATTCTAGGTACCTATCAGAGACTATCCCTGAGCTTCGAACTGAAGAGAAATATTGGGTACTTCATATTTCAAACTTATTTGCCATCCATACTTATTGTAATGTTGTCCTGGGTATCATTTTGGATCAATCATGAGGCTACTTCAGCTCGAGTGGCATTAGGTAAGTAATATGCCTTCCATGAATAAAAATTCTTCTGAGATATTAACTTAATACAATATATATATATATATATATATATATATATATATATATATATATAGTGAAATAAAATAAAATAAAATAATAAGAGACAAATTGTAAATCCTACAAAGCTAAGAAAAAATGAAATTAGATTCTAGATACTTATCAAAACCCGCGAAAATATAAGTAAAATTGATGATGCAAACGAATATCGTACTAAAATTGGATAACAATAGAAACTACAAGGATCTGAGATGTAAAACTTTTAAAATTGAAAATACCAAAACAGTCTTTGGGCTAAAATAGTGATCTATTATTATTTCTAAAACTACCACTGAAATAGGCCAGATAATTAGGATTCACCAATGCTTTATAAATCCACCTTCCCCGTATAGCATAAATGATCGGAATAATAGAAAAAACAGTACGATATTGAAAATTAGGCCTATAACTATCGTGGGAATAACACAAGACAAAAAAAATAAAATGAATGTATGAATGGCGAGAATAGAAAGGTTTCCCATATAAAGATGAATATTAAGAAGAAATTTTTCAAGAAAAACCAAGGTATATATATATATATATGTGTGTGTGTATACAAACATTTTCTTAATCAATTTATAATGCATCTTTTAAAGCTATTTTATTAAGATATCCGACTGGTTTAAAATAATCGTTTTCATAAAAGAAAATTAAATTTATTTTTTAATCTATCTTTGTGAACAGCTTGTTTAATAAGATTTCTAAAAATACCTTACTTTTAACTCTGAGTTAAATAGAAAAAAATTACAGCCCCTTACAGCTTCCGTGCAGTAACCCCAAACTAAAACCGGAAGTTGATTTCCGAAAACGGAGGTGAATGGTTTCTCTTCATTTTCACCCTCAAAATGCGACCCCCCCCCATTTAAAGCACTTTAAAGAATTCTGTTTTTGTTTGGTAAGCTTAAGCTCACTTTATAAACATTTTGATAAACACGTTTCAATTTCAATTTGGCAACAATAAATTTTGCTGAATGTTTGCCTTGATTTAAACGAGTTGCTACCTCTACATGTGCTGCGCCAAAATTAAAGCTTATATCTTTTTATTGGCGGTTAATAATTTTATTACTATTTCTCCTCTTAATTTAAAGTAACCATGGCAAAAATCATAATCAGTAAGACTAAAGAACGAAGAGATTTTTTTTTGAATCACTATACTTCCAGCTTTGAGTCAGGTGTAGGTGTAAACTGTATCCACATGTATGCATTTAAATTTGTGCATTTTGTGAAGAAAATTATTTTTGTATATCATGGATCAGCGTAACTGAGATACATTTTAAAGTAATTTAAAAATTTGTAAGAAATCTTTGAGTTGGTTTTTTGTATTACAATGAAAGCTTTGTGTCAAAAACTAAAGGCAATTTTTCAATTAGGCTAATTTTTAATGGCATGAAAAAATCTGTGTTTTTAAGTCAAACTCCTGCATTTCGTAATCTTGTTTAGCAATAATTGAGTTTTTTCTCCTTAAGTTTACAGATCGGTTATGTATTATAAAATTTATCTATTCAAAAATTTTATTTGTCAGCAATATTATTATTATTATTTTCATTTTTTTTAAATTGTAAGCAGGAGGGCAAATTTTTCTACTTTGAAAAATTTCTTTTGTTGCATTTTTATAGTTTTGCCGTATACTCATTTAAAATATAATTAAATAATTGCTTAAGATATTTTTTAGAAAAGTGTCCCCGAATCCAGTCGGATATCTCAAGTTATTGTTTCAGAGTAACAGAAATTAAAATTCCTGTTTCTTTACAAACAATTTTTCCTTAAAAACAACATCGATTTAGAAAAAAAATTGAAAAAAAAAGGAATGCAGTTTTTTTTTTTAAACAAGTTTTTCAGTAAATGAACATAGAATAGGGAGATCTTGTTCTTGTTTTACGGATAAAATAGCTTTAAAATGGATAGATAAAGTCTTGAATCTGTTGAAAAGATAGTTTTCACTTATTTTCAGAAACTGTTAGGGGCATTTGCTACATTTATAATGTTTTTGTAATTTTAAAGCACTAATATAACTTTTTATTTTAATTTATTTTATACATACTTGTGTGTGAGTATGATCTTACTAGAGTAAGAGCAAATTTTCATTTTCGTAGTAAGAAAAATGAACAAAAATAGATTTCTGTCTATTTAATTGTGAGGATTTTAATGATGAATAGAATAAAACTGTTTGATGTCTGTAAAAACTATCTAAATTAAAAATTCATGTGTATATTCACTTTGACTCCAAAATTTAATTGATATATGAGACTTAAACTACAAAATTGTACATATATGTTTAATGTTCTTGAAATTTACAACTCTCTTGAAAATGCATTTCTGTTACATGCAGGATCCTTTTTATTAAATATTTATAATTATTAAAAAAAAAATTATCTTTTTTTTGTTCATATTTAGATTACGTGTTTTTTTTTAAATTTAAAAAAGATGTTTCCATAAGACTTCCTCTCAAATTTAATTAAATGAATAAGAATCTGACGAGTAGATTTTGAATGTTATCAAACCCCTTAACTGTGGAAAAGCTTCACGATTTGCCCCTCACCGTTCTTCACAAAGGCGTGCATAGCTATGCAGCGTATTGGGGGGAAAGCGCCATAAATAAGTAAACCCTACACAAACACTCTGTCAAGGTCATTGTGTTGCATTCCAAAGCCTTCAGAGTAGTTTTACAGATAGCAACGTAATGTGTGTGTGAAAAGATTCGTACTTCCGAATATATTATATGTATGCCATCAGCAGTCAAAGGGTGAGGAGTAACGAAAAAATGGAGAACTTTTGCAATGTAATATATTTTTCAACAAAATTCTTCAAATAGCATCTAGGGTATAAAAAAAATCGAATTAATGAATATTCAAAACAATTTGAAAGCAGTTAAGGAATTTCATATATATATACTGTAGAACGTCGTTTATCCGAACTTTTACTATCCGGAGCCTCAAATATCCGAACTAAAGCCCGGATACTTTTTCGAACAGTGCAATGCTGAACATTTGTTTCACGAGAGGAAAATAAGTGATTATTTTCCACAGTAAAAGGTAAAATTACGACATTTTGCACCTATTTTGCTTTTTCTTCAAGCACGTTTCCCACTTGTGATGATTTTCAATATTCGTATAGTGTCCGGTTTCAGGTACTGCATGGTTCGCATTCGGTTATCCGAACAGTGTCCGGTCCCAATTGATTCGGATATAAACGACGTTCTACTGTATATATATATATATATATAATTAGTGAATGAAAAATGTAATTTTAAAATGAAACAAAAAAGAAAAAACTGAATTTCCTTAGAATTTGTTGAAAAAAACATAAAATTCCCGTCCCATTTCGAGAAAAATTAATGCTATCTAAACAAAGAAACATTACAGTTTTTTAGGACCTTTCCCACAAATCTTGCACTATGTGATTAAAAAATGTGCATGATTTGAACATTTTACTAAGCATATCGCAAGTAACAGGTAACAGTTTTTTAATCAATTATTTTCTCTAAATATAAAACTATTTGTGCTTAGTATCCCTTGAAAACAACACATTTTTAATGATCTGTATTCAGCAGAAAATTTAAATGATACCATCAAAGGAAAACATCTGTAATATAAGCAGGGCCGGTTCTAGCAGATTTGCCGCCCCGGAAAAAAACAGAAAAATGCCGCCTCTCTCCAAAGCAAAAAACATATAATTAAAAAGGTAAATTGTTCAGATAGATACACACCAATAAACTTGAATAATTCTTGCAAACAAATAGCCAATAACAATATATATATATATATATATACATATGTATATATATGCATTATTTTTAGTCTTAAGGAATAGAAAATAATTTGAAATTCAAGATATAATTACCTGTTATTATTTAAAACGAGTAAAATGTAAGAGAAGGAATCACCCATTTCAGCAGGCCAATTTCTTCGAAAAAGAGCCTACTGATGGTGGGGATCACACGCGTTTATATAAACTTATAGAAACCACACTCAGGACTAAAATAAAGTATCTCATGTGGCTCTCTGTCTATTAAAAAATCTTATTATCCCTGTCACCTTTTGGATAGCTGAACACCAAAAATCGTATGGGGGAAAGGAATGTTCATTGTGACCCCACACTGGTTAGAGAGAAAATAGTGAATAATATCAAATTTCATGATTTAACAAATACTCCCACATCTCGAACTCTTCAAGTTTCAACATAAAAGAAAACTGACATTAAACAATACAAAGGATAAAATAAGAAAATAAGATACATTAAATTAAGTACCAAATTAAAACTTAATAATATTTAAAGAAATGTGTAAAATTTTTTGTAACAAAAAAAATATTTTTCAAATTTGATCAAAATGCGGCCCTCAAAATTTGCCGTCCCGGACAAGGTTCCGGTTTTTCCGGCTCTAGAGCCGCCTCTGATATAAGTAAAATACCATTATTATGTTCAGTAATATTAACAATAAGTATGAGTTAAGCACATATTTTTTTTCCATTTTTGTGTTCAAAATTACTCAAGAGAGAGAGAAGTTCAATATTTTTTCTTGTTAGGAAGAATTAAGTTAATGTTAAGAAAAACTATTCAGTGCTTGATTTTTTCAATAACATTTCTGCAAATAAATTGCAAGTTATCATGCGTGAGAAGCTTTCTTTACATCATAGCTTCTTAGGATTTGTAAAATCCTTTAAGAACTTTCAGTTAAATTCAGTTAATAAAGAAGTGTAGTTAAAACACGTGTAGAAACAATATACTTTTTATTGTTATTTTTTTTTAAATTTACATTAACGCGGAAAAGTCTTCTATTAATGTTAGTAAATATAATTAAATTTCGTATATTATGTATGTATATATACCCATTTATTAGGATTGATCGAAATGTTTTTTCCAGAATTTAAAAATATACTTATGCGAAAAAGATGTTATCTGGTATAAAGATGAAGGGAAAACAAAATTTAAAAAATATATTTTTATGTTAAGTACTTTCACAAAGGGAATGAAGTATAGGTATTTGAGTTTTCTTATGGTAAAAAGTCAAAGTAATATTTACCAAAGTCAAACAACGTTTTTGTACTTTTTTTAACATTAATAGCTATAAGAGGATACATAAAAAATAGTAATAAAAAAAACTCAAATATATGTAACAGTTTCTTTAGTATTAAATGTAAAAATAAATAAATAAATAAATTCCTACTGTCGAAATTATAGCACAGGATAAAGCTTAAGAAGAAAAACAGCTTCGATCGGATTGTGCAGATTTACAGAAGGGGGAGATATGTGACATGCCTCGACATCTACCTAAATTTCCCTTAACATAACTATCTCAGCATTAGAGAAAAGCGAACTAATCTGAACGAAAATGCAGAAAAACCTGTTTTTCTTTAGGAAGAACTCTCTCTCATGTTGACACACACACAACAGCACGCTCTCTTTCCTTTACTTATTTTTGTATACATTAACGAAATCAGTTTTAGCAATCCGTAAGGATCTTTAATATAATTCTAATTTTAAAATTTATGATTAATATTTTATCATGACTTATTACTATTTTTATGACATGGTTAAGATCTTAACTAAATTGCCACATCACGTCTTAGGAGAGAGCTGGGTTATAAAATATTACAATGTATTTTCACTACTTGGTATTCACTTATTTATAACCAGTATTTATTGTTATTTTGTATTATAGGAAAATGATTATTTTTAGCCTAAAATAATCTAACTAAAATTAAATATTTTTTTTTTTTTTTGAAGTTAAACCAATTTGTTTCAATTTGAATTTTTCTAAATTATTTTTCTCCTTATCTCCATACCACGTAATATCTTTTCCACGTGGTAGGCTGTGATTAATAATAAATAACCTCTCCATTTAATAACAATCCCCCCCCCCAATATATATATATACATCTCGACCTTTATTTAGCGAAATCATTAAATCCCTAAAAAAAGGACATTATATTAAACAATTTTTAATCGAGATTCATCATTATATACCGGGCTCTTGGTTCCAGGAAAAAGATCGCAAAAAAGAAATTGGTGAAAGAGATATTCGTAAAATGGAGGTCCTACTGCAATTATAATAAAGAGAAAAAGGAATGTAAATTTTTTCCCTCCTGTAACAAAATGATTCTTTTTAAAATTCTTCCTAAATCACTTATAAATTTCACTAAGATTTCATTGCACATATACGATTTTTGAGAAATCATTTAAAATCCCATTAAACGAAGCTTTCAATTCCCTGTCATTATAAATATAGCCATTTATTGAATCGGTATTTTTTTAAAATCATTATTCTGCATATAGCCATTTCAGTCTTATTGAGAATGACTTTAAAGATATATTCCCTTCTCAAGTAGTAAGCGCTATTTTCTATTTTAAGAAATCAAATAAAAGAAGCATAGCAGAGAAAATGAATAACTGTCACTCACTTAAACTATTTCTTATTTAAACATTTCACATTTAAATATGTATTTGTGCTTAATAGAAAGTATAACTTCAGTAAACACTTTTATTTTCTCCAGAACTTTAGAATTAGTACCATTTCCCCCATTTCTACAATTTTAGGTGCAATTTAAAACCAAGTAAAATGTGTGGCTACCATCCCCAATAATACGGTTCTCTTATCAAGGAAAATTTTTAAAAAACCATTACTTTCCAAACGCCCAATTCAGCCTTCTAGAACGTGTTTAAGAATATATTATCTCCGTGGCGTCATACAATCAATTTCTTATCTCACTCCAAAAATCAATTCCTTGCTTGACTATCCCGAAAAATTATTCAGAATCTGAAAGAATGCGTAAAATGGAACATCTATCCAGAATTATCGCTTTAGGTGTATCCTCTTTATAACCGACTCTAAACCCAACCGAAACATCTCCAGGTATAGCTAAAGTCAACAGAAACACATCACTTTATCCTTTATATTCTTCAAAAGGGCCGTTCTTATTCTAATCACGCCGTAAAAAAAGCTCAAATTTAATACGTTCATGGTTTTATAGCGGAAATAAGCTCGTAAAAGCGAATCATGAAATTCGTGAAGCCGTAAAATACGGTAGCCTTCTTTCTCTTTTCAGGTATAACTACAGTGTTGACTATGACTACCATTAGCACCGGGGTTCGTTCGTCGCTTCCCCGAATTTCTTACGTCAAAGCAATCGACATTTACTTGGTCATGTGCTTTGTTTTCGTGTTTGCGGCCCTGCTTGAGTATGCGGCGGTCAACTATACTTATTGGGGTGCCCGGGCCAAGAAGAAGACCAAGAAGGAGAACAAAGCCAATGACACAGTATGCCCAGTGTGTATTTTTTTTTATAAAAATATCTATTAGTCTTTCAATAGGTATATATGAGACGTTTTAATAAAAAAATTGCAGGTGGTTTAAGGACAGTAATTATTCTTATATCGACCATTAAATATTATATATAGAAACAATCAAATTGCATTGCGCTTCAAAATTTAATTTCCCACAAAATTAAAGAAAATAAATTATGTTCCTACTTAGAATAATAGATGAAGAAACTACAACTGATAATTAGTTACAGCGTATTCTTAAATTGAACTTTTTAAAAAAGTGTAACTTTTTTATTAATCTTGATTTAATTTAGACCATATTGGGTTTGTGAGGGATTTTGAATAATATTTGAGTGTATATCATCATTTAAAACTCCATAATTGAATTATAACTACCAAAAAATATAAAAAAAACAGTTTTTTTTTCCAACTAGTTGAAATTATTCCTTTTAAAGTTTGAAATTTGGCTTACATTAGCAATATTAAATGTTGAATAAATTATTGAAAATTGTTTTTTTCTAAGAGTATAGTAATTAAATCTAATTATTTCGAATTCTATTTTTCTTTAATTTAAGTTTTAATTAATTTAAATAAAACTAAAAAGAAAAATAATTAGTTATAGACATCTCGTTTTTTTCTGCAGTCAATGTATATTTTCTGGTCTGAAAAAAAGATAATTCGGACAACAGTAAGGAAGAGATTAATTTATTAAACCAATACAATTTTAAAAGTCATAAAAAATCTATATTTAAAAAAAATACTCGAGAGATTGAACGTATAGATTCTCCATTATTTAGAATCATTAATGGATACAACCTCCTACATCTTTTTTTCCATTTCAAGAATTTCAGATTACGACTCTTCGAATTAGATAGGTAAGTACGAAATTGTTTTCTTGCTTGTAAAAATGAAAATGTGAAAACATTTTAATTAAACCAAAGCAGTATCATTCTACATTCCCGCTCACAGAGGATTATATTTTCACAAATGAGAAATAGAGATAAAATAAAAATATTCTAAAACTTTTAATAATTTTCTAAAGTAACAGTTTTAATCAGAGGGAGATAGATATGAAGAATATTTTCTTAAATCCTAAGCAACGAAGAGTTTACATTAGATTGAAAATAGTAAAATATATAATTTGAGAATGCTAAATGATATAAGAGATAAAGAGAGAAAAATTTTCGAATATATATTTAAAGAGCTTTTTTCGGGGTTTAACGAAGTTGCTAAACCCCGAAAAAAGTTCACTTTGTAAAAATTCGTTAAATAGGGATTCATCTTTCAATATACCAGGTTCTTGGTAAAATAGTTGGTAAAAAAAATTACATGTTTAAAAAAAATTACATTGATGATAGAAAAGAGGAAATAAAGAGGAAATGATGAAGTTTTACATTTAAGTAAACTACAGTAGTAAGTTAAGCAGTCTATTTTAGCTAAAATTAACTTTTTTGCACATTATACTTTCCTTTAAAAGCAAACACTATTAATAATATTCCTTTTAAATCAAAACTTTAAAATTGAATTTTTCATTTTGCATATGTAGAAATTGAACAAAAATGTATTTTTTTATAATAAACAAATCACTTCCTTATTACCTTTATGGTACCTCAAACTAAATTAATATGTAAAACGAGAACCTTCATTAAAGTGATGTTTCATTTTGCTCTTGTGTTTAGAAACTGATGAATTTTTTCGTAAGAATTCCGAACAATTCATTTATCTCCCCCCCCCCTTTTAATATGAAAAATACTTAAGAAGGAATACAAATGCAGGGACTTTAATTCAGTATTCTCGATATAATCAAAAAATTTAGTTATAATGCATGTATTTATCTTTGTTTTATATGTAGAAGTATTTTTGCAAGGAAGATATTTCTCAGAAGTTAATTATTTTTTTGTTCTGAAAATTAAAATAAATTCCATTTTTGAATGGATTGATTATAATATTTATATATTTTTCATAAATAGTTACTTATATATCTTTTATATGTATATTAATTGATTTTAATCCTTAAAATATTCCAATATACGAAATGATGAAAGAAAGAAAGATATTTATTTTCAGTAATACACATAGAAAGGTCTGTGAAAATTTTCTGTTAGTACAATCCTTTATTTTTCAAACAGTTTTTTTTTAATGCTTCTGAATGCAATGTAAATTAAGATCAAATCAATAGGAAAATTTAGATCACGAAAACATAATTGATTGCATTTTTAAGTGAGTTTTTTACAATATATTCTCCTTATTTTATTTTATTATTTATATGTTTTTATATATTATTATTATTATTTTAAATCTCATTTCAGTTTTTCAGTTTTGTATTATTTTCGTTTCTTCTGTTTGTTATATTATTTAAAATTTATTTATTTTATTTTATTTTTCTTTCAGAATTTTTTAAAATTGGCTGATGGATATTCATCAGAGAAAAGTACGTTATTGAATGTTCAAAAATAAGCCCAGATTTTTGTCTGGAAAATAATATAATCCTTATTATTGTTTTTGTTTTTTAATTTTTTTTATCTTGATCATATTTTCTAAGCAAAGTTCTACAAGAGGCATTAAAATAAAACGCATGGGTTCAAAATTTATAGTTCATAGATATATTATTTTTCTTAATACCTAATTAATTAATTAATTTAATTATTTACTAATTTTTTTTTAAAAAAAGTGATTACCTTTAGTTTTTTTATGTGTGAGTTCTCAGAAGAAAACTTCTAACTTCGCAAAGCAATTTCTTTAATATTTATTTTATCGAAATCAATTTTTTTCCCTCATAACTTTCAACTAAATAAAAATACAAAATATCAATAAACTTTTTTAGTTTTAATTTATAAATCACAAAACTCAAAGATGAAAATAGTAGAAAATGTTTTTTTCTTTGTTTCAGATGTTGATCACCTAATGTAAAAAAGTAGGATCCTTTAAATGATATGTACAATATAATTTCTTATTACTTTTTCTGCATCTAATTTAACATAAATTGAAAAAAAAATTATCCATGCATATGTGTGGTAATATTAAAACAATGGAGGGAGGTATTCCTATAACAAAAATCAGTGAAACACTATATACTTTTATTTCAGCTACAAGAATAATTGCTACTGAATGTTAGAACTATCTTATTTATTCGAATTTAAGCTCCATTTTTTCCCCAATGTTAATGCTACTGAAAATTTGGTGTGGCTTAGAACTGAAGGCAGAAAAATATGGTGGATGGAGGAAATTTAACATGATTCTGATTTTTAAAGTAATTGAAAGTTGATGCATGTATTAAAAGCTTTTAAAACTGGCAAAATAAACTAATTATTCACTTTTTAGAAGTTATCATTTTAAATTTTTTCTTCTTTTCGTAAATATCGGATGTCAATAAACAATTTCACAATATTTTTTTCATTTGTTTACAAAAACGTATTTAGAGTTTTTGGTGGGGATTTGAATCAATCGTGGCTTAGATTCGAATAAATGCGGTACATTAGAACGATTATTGCAGATTTCAAAGATATTTTTATATTTTTAAAAATTAGAAGTTTTGTGTACGGGTGTTTGTAAACTGATTTTGATCCCCCCCCTTTTTTATCGTTGTTAATATTTAAGCATAAGTACCAACTTCAATTAGAATCATCCAATTCATCTTGATATAAACTTTTCAAATAAAATATAATCAGCATCTGCCATGTTGTGAATCCATTCCACAGATTCGTATTAACTGTCTTTATGAAGCCAAAGATAATAGCACTCCTTATAGGTATTTCTGAACGTTCCTCATCATCTTCTTTTCAGAATGAGGAGATCATAGAACTTCAGGATGTAAGGATGTCTCCCATTCCTTGTTTGAGAAAACGGAAGTCTCTAAATAATGCCACCAGCGAAACGGAAGCTATATTTCCGCCATCTCTTCGCATGAGCAACTTATCGCTACGCGCTCCTTACAGTCCCAGGATTCCGGCAGGGTTAGGACGCCGTACCCGGATGGAATACAGCCGCAGGCCTCGGGTGATCCAGGCCTTAAAAAGAAGAGCCAATGCACTGAGGGCATCCGTTCCTCGAATCAAAGATGTCAACAAAATAGACAAATATTCGCGGGTTATTTTCCCTGTCTCATATTTGATTTTTAACGCCATCTATTGGTGCTTTTATTTATTCTGATAAATAGATAATTAACATAATACGGAGTGGTGTGGTGTGGGCAAAAAAAAAAGTTGAAAATTTGGTTTTTGTTTTATGCTCTTATATTTTCCCTGTGTTCTATTTCATTTTCAACGCCATCTATTGGTGCTTTTATTTATTCTGATAAATAGATAATTAATATAATGCGGAGTGGTGTGGTGTGGGCAAAAAAAAAAAGTTGAAAATTTGGTTTTTGTTCCATGCTCTCGTATTTTCCTTTCTCATATTTCATTTTCAACGCCATCTATTGATGTTTTTATTTATTCTGATAAATAGATAATTAACATAATGCGGAGTGGTGTGGTGCGGGCAAAAAAAAAGTAGTTGGAAATTTGGCTTTTGTACCAACAAATCATTGATCTATAAAAAACATGGTTCCTCTTTAGGCAACTATTTCTAGCCCAGATATGACAAACATTCTATCAAAAATCTAATTTTACATCTAAAAAAATGAGGTCCATTTTCTTACTACCTTTGAATTATCTAAAAAGATTTTTGAATTGTTTACATAGATTGAAATTCTATAATTAGCATGCAAAATGCCAAAATATACTTCTGATTTGAAATTGATGCAAAGGCATGGTGGAAGAGTATTAAATCTCTTTTTTCTATTATAATAATATTTTTCTTAGTTAAAATAAGACAAATTTACTAAAAATTGAAAAGTTCCTGGCTACCAATCTATATTTTTAGAAGATTTTTCAAACTATATATATATGTGTGGAATGCATTTTGATTTATGTTACGAATATCGGATGGAGATATTCATGAATATATTGAACTTATTTAATATCGTGCGAAAAAAAAAAGAAAGAAAACACAATACTAAAAAAATAATTTAAGAAAAGGAAGGTTTTTTAATGTTTCACTCACAAATTAATGAACTTTGATGTTTAAATAATTAATATTATACTCATAAATATGTTTATATTTAACTTAAATATACCTATCATTATAAGGTGATTTATACATATAGGTTTAAGAATAAACTACTTTTCAGGACGGAAATTTCGTCTTTTGCCTTCCTTGAATTTTTGTCAAAAACTTACGTTATTATATTTGTTGGAAAGTTACAAGATCACAAGCTGTTCATCTTGGTGAACAATTGGGATCTTCGCGGTTCAAAAAGCCAGGAAAAAAGAGGAAATGTTAGCACCTCCTCCTCTTTTTTAAAAAAAAAAAGAGTTCTGTCAAGTAATTGGTACTTACGAGTTTTGAGAGATCACCTGGTATTCAGAATGAAATTTAAGTGGAACAAGGAACTCTTTGGTAGATTTTTGGACCAGACCTACAGTGGGATACTTTTTTCTTTCGGTTGGTATATCGGCCACCCGTTTTGATAAGTTTAATATTAAACTCAAAAAGGTATGGAATATTATGCCTAAAATATGCTTAATTTTAATAGGGTGTGTGGCGTAGTTAGTTTGGCGCTGGCTTTGTACGCCCAGGTTTACGGGTTCGACCCCGGCCCTAGTCGGCGGATTTTCATGATGCAGAAAATCGACAGCGTCCATGTCGTATGATTATGCGGCATGTAAAAGATCCCTTGAGTGCCTGTTTGGCTTGGATGCTCTTGGCGAAATTAAATTCCTAGTACAGTTTCGCATCGTCAGAGCTCAGGTGCCTCCCTCTTGGGAGGAAACTGGGCGTCAAAATTACTTGCGGTGATTGGTATACCACCTATATGGTGCCACTCTTACCAACTCCCGGGGAATGTACTAGGTCTGCAATGGTAAAACACCATTCCATAGCCCTATTAGAAATATTAATAAAAACAAACTTAATATTAAATCATTTGATGTTACTATATTAAAGTGACATTAATATAAAGTGAAATATTCATGCATTAATATTTTGTAAATTTTATTGCACAGACTTTCAAATTTGATTTTTATTATATAATTTAAGAAATGCAAGAACTTGTGTGTGAATACACTTGAAAAGCATTTTCGCACTTTATTTATCATTTTTTGAAACGTTGTATTTGTTTGGATTTCAGTTAAAGGTATGATTTTGTTTTTATTTAAAAAACAAACTTGTAGTTAGATGACTGCTCAGGGTTGATATCCTCATAACGCGTATCATGCTTCATTTTATACATCATCATTACTATATGGACTCTGTCCATCATCATATCCATCCCTTCCAGAGAATGAAGAACTCTGAGAAAGGTAAGATTCACTTCAAAGGCTTATTAAGAAAACTTACATCTTTTCATGAATATTTACGCTTAGAAATTTTTTAATGTGACATTTTTCTAGGGAAAATGCTCGAGTGGGGAAACAGACTTTAACCTTCACTGCAGGGAAACGCTTCAAAAACAAGCGATACACTTTTACATACATTCCCACTCGCATTTTCATTTGTGTACTAGAGAGTGACAACGACCAGATTAGGTTAAATATGCATGCACAAGGAAGAAATATTTATTGGGGTGAGCATAAAGTTAACGAATCAAATAAGAGCATTGTCAAAAATGTCACATTAAATTATATCAAGCATTCATCTAACCATCGTCATCTTGTCACTATCGTCTCATTTTTCATCTTTTTTTCCCAAGACTAACTCATCGGAACCGGGTAGCACTATCTTGGGTTATAACGTCAGCTTGCAGATCATTTCATTTGATAACAGGGAGAATGCTACAACGCGTAAATCCATTCATACAGCATGAATGTTCATACTCTCGCTTAAACATACTTTCATTCAGGCTTAAGCAGAAGCCGTTATATAAGAAAAGCTTAAACATACACACTAGCACAGACACTTCGATACATTCATAAAGATATTTTCAAACACATACATACTTAAAAGCAAACGTACATGCTATACGCACCCCAAAAAGTATTATAGTCTTATCGGCATAAACGCATCATTATTTCTACATGCTTTGAATCAAATTTAAATTCATGCTTCATACATTTGTGCTGGAACATACGTTCGTTTACATTTACACTTTCCTGAACACATTCTCATATACACATGTTCACACGTTCATATACTCGCACATAGAAAATAGCTCATACACTCACAATCAAACATACAAGAACTAATACATTCGTATTCCACATGCAAAAAAATCAAGCATTAATTTACTCACGTACAAAAAGAGAAATATCCGTACACACACTTACACAAAGACGTTCCATTCATACATGTTCATACAAACATAATCAGATATATATATATACACTTCAAAAAGCGTGTTTATACTTTACAAAAAACTGACTCATACATTATCATACACATTTAAATAAGCTCAAGTATATATACTTACATATACTCTCGTTCTCAGGTATAATTGTGCACACTTAAGCACGTACATATGCGCATATACTTAAATAAACGCTTACTCTTACAATCACACCTACACAAATACACGCTTATAAATGATCTAACATACTTCCACATTGACATTAACACTTGTGCTTGATCTTGTATACATATACACACTCATGAATACATATTAGCAAACATGTTTGCTTGCATATACACACATGAGCAGACTGATCCACGTACATTTATCTACATTTACACAGATGTATACACATATTCAATCACTTCTTGTATACAGATATATTCATAAACATATATATTCACACTTTCACACAATTATATACGCATTCATATTTATACATACACAAATAAATGTACTCGTGTACATACATATAAAGCCATTCGCATGCAGTCTGTTCTCGTACCCATACAGATTTTGAATAACATGTTGACATTCAAGAAAGAGAGGAACAATATAATAAAACATTTAGGAAACACACAAACACTCCCTCTCGTTTGCAGAGAAACATATAAAAGACATAACTTACAAACATATTTCAATTCAATGAAACATCTATTCATCTACTTTGCTAACTGCAGGAAACATATTTACTCTTAAACATTTCAAAACGCAGAAAACACTTGCACTCATATACACAAACATATAAATACGCTGACACATATACACACACACCTATAAATACATTCACGTGAATACACCACGCATAAATACATTCTGATTCATGTACACACGATTACTTACTTATAAACATGTTGAAACATATACAGACATAAACACAATCCCATAAATACATTCTGTCTCATGCACACATGAATATTAACTATAAACATGTTGAAACATACAAACATAGACACAACTCATAAACACATTCTGACTCATGCAAACTTAAAAACATACCTATATACATGTTGAAACTTATACAGACTTAAACACAGCACCATCAAGTCATTCTGACTCATACACACGTGAATACACGCCTAGAAACATGTTGAATAATAATCAGACAAAAACACTACCAGATAAACACATTCTGAATCATGCACACATGGATACGTACCTATAAATTTGTTGAAGCATATGCAGAAATAAACACAAACCAAAGAATACATTTTGACTCATGAACACACGAATACGTACCTATAAACTTGTTGAAGCATATGTAGACATAAACACAAACCGATAAATACATTTTGACTCATGTACACACGAATACATACCCATAAACATGTTGAAACCTATACAGAAATAAACACAGCCCCATCAAGTCATTCTGACTCATACACACGCGAATACATGCCTAGGAACATGTTGAAAAATACTCAGACATAAGGCACCACCCGATAAATACATTCTGAATCATGCACACACGGATACGTACCCATTAATATGTTGAAGCATATGCAGACATAAACACAAACCGATTAATACATTCTGAATCATGCACACATGGATACGTACCCATAAATATGTTGAAGCATATACAGACATAAACACAAACCGATGAATACATTCTGACTCATGCACAAACGAATACGTACCTATAAACTTGTTGAAGCATATGCAGACATAAACACAAAAGAAAGAATACATTTTGACTCATGTACACACAAATACGTACCTGTAAACATGGTGAAGCATATGCAGACATAAACACAAACCGATGAATACATTCTGACATAAACACAAACCGAAGAATACATTCTGACTCATGCACTCACGAATACTTACCTATAAACATGTTGAAGCATATGCGGACATATACACAAACCAAATAATACATTATGACTCATATACACACAAATACGTACCTGAAAACATGTTGAAGCATATGTAGACATAAACACAAATCAAAGAATACAGACTCATGCACACATGAATACTTACCTATAAACATGTTGAAGCGTTTGCAGACATAAACACAAATCAAAGAATACAGACTCATGCACACATGAATACGTACCTATAAACATGTTGAAGCGTTTGCAGACATAAACACAAACCGATAAATACATTCTGACTCATGTACACATGAATACATACCTATAAACTTGTTGAAGCATATACAGACATAAACACAGCCCCATCAAGTCATTCTGAATCATGCACACGCGAATACATGCCTAGAAACAGGTTGAAGAATATTCAAAGACACCACCCGATAAATACATTCTGAATCATGCACACACGGATACGTACCCATAAAGATTTTGAAGCATATGCAGACATAAACACAAACCGATGAATACTTTCTGACTCGTGCACACATGAATACGTACCTATAAACATGTTGAAGCATATGCAGACATAAACACAAACTGATAAATACATTCTGACTCATGTACACACGAATACGTACCTATAACCTTGTTGAAGCATATGCAGACATAAACACAGCCCCATCAAGTCATTCTGACTCGTGCATACGTGAATACATGCCTAGAAACATGTTGAAGAATATTTAGACAAAAACACCACCCGATAAATACATTCTGAATCATGCACACAGGAATACGTACCTATAAATTTGTTGAAACATATGCAGACATAAACACAAAAAAGAATACATTTTGACTCATGCACACACGAATACCTACCTATAAACATGTTGAAGCATATGCAGACATAAACACAAACCGATAAATATATTCTGACTCATGTACACACGAATACGTACCTAGAAACATGTTGAAGCATATGCAGACATATACACAAACCAAAGAATACATTATGACTCATGTACACACAAATACGTACCGTAAACATGTTGAAGCATATGCAGACATAAACACAAATCAAAGAATACATTCTGATTCATGCACACACGAATACGTACCTATAAACATGTTGAAGCTTTTGCAGACATAAACACAAACCGATAAATACATTCTGACTCATGTACACTCGCATACGTACCTATAAACTTGTTGAAGCATATGCAGACATAAACACAGCCCCATTAAGTCATTCTGACTCATGACCACGCGAATGCATGCCTAGAAACATGTTGAAGAATATTCAGGCAAAAACACCACCCGATAAATACATTCTGAATCATGCACACACGAATACGTACCTATAAACATGTTGAAGCATATGCAGACATAAACGCAAACCGATAAATACATTCCTACTCATGTACACACGAATACGTAAATATAAACATGTTGAAGCATATGCTGACATAAACACAAATCAAAGAATACATTCTGACTCATGCACACACGAATAAGTACCTTTAAAAATGTTGAAGCATATGCAGACATAAACACAAACTGATAAATTTTTCTGACTCATGCACTCATGAATACATACCTATAAACTTGTTGAAGCATATGAAAACATAAACACAAACCAAAGAATACATTCTGACTCATGCACACACGAATATGTACCTATAAACATATTGAAACGCATACAAGCATAATATACATGTATAAACTTACTGGCCGAAAAAAACAGACATAACAATACAAACCAACTCATATACATGCTTAAACAGATTCAAACACTAGAGTCCTCATGCATACACACATACACACACAATAATATACTTATTCATAAACAAACACATTCACACATCCTGTATACCTATATAAACATATTAACACATTTAACATGATTTATCACAAGTAAAACATACAGAGTATCTTATGTGTGGTAAGATTCTAAGTAAAACGTAAATGAAGGTGTCGAGAGGCTATCTTTAGGGAAAAAATTAAAAAATCTGTTGGGAGTTGAGTCAGCAAATCCAACTCACTGTGTTCCCCACAGTTAATCACACATAATACATAAACCCATTTATACAGTCATGACCTAACACACATTATTACATCGTAATACACACGCTGATAAAAATATTAACTCTATATTATGAGAATATATTGACATTTATATCTGAGCATATGCAATTTCTATTCGAACTGAAATTAAATGCTTTTTTGGCTATAATAATGTGTAGAAAACATTCAGGATAATATTGAGAATTTGTTGTAAATCACGACCATACTATTTGTGTCTTTTTAGAATATCAAAACTCCCTAGATCTCTTCTGTATATTATTGAAAATCTTGACCTCTGCATAACTATCATATACAGAACTTTTGATCTGTGGAAGTGAAGCCAAATAACCATTGATACTCTCATATATACGCAGAATATATATATACTCTTAAGACTTTAAGGTGATTTTTTCAGAAATCCAATGACAATATTATATCTAACTTCACGTTATTTATACGTGAAATTAGAATAAAGAAGTTGATAAACATGTAAAAAATTTGAGAAAATATGTAGGAAGAGTTCAAGTAAGTACAACATCTGTTGACTGAAAATTACCTTTCTATTTACTTTAAACGGTCTTTTTTTGCGATATTTTGTTATAGTCGAAGAAGAGAGAGAATTTAATAACCCAAGAATTATTTTTTAGACTCCATAGAAAACTGAAGTAAAAACAAACAGGAAATATCCGGAATCTGAAAATTTTAATTAATTCTACGAATAATCCTTATTTTTCCAAATGTTAGCTTACTTTTGGCCGTCTCTTTATCCTTAAGGTCTTTTTTTGCAAATTCTAGACAAATATTAATATCTTTTTTTTCAATATATTTTTTCATCTTTTCTTTTTTATAGAAATAAATACCAAAAGAATTCCTCTACCATAAAAAAAAAATCATTTAAATGGAGGATCTGCGAATTGTTCTGAGCTTCGAAATTGAATAATGTAATCGGAATAATAGATCCTTAAAATTAATATTAGATCAAAACTTTGTAATATAATTAATTATCTTTGAAAAAAGCCTTTATATATTTTTTAACTGAAAAACCATATTTATGAACTCTTAAACATAATGTGTCTTTAAAAGCTTTTGCATGTTTGTAACTTATGATCCTCAAATATCAACGAAAAAAAATAAAAATAATGTACATGCTTTAAAAACTTAATTTTTCATGTTTTTTTCATTTTTGTTTTTCAAACTTCTTCCTGGATTATTTCGGAATATTATCTTGTCACAATTTAATCATCATACTTGCTGATTTTACTGTTTGCTGATACTTTCTTCTTTATTTCAATTTTTGCATGGATCATTTCCGAATATTATGTGCTCTCAATTTAATAACCATATTTGCTATTTTTTACTTTCCTTTTTTACGTTAATTTTTATATAGACCATTTGGAAATATTATGTTCTGTACCTATTTATTTACAATGTTTGAAGTTTTTGCATGGATCATTTTGAAATATTATCTTCTTTTAATTTAGGCATTATGCTTGTTAGTTTTACTTTCTTTCTTACATTAGTTTTTGCAAGGATAATTTGGAAATATTATATTCCTTTAATTTAATCATGATGCTTGCTAATTTTAATTTAATTTTGTTTTACCATTTGCATGGATCATTTTGAAATATTATGTTATTTTAATTCAATCATTATGCTTGTTGTGTTTTCTTTCTTACATTAGGTTTTGCATGGATAATTTGGGAATATTATATTCTTTTAATTTAATCATTATGCTTGCTAATTTTACTATCTTTTTTACTTTAACTTTGCCTGGATCATTTTGAAATATTATGTTCTCTGAATGTAATAATCATGCCAGCTGTTTTTACGTTTATATTAATTTAATTTTTGCATGGATCATTTTGGAATATTGTGTTCTATTAATTTAATCATTTTATTTGCATATTTTTTTAGTTTTTGTATCGATTCTTTTGGAACATCTTTTTTCTTTAACTAAACCAATATGCTTGCTTATTTTACTTTCTTTATTGAATTTATTTTTCCATGGATCATTTTGGAATATTATGTTCAACATATTTAAGCACTATGTTTGCTACTTTTACTTTCTTTCATACTTTAATTTTTACATTGATTATACTGGATTATTATGTTCTACCAATTTAGTTATAATTCATACTGTTTTTATTTTCTTATTTACTTGAGTTCAGAAATTTTGATGATTTAAACTAAAATTTATAATTTTTTCTTCAAATTTCTCTTACAAAGCAAATAAAGAGATTTCCAATTTAAAGATTGATTCAATCTAAGGACTAGTTTCCAATCTAAGGAATTTAATAATAACACTTTAATCAATGCCAACTCGTTAAAAATTTAAAAAAAATGAAACTCCTTAAGCTATCAAAGTCTTAATGTTTTGAGAAGTTGAGAGTTTAAAGGGGATATCTAGGTCATAAAATTTCCCTATATTAGGGAATGAAATAAGTCGGTACAGTTCCTAACAGCCATAGAAAATTGTCATCATTAATGCAGTAGAGAATTTCTGTAATACAGAAACAATAAAACAATTTTAGAACCGACTTATATATTAAAGTCCTGATCATTATCAATGATTGAGGGAAAATTTCTATCTTGTGAAAATGCGTATCAATTCCAAATATCGTCAAAAAGGGAATAGTAACACTTGTGTTTGCGGTATTACGTTCACACTTTATGTTTCTCTAAAAAATTAGGTTAAACGTTTATACTCAATCAAAAATATAATATGTGGATTGAAGCTCTATATAAAGATGAATTATTGATAAATTATCATTATAGCCAGCTGGATGGCTTAGCTGGTTTGGCACTGGCCTGTCTTTGCAGGGTCGACCCCAGCTCAAGTAGGATTTTCTTGATGCAAAAAATCTACAGCCTCCATGTCGTATGATTGTGTGACATTTGAAACATTCCTTGAGTGCTGTTTGGCTTGGGTGCTCTAGGCAAAATTAAATTCCTAGTACAGTATTGCATCGTCAGGGGAGTTCAGATGCCTCCCTCTGGGGAGGAAATTGGGAGTCAAAAATTACTTGTGGACATTGGTATACCTCTTAAAAGAGATACCAGCTCCCGGGGAATGTACTAGGTTTGCAACGGTAAAATCCCAATCCGCAGCTCCATTAGAAATAATAATAATAAAATAGCATTAGTTAAAGAGAAACTTTTGAATTACAAACGAAGAAAATTGTCATTAACGATGTATCTTTTCGGAAAAAAAGCTGCAACATATTTTAAGTACTGATGCTTTTACAGAAAAAAAAGCTTTGGGATCTTAATGGGAACCCCGATATTTTGATAGATTTTTTTTATGTTCGAAATTAAAAAAAATCATTAAATAAGATAGAAATTAATATTCCCTATTGTTTACTTACAGACTATTTAGACAATACTAAAAATTGCAAATGTAATTATATCGTCCAACAGCCTTAAGAATCACATTACATGAGATATTGAGCCCTGAATATGAATGAAAGCTAAGTACGATAACGCATATTTATGCAAAGGAACTTAGCCGTAGATTATTACTGCAGCTGAACTAAATTACACAGGTAATAAATCGCATTAGCTTTCATTCATTGTGTTAACCCTTCTTTGCTTATTTTTTTTATGAAATAAATCAGGGTGATATATTCCATGCTCTAAATCAGAGGTTCCCAAACTTTGTTTCATAGAACCCCTTGCCATGTTTTTCTGTTTGGGGTAGAATTGATTTTTTGACATCTACGTTTCTTATTACACAATAGTTGCCAGAAACTACCAATTTGCAGTATAAATGTTTTGAGTACAATTTTTGTTCACTAAAAGTTATGATGAAAATTTCCATCATCATGCAAAGAAGGGTTAAACAGCATTCCAATGCGAATTGATAAAAATAGTTCATGTCAGAAAAACACTTACCGAAAATGACAACAATGATGTAAAGTAACAATTATTTTGCTTTCAATAAAAATATTAATCTGAT
Source organism: Trichonephila clavata (assembly GCA_019973975.1). Taxonomy (NCBI): domain Eukaryota; kingdom Metazoa; phylum Arthropoda; class Arachnida; order Araneae; family Nephilidae; genus Trichonephila; species Trichonephila clavata. The sequence goes on along the minus strand of BMAO01017110.1, from coordinate 218,279 downwards.
ACAGACTGATAAAGCTACTTAGATTTCCCAATGCGATTCTTCTGTCTGAGGTGCCAGGAGGATGTGTCATAAAATATATCAATCTAATTGAGACTGATAAGGATATGTAGATTTCTAAATGATATTCTACTATCTAATATGCTGAGGAAATTCCTACGAAAACACATCAGTCTAATGGAGATTGCTTGAGGTAAGCAGAATTTCAAATATATTTCTACTGCCTGTGATACAAAGATGAGAAGTTGCAAAAAATATAAGTCTATTGTGAATTGGTTGAGGTAAGTAGAATTTTAAATGTTATTCTTCTGCCTTGTGATGCTGAGGAGATAATCTACAAAAAAATATTGGTCTAATACAGATTGATTAAAGTAAGCAGAATTTCAAATGCGATTCTTCTGCCTGTAGGCAGGATTCTGCCCTAAGGAGAATCTGCAAAAAAATTCAGTTGATTTCAGACTGAAGTACAAGTAGAATTCAAAAAAATGATTCTACTTGGAGATGTGCTAAAGGGGAAAAGCTGCAAATAAATATCAGTCTAATGGAGACTGAGGAAAATGAGTAGAATTCAAAATATGATTCTACAGAGAGGTATATGCTTAGGACAGCGTTTCTCAAACTGTGCGGCGTGCTCCCCTAGGGGACGTAATACCTCTACCTGGGGGGCGCGAGCATATCAAAAATAAAAGATTATTTTGAAAAAAAAATTAATTAACTGGGAAACAAAACTAAATTCATTGACATAATAAAAAATAAAATATAAGCTACATATTTATAGTGAATTGGGGAAATTTAAATATTAGGAAGGAAAAGTAACATAATATGTATCCTATTACTTAAAAGTATTACTCAAAATACATATTACTTAAAAGTAATATATACAAAATTTAATATTTATCTTGATGATTTGTGTGGCTTATAAGTAAAGTTTTATTGTAGATTTAGTGTCAAAGTACATTATATTGTTATTGCTTAGGGTGGGGCACGATGAAAATTATGATTGTAAACAGGGTCACAATTGTTGAAAGTTTGAGAAGCACTGGCTTAGGATGTAAGCTACGAAAAATTTCAGTCAAGTGGAGACTGAAGTCTAAGTAGAATTCAAAAAATGATTCTACTTAGAGATGTGCTAATGGGAAAAGCTGTAAATAAATATCAGTCTAATAGAGACTGAGAAAAAAAGAGTAGAATTCAAAACAGGATTCTGCAGTGGGATATGCTTAAGATGTAAGCTACAAAAACTTTCAGTCAATTGTAGACTGAAATCTAAGTAGAAACCAAACTATGGTTCTACTGGAGGATGTGCTAAAAAGGAAAAGTTGCAAAAAAACATCAGTCTTATGTAGACTGAGAAAAATAGTAGAATTCAAAATAGGATTCTACTATAGACTATTCTAACAAGAATAGCTACAAAAATATTAGTCTAATACAGACTAAAGTAATTAACGTTAGTCACAATCTGGAGTTAAAAATCAGATTGTGCAATGGGGTGAGGTTGCAAACTTCGTTGGATAATATTAAACAAAAATAAGTAAATTAAATAAATTAAATACGGTTGGACCTATACTTAACGAGCTCTCTAAATCCTGAAAAAAACTTTCGTTATGTGGAAAATTCGTTAATTAGAGGTTAATTTTTCAATGTGTGTGTGTGTGTGTGTACTTTATATACGCTCCATAAAATAAATTCTAAATTCCTAAATACTATATATTATTTAAGAAGTAAATATTCACACTTTTTTTTGTAAATTAATATCTATTTTTTTATAAAACTCACTCATGAAAAAGAAATTTACAAGGATGAAAAGAAGAAAAAAAACCATTTTTCAGGAATAAATACACTATATTTTCAACTTTAAAAAATAATTTTGTATTAAAATTAATGAATTTTTAATGATTTCTTCTAATTTTAGCTACAAGTTCATTTGAAACATACATCTTTTTATAGTCCGTAATTTTAAGCATACATTACCACACGCGTCCTAAGATATAATTATTGGTAAAGTCTGTTAACTTTGTTTGAAAAAAAAGGTTTTTTGTCATAATACGCCTCGCATCTTTGCAACACATCAAAATGCCCTACAGGCGTGCTTTCTTCGCACTGTAATCTGCATAGAATTGTTTCAGAAGATTTTATCATTTCATCATAAGTGAGTCCAGAGGAGGTCATAAGTATAGGGACAAAAAAATCGAATTCCAAGGAAAAAAATTCGTTAAATAAAAAAAAATCGTAATTTGGAGATTAATTTAGGAAGTAAATCATAAATGCTCTTGGTTCCATTAAAAGAACGCAAAATAGAGAAGTTCGTAAAATAGAGGTTCGTAAATTGGAGATCCAACCGTATCAATAAAATAAATCGTTCGATAGAATCTAACGGAGGCGACTTAACTCACCCAGTAGAATTACGAATTAATTCTACAGTCTGAGATGCTAAGGATTAAATGCTACAAATATTAAATCGCACGATATAAATAAGAACGATTTATTTTCCAAACATAGATATAAAAAATTTACAAATTAGAGTTACAAAATAATATTACAGTCTAAGTGACAATATGTTCCAAACTCCATCGCATCAAAAAATAGTCCTGCAATACAGTTAAATACATTGAAATCACTAAGTAATTTAATGTCATATTCTACGGAGCTCGACTTTGGAATCAAAAACCAAATTTTCACACTTTTTGTTATTATCATTTCAAAATTATCATTTTGTTTTTTTACAATATTATCATTAAGTACATATTTAAATTCTCTCTTATTACTTTTATTTGAAAAATTGACATTAGATGAACAATATGCACAAAATACTTATTTAAATGCAATAAAAAAAAAAATACTTTTATCATGAATGTATACCTGTTAACTTGGTTAAAATTTATCTTATATCAGTATTCTATCAAATGTAATCCACTTAATTTTTAGTATGTATTTATCAAAATCCATATGTTTAAAAATCTATGAAATTAATTTGCATGTGCTTGTTTATTATACGTATGTCACAGCTTCTTAAATACTGTAGAGCATGCCAACCTATGCTTGAATTTGCATTAAATTTTTAGAAAAGCTGCCTATGTATCTAAGCAATTTCAGATTTCTCATTCAATGTATATATCTAATCATTAATCATATACTAATTTTCCATTAATCTGAGTTAAACTTAGATAGTATAAAGATATATATAACAAGACCGTGTTGGTCAAAACTACAATAACGATCATAGTAAACATGTATATAGTATGTAGATAGAAAAGTTAATGCAAAGCACAAATTAACAAGACGCTGCAGTGAACAAAAATATAAAATGTTTAATATTTTCATCACTTAAGAAAATGTATTTTTAAAAATGAAGTAGCCATATTTGAAACAAAATGTAATTAATTAAAAACCCCATTTTTGATTTACCTGCATTAAATATATATTTTTTAACTTGATCAGAGGGGATATGCATAGCAAGTACTATGCTCCACAGAGATTAATCCGAAGGTTGCGTGGCTATCTGTTCTGTTTAATAGTAGTCTCGCACACTTTATTCAAAAGAAATAATTTCATACTGAATTCCTTTCCTTTTGAGTTAAACTATTACAATTATAGCTGACTCCAGGATTACTGACGACTGGTTGATAGAATCTGGACCTGGTGAAAGAAAAATGCCTTTTCTGGTTTCGATTCTATTCCAAATCATCATCTCATAGAGGTTGATGCAACTTGTTTTACAGAAACCAGGTTGACGTGATCATAAGCTTGTAAAAACAACAACGAGTTCTCTGACGTCATCCTAGAGGTTTCTGCAACTTAATTTCGACGCTTTTCAAATACCTTTTGATATAATATTGTAAAAAAATAATAAAAACCAACAAATGAAGAGCCTTTCAAATGAGGTTTTCAAAACAATAAGGTCTTTTCTGCGCTTAAAATAATAAATTGTGTAAGTAAACTTTTAAACACGTCATAGGTTTATAGTGGAAAAAACTTGCTACGAAAAAAGAAAATCATGTAGATTCAATTCCATATACATTCCCAAATATGTAAAATTAGCAGATACAACTTAATGCAATGGAATTATTCAGCACTGTAATTTTGATTACAATTTGTTTATTGTACTTCATTTTTCAGAAAAAAATAAGGTAAATTGGTCATAAGAAAATAGCGACTTAAGGAAAAAATTCAGAATTTTTGCAGCTCCTTTAAATTTTGTTTCTGAATAGTGTTAACTTTATGCAGGTATTTTAATAGAAAACTCATTTTACAATTTTAGGGTAATGGTTAAATCTTATTTATTCTGCACAAATAACAATATTAAGTAATTTTGTTTCTATTTAATATTCCACGAAAATATATATTTTTTCCAAATAATTAATTTAAACTGTCGTTATCTAAGGAAGCTATGTTTTTGGTATTGTTTGATGGTAACGTAAGGTGGTTTTGAGGAAATTATTATTACCAGTCACCCATTTATTTAAATCATTAGTAGAAGTAAAATTCTCCACTCTTATATGTTTCATTTTCTTAGATGATGAAAACATATTTGTATTACAAATAAATAAAAGCATCAATTAACATTGTTTGATGTTCTTATAGATATATGCATATTTATTCAAATTTAACTATATAAACTATCCATATTTAGACTGGTGTGCTATAATTGTTATGTAATGCTACATGTGTGTTCCATTGGGGACATAATAATTCATTACCCACATTTCAGTTTATTATAATATATTAATAAAAAGATGGTAAACATGTACATAGTTCAACTTTTGTGTGCTGGAATTAACTTATTTTCTTCGCTTAATATGGCTCCATATGCAGAAATAAATCCTAGTGTAAGTGTTGTGACTTTAATTATTGAATATTGTGTTTCTAAGAAATATATAGTTGTATACTTATTAATATAGTATTGTACACATAATATATGTAGAGATATATAATATGAAGTATACTTGAATGAACAACTGTTGCCTATGACCCAATAAAGTAAAAATGTAAATAGTTTCACTTTTGTGTTAGGCAATATATTTGTGTAGATAAAAAAGCAAATATTTTCCTCAGTATGTATAATTAAACGGGGAAAAAAATTTCGGAATGCGGGTGTAATTTATTTCATGTATTATGGTCCTTATTTGAAAAATGTATCAATGTAATATCGTGTTAGGAATATGAGAAAAATCTACTCAAACATAATTATATACTCTAATGTGCTGAATGTACAGATATCATATTGAACGCAGTTCCATTTTTGTGTATGTGTGTTACTTCATATGTATCTAAATAAAATTTATATTCATTATGTCTGGATGATTGGAAATAATTTGGAATATTGATATTAATTGCTTCAAATATCGTAAATATTGTTTAAAAAAATTCAATGCATTCTTGTTTGCTAAATGTAGTAGTGCTTGATGTATGCGCAGAAAATGACTTTATATGCCAGTAAGCTGACTAATATACAAAATATAAGATGAAAAAATGGCTCAAGTTCCCGATTTTGCGTAAGGTAACATTTGAGCATATGAGGGAACTTGATCTTTTTTACTCATTATGGTCTCTTTTAACGGAGAGCATTCTGAATATTCGTGTTAAGTGTCATGAGTGTTGTTGAATTCATCTTTTGATGTGAATTATATATAAATGTATTCTTCCTTCTAAGTGTGGCATTGTTAAAAAAATTTAAAAAATAACAAAAAAAAGACAAAAAAATAAAAAAAGCACATGGAAAATGTATTTGTGCACGAGTTAAAGAAAATTGTAAAACAAAAGTGTTACTCGCAATTGCATTTAATTTTAGGATCATAAAAGTGATTTTTTAAAAAATAAATTACTGATTTTATTAAGGAATGCATGGAATTATATGATCTGTAATATAGGATTTTCTTTCAAATGAAATAAACTGAATAATTAAAATGGTATTATGAACTCATTTAAACATTGCTATATTACTTTTTAAAACGCTGGGTATCATGAACAGGACCCGATTTTGGATGAAATAAAATTTAGTTTGATAAAACACAAATTTTCCTTTCGTTATCTCTTAAATATACATTAATTACAAAATTGTAATTATTCTTAAAGTCAGTTTTAAGTAGGTTGCATGAACGAGTTTCGCTCTTGTGAGTGAAGTTAGTACTGTTATGCGTGCAAGCGAGATTTGCACCGCAATGCGCGCAATTGACTTTGACTTTTCTTGAAGTTCTTGCGAACAGGCCGCATGCGATATTTCAACGCAAAGCGGAAACTTGATACGTATTAATAAGCGCAACTTGCTTTAATGCTGATTTTATATTGAGTGAACAGTGCGTGCATAGTTAAGTGCAGGCCCCAAAATGAAAACAAAAATTCGCTATTGAGAAAGTACTATATATTTTCTTTTATGAGAAGGATTGTGCTTGGAAATAAGGTGCCTCTTAAGGAGTGAACACTTTGTGATGTGATATAAATGATATGGTTAAAGAATATAGTAAGCTCCTTCTTATAAATGTCAAAACTATTATTTTTCATATAGTTTCTTAGTATTCAAGAGGAAAATTTCGGACGGTTCAGTCTGAGAAGGGATTTTTTTTGTAGAAAATTGCACCGTTCAAAGTGAATGTTTTTATTATTTATATGTTTTCATGTTTTATTTCACAAACCTAAGCCAGCAGATTCGATATTGTAAATTTAAATTAATAATTAAAAAAAAATTAATAGCATTTCTTTTGCACAATCACACGATCCCTAATTTCTAATTACAGACTCGTGTATATTTCAGTGATAGCCAAACAAATATATTTAAGTAAAACGAATGAACACAAAAATTATGTATTTAAATAAACAAATCCTTTTGGAATTACATTTTTCTTAAATCTTTTTTGATGAAAAGTTCCTTAAATAAAGTTATTTTATAGTGTTAAAATTATTGCAAATGTATTTGTATGGAAATTTTTTAATCAATATGTGTCCTGTTCAAAATATCTTGCGAAATATAAATTTTTAATTTGGGTTTTATTTTTTGTGCGGGAAAAAATTATTATTTTTTCATCGTGCAACAACCATTTGTCTTTGAAGTAATTGATTTTTTTAAAAATTTTGGTAATATTTGCTTAGAGTAATAGATTATTTTACGAAAACCACACTATTATTTAACGGTTTATAAAATAATGTTTTGATTGTAAATTGGTTCTATATTTGAATACATTTAAGTTAGGATAAATAACCAACCATTTTGATGAAATGTGTGATGATTTTTGAAGTAAGTATGTAATAATTCTTTAGTTAAATAAGATATTTTTCGATTTTTTTCATACCTTTAGATTACAAAGGAAATGCCTTGTAAAAGATCATCCGTGTTCAATTCTTATACGAGTTCACTAAATGTAAAAAAAAGCCAAAATATCCTTAATTTAAGAAAATTGAATTCTACTAGCTATTCTCATCACCTATTCGTTGTTTTGAGTTTTTGAAAGTCTTTCAAATGACTAAAGCATTTTTTTGTTTATATAAATGTACAGTCTGAAACATATTCTGTTATATTCAATTAAAACTTTATTGTAATTCTGATGGACAATTTATGTTTTATCTTTTGTGGTTTGACAGTCATATATGTCATTTTTTGTTATGTGGTTTCATTGTGTCTAAAATGCGTTATTTACTTTTATTAAAATACATGTATTTTTTGAAATTTAAATGAAGTAATTATTATAATTATGAAGTGTTACTCTAATTTTCAATGTAAATTTGTATCAAATTAACACTTGTGTTTTATTAGAAAAAATTTTACAATAGGATAATGAACTTGTACATTAAAATAAGTAATTATGTATTTTGAAATATGAAATATATTCAACATGAAAAATTTTGTAGCAAAATTGAATTTTAATTCTGAATAAATGCATTTTCTATGTAGTTTTGTGGTTTGTGATTTTTTTTCGTTATTTCCAATTGTTCCCTTTACATAATTTTACTTTCTTACTTATATGTATTTATCATTATTTAATGATATAATTATAATTTTAGAAACAAGAATTATTGCTGCAAAACATTTTAAATTTTCGTGTCAAATATCTTTTTAACAATTCAGAAGTATGTGGCATTGTTTTTAAAAAATTTCTAAGTGATGTAAACTATATTTGCTGTTGAAATATTTACCATGAGAAACGCATATCGTGTTTAATTTATAAGCATAAGCACATCCTCAAGAGTTACACCACGTTTTGGAATACGAATTCTCATCAATATTTAAAGTTCTTTGTTATCAATGAGAATCATGTCCCCGATTCTTTGACTCATGCTACGAAATTATAATTATAGTAGCAATAATAAAACATTCGTTAATGTTACTTATCTACAGAATTAAAATAATGAGAACATGTAGTTTTTCAATAAATTTGCTATTGAAAATATAAGAAAAATATCTTTATGAAATATAATAAGAAAGTTTAGTAATCTCAGGCAATATTTTTAATGTTTATTTTTCAAGCTATTATTTTTTAGTTATTATTAAAACGCTAACTGTAACTTTAACCAATGATCAAAAATAAGATAAAATTTGAAACATATATTAAGACAGAAGTGTATGTCAATGTAATATTTTCGGGATTTAACATCATATAAAAGTGAATCTGTTTTAAATACCACATCCATTACTTATTACATTTCAGTATGAAAAATTATATATTATATGAATATTTAGAAGTTTCATTATATACGAGGGTTAGAACTTTAATAGTGGTAAATCTGCTGTAAAAGCACCACGCAACAATATCAAAGAATGTTGCGTGTACCACACGTGAGCTACATACCTATCTTACCTCTCAGTGGAAAGATTCACATGCGCATGCGTAGTGAAGCGAAGAACTGACCCTTATATATTAGCTTGCAGTTTAAAGTAAGTGTTGTCAGAATGTTTTCAAACAATACCAAGGAAGTTTAATAAAAATTGAATGTGTCTGAGGTCGTTCAGCACGGCAATGCCATCTAGGGCTTCAAGAGGCTTGTGGGAAATCTGCATTGCCTTACAGAACTGTAGTAAGAAGGACAAAAGCCTTCAAAGAGGGACGTCAAAGTATGGCAGACAAGCATCAGACAGGTCGTACTAGTGTAAGTGAAGCAGAAGTGCATGCTGTTGCCGCACTAATGGACAGTGATCAACGCCAACCGATTTGTGAGTTGGCTCGATAGACAGGATGTGCACAAATGACTGTGCGGCACATTCTGAAGGAACGATTGGGAATGAGAAAAACTGCTTCACGATGGGTTCCACATCATGTGATGGAAATGCAGAAATGGTTACGATATGATGTATGATTCTTGAACCCACTTGGAGCGCTATGAACGTGAAGGAGAAGCTTTTTGAAGCCGTACATCACGCTGGATTAAACTTAGGCCAAATCGTACCAGCTAGAACTGAAACGCCAATTAAACGAATGGCGCAATTACGGGTCACCACAACGTTCGAAATTTCGTCAGAGCCCCAGCAGTGTGAAAGTTATGGTGATTCTTGTGTACGATCGTGATGGTGTTATCCTAACGCATACCGTTTTCTCATTGCAGACCGTAAAGGCGCAGTATTACTGCTCATTTTTGGAGCACCATCTCATACCAGCTTTGAATAAAAATCGGCGATACTTCCTGCAGAACACCCCTATCATTTTACATGACAATGCTCGGCCGCATGCAGCGAAAGCTGTGACTGATTTGTTCGAAAGTTGGAGCTGAGAATCGCTTTACCATCCAACATACTCCCCACATCTAAGTCTTTGTGACTTTGACTTAATTACTGAGTTGAAGTAACCACTCCGTGGCATTCACTTCAAAACTATTTCAAAGTTTCTTGTGGCAGTAGACCTGTCCATTCGAACTATCAACAGAACCGGCTCTGCTACAGGTATTCTGTGATTTCCACTTCGTTGGGAACGGGTTATACACAATGCTGGTGACTATATTGAAGGACTGTAATACATGGTAACATGAATCACTTTTGTATTCCATGTATAAATAAATAGTAGTCACTATTAAAGTTCCAACCCTCGTATATATTTAACTTACTTGAACTTTTATTAATATGAAGATATTTCCCCATTTAAAAAGTAGTAATAAATATTTTGAAAATTTAAAAAAAAATTCAGTTTAATCATACCTTACAATACACAATTCTGGAGAACAGAAAATAAAAATCATGATCATTTCTTCTTATTTTTAGATAATTTTTGAATTATTTAAATGGTTATAAAGTTTTCCTACACAATTCTACCTAAATTTAATTAATAAACTATAATGATTGAAGTATTTTTTCATTCTATTATTTAATAAATGTAACTTTTTACTCTGTCTCTCTAAATATTTTTACTATCGTTGTTATTAGATAGTGAATACCTCAAACACATCGAAGAACTTAGAATATTAAGAAGAAAAAAAGCTTGAACAAAAAAAAAATGATTCGTAACTGTATATGTATTAATAAAATGAAAAATAATATATAAATACGCAAGACATTGCAAATACATTGATTTTATTAAGGCTTGTATAATATGCATTCAATGGTTTTTTAACTTCTCAAAAGATTTAAGATAAACTTTTTCAAATCAAATCTTACACAGTTTTGTTCTTTAATAAATCTATTACAGAGAAAGAAGTAGATAGGAATAGATATAATAGAAGTAGATACTGCAGTATTTTAAAATGTCGGCTTTATTGCAAAACTTTTTGTTTGTTATAAATTTTTTTAAGTTTTAAAAGCAAACGTTTCCTTAAGCTCATTTTTACAAAATTAGCTTTTTAAAAAAATTATTTCCATTTATATCTTGTAAAAATTAGCTCAATTAAGAGAGAGATATATATTTTGTGTGTGTATACAGTGTGTGTACTAATTATAACGCTCTAATTAGAGTGTATTTAAAGTTTACTTTATTAAAATATAGAATAATGTAATAAAATTTAGTACTATACTTGGAACAAATTTATTGAGAAAAATTGATGTTGAAATAATAATTATGGATATATAGTTTATTAATAAGCTAAATACACAAAAAAATACTTCTTGCATATTTAAACAGCTATTGAATAAATTATCATAATATATTTTTATGAAACAGATTTTTTTATAACTTTACAATAAACTAATCTTTATTATGATAACTTTATAAAAAAAACTCATAGCTCTGAAACTCTACTTTATTTTCACATTCTTAAAATACTCTTATGCATTACAAATTAACAATGCTTATAAGTTAGAAATTGTTTTTTTTTTTAATTTTAAAAATGAGTTTTACAGCATCCTCTTGTATAAAAGGTCTCTCACAAAGTACAAAAGATATATATATATATATATATATATATATACACACTTTTATCAAACTGTTATATATGCATGAAAATTCTTAAAAATAGTTATGGGTAGAATTTTTACATACCGTTTTATTGTTTTTTGGTTATTTATGTAAAACATACACTAATGGTTTTATTTTCACTGTCAGAAAAATGATTCTTACCTTAGCTTTTAGAATGCAATGTATTAGAAAAGCAGATAATATTCTGACCTTTTAAGTATTTCGGACAGTATTAGATAAAAAGCTGAAATTCCAGAATAATACACTTGTCCAATTAAACCCCGAGCTTCCAAAAAATATTTTTGCTTCGAGAAAGTATATGTTGAGTCTACATTGGATTCTTATATATGTAAAGGTGTACATCAAGAAAGAAAGTTTGAGAATAATTGTTTTTAATGATTTGAAATCCTGTTTTCTTTTTTGAACCTGTGCTGAAACGCAATTAAATCTTTGCATGTATGAGAATTTTTTCATAGTAAACCTGGCATCACTGCATGTACATCTTTTATCAAAGTGAACACCTGTAACCATTACATTTGGGTCTTAGAAAAAGGCTTAGGTAGTTCTTTTACATTGCATTGGTACGAGGATATTTTTAATTATTATTTGTTCCGTTACTTCCGCAAGGACTTCATTTTAAGAAAATTAGTTCAAAAGAAAAAATAATCGGATGCAGTAACTTCTTTTGTAATTTTGGGATAAGTGCAATTTACCGTATAATGAGGCAATTAACCTGAAATTGTTAAAAGTTATTACCTTGAGAAGTCTGTTAGAGGCAATTTATTTGTCAAATATAGAGGGTCGATATAAAGTTATTTGAAAAATTAATTATTGACTCAATTTATAATTTAAACACTGAATAATTTTTATGTGATAGTAAAGTAAATTATTTAAAACATGTAGCCCTGTTTTGATATTAAAAATTTAAAAATAATTTAAAATACAGGCAAGTAATCAAGCCTTTCAAAAAACACGTTATATAAAAACAATCTACCTTTTCTTTAAATACAGAATATTGTGATCCAAAAGTCCACGCTAAAAATTTAGAATTTCAAAAAAAGAAAAATATTAACTTTATGTGAATTGCATAATTCTGTATCTTATTGTAATAAACGTTTGAAAATTTCAGCAAAAAAAATTTTCTAATGCTAAATTAAAAAAATTCAGCATTATATATACATAAGATGCATTATAAAAACATACATGAATGTAGTGTTATTCATTTAAATTTATATAAATACAATAAAAGCATTTACTGTTCAAATAAAAAATACAAATTTTAAAAAACGTGTTATATAAATTTTCAATTGTTGGCAAGATACATAAGGTCTATATAAATTTTTTTGTTATCTGTTTTCAACAAATTTCAAATTATTACACGATATCCTAAGTATAAACAATTTCTACTTAGAATAAATAATTTTAATTTCATTGTGCATTTTTAAGAAATTATACATAATTCCTTGTAATATTCTATAAATTATTTGCTGCTCAGAAGAAATATTGTTTAAAGAAAGTTAGCTTTAATTTGCACCTTACTTTCTGTTCTTTAATAAAAAAGTTATTAAATGCATTTTAAAACAAATCAAATTAGGGGAATCTCGATATGCATAAATACAGAATGAGGATGTTGCACAGGACTTTATGCATTGACGTAATAAACAAAAACGCAATAATCGAAAACAAGTTCTCTTTGCATTCGCATTAGAAATATTTTTCATACAATTTTTAAAATAAGATATTTTTTATGCATACCATTGTATGTAAGAAAAAAATGTTTTAATCTAACATAGAATTAGGAATTCTTTTAATTATTTGTTGTGAGATAAATTTATTATTAGTAACTCATTTAAAAGTAAGTTCAATTTATTAGATTTTGGCTGAAATTCACGTTATGGTTGTTTCAATTTTTGAAAAATCAAATATATTTCTAAAATTTCACCATGCCAGAAAACAATTTATCCATCATAAGAATTCCTATCCGGAAACAGATTAAATTGATTTAAAATGCATATATTTCCATTATTCAATGCATTTTCTATTAAAATTAAATCAAATTCTTTTTTACCTTACATTGATTTTTTTTAAAAAATAAGTCCAAGTCTACTTTGAATCTTAGAAACGTAAACAAAATTATAAAATGCATACTAAAACATATAATTGAAGCAGAGAGATTTTAATTTAAAACTAATTTAGATTTATATGCATTGCATATTTAAATATTTATCTATAAGCGAATGTGTGTAGTTTCTGGTTTAAAAAAGGAATATAAGCGAAAAATGCGTTTCGAATACAAATTAATTTTAAGCATTCAATTACATAAGGTTCTTGCCAAAAATTTCATTTCACTTTGCATTCAACAATCAACGATCAAATTCGAACAGCAAAATGTAGCTAACAGTTATAGAACGTAGTAAATTAAAACTAGTATTTGAGCACAGCATAGAATATAAAATAATTTATATGGAACTATAATTTTTTAAAAGATTTATATTATTTAGAGATTGTAGGGAAAAAAGGATTTTTTAAAACTTAATTAAAACATCTGCTGTTTATATGATTGTTATCACTGCAAATTAAGAACTGGTTTTTAAATCTGATGACTATAAATCAGAAATAAACTTAATTAGGCACACAAAAAGAAAATTCCTTTTTTAAAACTATTAATCTTTCATTCATATACACGACATGATACTGGAAATGAAACATCAAGGAGGAGATAGAAAATTATTCAAACTTCAGCATAGATGCTCCTCACCCAATAATGCAAACTATTTGAAATGCAAGCATTTATACGGCACATCTTAAGTAGGAAGGACCTGGTATGATAAAAAAGCTACATCTGTGTCGTTATTTCTACGAGGGGAGTCTTTATGGTTACTTGTTTCTTTTCAAAGTACTCATACAATGTACTTATGAGTACTTGTTTCTTTTCAAAGTACACATACAATGTACTTATGAGTACTTGTTTCTTTTCAAAGTACACAACAATGTACTTATGAGTACTTGTTTCTTTTCAAAGTACACATACAATGTACTTATGAGTACTTGTTTCTTTTCAAAGTACACATGCAATGTACTTATGAGTACTTGTTTCTTTTCAAAGTACACGTGACAATGACAAGTCATTGCCAATGGAGGTAGTCCCAGCTGACAGAAATTTTATAAAAGGCATGGTGACTGGACTGAGAAGATCAGATTCGTCTATACGTCAAAACGCACTCTTTAATGTCAAAATACCCTTGGAAAAAGACCTCTGTGTGACGTCGAGTACGACGTGGTATCAGGTCCAATCAGGTTGTGTTTGTTGAACGTTTCACTTCGCGACTGCGTGACATCATAGTTTGGGAAAACCTGGCTGCCTGCCATTCTAGATATTCTAACAAAGTAAATTTGACTTTCTAGATCTTGGTCTCTCTTTCTCTGAGCGATAATCTTCAACTCATACCTCAAACTAGTATTTTAACAAATCATTTAAAGGTTTATTTATCTTAGTGATTATTTCATTGCATTGATAATTAGCTTCTACATCAGCTCGCATGTTGGATTCTATTTAAAGAGTATGATCCAATAATCTTCAGAGTTAGTTAATCTAGGGGGGCGATGTTATATTTTCTTATTTTCAAAACACACTTCTCAGCAATAAACCTAACAAGATTTAATTTTGTTCCCCTTGAAAAACAGCAATTTTTACTTGCAGCAAGGCCCTCGAAAATTAGTCCAAAAGTGGTTTCTAGTTTATTTTTATAATCGTTACCAAAATGAAGAAACATTGCCCTTATATTTCTTTACTTTTATTAACATCAAAATTATCCATGGCGCAAGTATCAATCTTGTCCATGAAACAAACAGGACTGTAATTGATATAAGATTTCATTTTTTATACATACAAAATTTTACATGGGCCACTGATGTCAGCAATACTCGGGATTCTTGGTGAATAGCGCTTGCTATTACTATAACAAACTTGGCACTTAATATTCTGTTTTCAATACAGTGGTTGGCAAAGTTGCCAAATGTCTGTCTCTGCATGCTATCAGAGCACTGACCAACAAAACTTTTTCACACAACTTTTCATTGTTTTCAAATGGTGTTTTACTCATATGGGATATTACGTTGGTACCTACATGTAGTTTGTGAAATTCAGTATTCTTATGCAAATCTACTGAATGTGTGTGGGAACTATTTTTTTTCTTTAAAGAAGTTAAATACTTTCTCAAAATATTTAAAATTACCGAAAAGTTACCAACTAGTGTGCTCAAGAGCTGAGAAAGCGGAGAAGGAAGTACACGTAATGATTATGTTAAGTAGCTGAGTCTCGTAATAAATGTACAAATTTTATTAAAAAACGATGGAATGAAAATACATATATCTTTACTAATAAAAAAAGTGCTATATAACCAAAGAGATTGGGTTTGGCAATTTATTTTGCACACTTTAATGTATGCAGTTAGGTAATAGAATCCTATACAATAATAAGGGTTACACACAATTTTGAAAGTTCAAAAATGTAGACATTGGTTGCTTAAATCAGGAGATACATGAAATAAATGACAAAGTAGCGAAATTCAGTAATAAAGAGGAGGCAAATGTTTTTGATCATTCAAAGGAATATCATGTACCCTTAAAAAAACATCATCACTTTTGAATTGATACTCTGTTTCAGTGAGTGATAGTTACTTTACGTCGCTTTATAAAGCTGCTTGAGAGCTATTGGCAACGGAACCTGTAATTTTTACCATGGTCAAGTGACACTGTTTCAGAGAGATACTAGAATTGTTTTTGATGTTGTATTATAAAGTAAGGATTTGGAGTTAACAATAAGAAATTGCATTCAATATGAATAATAGTAAAAAATGAGGGCATTTCTCATATTTTAAAAAAATGAATAATGATTTAAACTGAAATATGTTTTGAAAAGGCCTTATTTGAAATATATGATATAAAATCCTTAGATGCATTTCAATTTTTAACAGGTTGCTTCTGTTTGAACATAATACACAATTATACCTACTTGTTTCCTCGTCTTTTAATTTTTTTTTCATTTTTTATTTTAAGCTTGAATGTATGATGTACCAAAAGAAAAATAATTTGCCTTCTCCTGGACAGCTTAATTTAGCATCTTCTTTTTCGCTGTCATTGTATAATGGAATTTCACAAAAAGACCTGTCAAAAGACATGCCAAAACATTTTCTATCCGTTAAGTGAAATAACTTGTTCTTTTTGATTAACATTGCTAACATGAATAATTTTACTATATTTGATTCAGAGATAATTTTTTCAAAGCAATATTTCTTAACTTGTTTACCATTCAATATTACAGCTGAAAATTTTTCCTTATGTTTACAAACAATAAGTTAAATAAACTTTTAAGAATATTATTATCCTTGATACAAAAATACTGTTTTCATTTTATGATTGTTATTTTCTTACTATTTATAGATGAAAATTTGAACGCCAATGAAGAGTTCATCTTGTATTTCCAAAAAGCTTGAAAAATTATTCTTAAATTTAATTGGTACGATAAGTATTCGTTATCTAAAGAATATATAACGTTATTAAAATACTTACAAATCAGTGGGGTTTTTTCGTATTACGTTGAAGTTATTGATTCAAATATATTGTATATATGTATTCTTTCCCCCAGTTTTTCTCGAATTTGAGTACAATGTAACTATCCAACCTTTATCCATAAAAAAAATTATATTCATTTTCAAATACAAAACTCTCTTACACAAATCTCCAACAATGCGATCTCCATGGGGTATGTCAAAACTTCCCTGCCGACATTTAATCATCGAGAGCAGGATTGGAAATAATTTTTTTTTCTTTGAATTGGTATACAGTAGGTCTATCGGGTTATTCATGATGTCTAAAATAAAATCAGCTTTCTTTTTTTTTTTTTTTTTGATGTTTTTTTTTTTTTTTTTGGTCTTCGGGAATTGCAAACGCTTACACAAAACGTAATATAATAGCTTTTTTCAAGTGTTTTTCTGTGATTTCATCAAAAAGGAAAACTTAGCAATACTCGTATTTACACTTCTCACATTTCGGGTTGGTCAATCACACAGACAGTTTCTGAAATCTTGAAAATTTAACACAAATTCATAAGGACTCTCAGAATACATTTTTACCAAACCATGTCTGCCTGGCTCAATTTACTTATAGAAGCCAAATTATATTTGGATATTTGTTTAACATACATTGTATATTCTATGCAGATATTTCAGAATTTTGTTGCATTTATCCATTTGGACATGCTTAACAAATTATTTAAAATATTTCATCACATTACAGGGCAAAAACATTGCTCTGGTTGTTATGTCAATGATGATGCTATTGATGATGAATTCATCAATATGAAAGATAATACTCTACCTTATATAGATGGGTTTGTTGATGGATACCTGAAGGATCAAGGATTGAAGAGAAATTGATGGTTATAACTTGATCTTTGAACCTTAATCCAATTATCATTTTCGGGTATTAGCTGTTAAATAAGTGACTGACTTAAGTTTTTCAATGTCATTAAATAAAGTAGAGCAAGATTTGTTCCTTGTTTTGTCATTCTTATTCCAGTGTCCTACATTTTAACTGATATTATAAATAATCAATGGTGTCAATAAATAACTTGAGCAAGAGTGAATACGCTTCTCATTAAAACTCAATTAGTAAATGTATTTCTGCTTTGTTATCAAACTGCATTTTTAGAAAAAATGGAATTCATTATTTGAAAAATAGTGCAAAATGCATTAAATAATTAATTAAATTTATGTAATTGTATTAGTTTGTTTTAAAATTAGATACAAAAGACTGGATGTACATCAAATTTTGAAGTTACGTGCTCATAAATAAGCATTAGTATCCTAATTTTAACAGTATATTAATTCATTTATTACATAAAATTTTCAAGAAATAGATTTCAGTTCTTAAAATTATTTATTAATGACAATGGATGTCTGAAATATATTCATGCTTATTTTTAATAAGAATTTTGAACTGATGTTTGCCATTTTTAATGATAAGCAGCTAATAGTTTACACATTTTGTACATCTTCTTTTCTAAAACCAGGAATGCTACATCTAACTTGTATCCGTGGTAACCTAGTGATCAAGATAACGGACTAGTGGCCGGCGTGTCATGAATTCGAGCCTAGTACCGCTGAAGACCCGTCGTACAGAGGAGGGCGGTGTCACTAAAAGCCCTCTAGTATCTGAATCATGTAACATTTATATTCACTCACGTTATATCTGATTTGTAAATATTGTGACTAAATCAATATGATTTAACATATATTTTTTATCTAAGTTGTCACTCAAAATAAAATTAACTTCTAATGAAAGCTTAAGACTTTAGAAGGGTTGCTAAGCATTGGCCAAAAGAAATCTTTCATTAAATTCTAATCATTAAACAACTTGAACAACTTCAAATTAACTTCAAATATATCTCAAAAGTTTCCAATGACTTAGAATAACAATTACAAGGGTTGTTCTCGTTGTTTAACTTTGACTCAAAATGGCCAGTCAATAATGCATCAAAAACTATAGGTTTTTATCAGTAATACAATATTTTGTTTTAGGGAAACGCTAAGACTTCGTTCTCATTTTCATTTTTACATCTTAAAAGCGATTTTATTCTCTTCTGAAGGTTTATCTTTGCTATAAGAAGCCAAATAAATGAAGAGAACTGTTTTTGCTATTTAAATGTATAATACTTTTTCGGCGCAATAGACAGAGAAATTTGTATTTGCAGTTATTTTCCAAAATAAGTGTACAACAGCAACTATTATAGCATCAGTATATTTAACTTGAATCACGCTACTTGAACTTATATCTAGCTTCTCTAATTTTTATTGGAACTCACATATCATACTACTCCTATTAAATTCATTGACTTACACTCAAGAGCCAAACATTATGACCACCTGTCAATAACGAGTTGGCCCACCTTTGGTGCTCAACACAGCTTCAACCCACCTTGGCATGGATGCCACAAGTCCTGGTAGATGGCCGGAAACAGATTGTACCAGATGTTTAAGCAACCGTCACGCAAATCCGAGATATTGCGAATTGGTGGTCTTTGAACTCTGAGCTGCGTCCCATGACACCCAAATTGAGATCCGATGGGTTAGGCAACCAGGACATTAACTGGAATTCAGCATCATGTTAATGTAACCACTCCAACACCATTTTAGCCTTGTGACACGGGGCGTTGTCCTATTGGAACATTCCATTTCCAGCTGGAAAAACAGAGGCCATGCAAGGGTGCAATTGGGCCGCAATGATGTTCAGATACCCTGTAGCATTCATGGTTTGCTCTTCCACAACCACGAGTCCCAGAGACGCCCAAGAGAACGTCCCCTAAAGCATAATACTTCCACCACCGGCCTGTGTATGACCTACTGTACATTGAGGGAGCAACTGTTCGCTTGGAAGACGGCGTATCCTGACACGGCCATCGGAGTGATGAATGACAAACCGTGATTCACCTGACCAGGCAACTCTCTCCCACTGATCCATGGACCAGTCGCGATGTTCCCGGGTCCAGCGCAGTTGGTGATGACGCTTGGTCAACAAAGGCACACGAGTGGGACGTTTGCTGCATAGCCCCATATCCAACAGTGTACGCTGAACAGTGTGCTCCAATACTATTCTACTTGGCCCTGGATTGTATTTGGCTGTCAGCTGAGCCACTGTCTGGCTCCGGTTTGCTTCACCATGCGAGACTGTCTCCGACGATCTTTTCTTTGATAGCGTGTGGACGTCCAACACCATGTCGTCTACTGCTGGTTTCACCATCATTCATCCACTTTGCATAAGTACTAACAATTGTAGATCGCGAATGTCATAATGTTTTGGCTCTTGAGTGTATGTGCTTAAAGTTGAAGATTTTATATAACTCTCAGAGTAACATCCAAGATGATATAATAGAGTTTTGGAAACCATTTAATTCAATCAAAGTAACTACTTTGGTTGTTATTTTGACTTGAGTGAGTCCGGCATCGTATAAAGCTGTGGAATTGTAATATTTCTAAGGGGGTGGATTCTGATATTATATTACAATTTAAACTTCATTAGTGTAAATAATTTTCATTTGATGATACAAGCCGTCACTAGATAGAGCCACTATGAAATGGCACTCAAACTTGGGGATTTGACGTGTCTGCAAAGGCGTGGTTGCCAAAATGCAGCCTATTAGGAAAAACAGTTTTGAAAAATAATTTTCATATTAGAAACGTAAATATAATTTTCACATCACTCAGCAAGATTACATAAATTTCCTGAGAAAATAAATTTTGAATGCGTTTTGTATTTGGGACTTTGAATAGCATTCTCGATTTGCTTACAATTCGATCGATAAAAACACATTGTTTCTTTGGAACGTGTAGTATAGGTTATGGTTTAATAATTTTACTGAAAGTTATATTTTTGTTTTCGTGCAAGTCGTATAGGAAAATGAATTTCTTATCTTCTGTTCCAAACTACGGAAGATTTTTCCTATCTACTTGAGTGGAAAACCACCTTTTCTCAGAAAAACAGGAAGATACAGGACCCTCCCCCGTCCTAAATTTAGGTTTTGAATTTTCAAGTCACAGCTGATCTAAAACGTTTTCTGTTAGATTGCTATCGGAAGGAAACATTGAGAAGGAAAAACAATTCTCGGAAAAATATATTTGAAATATAATAAAAAAAAGGGGGAGAAAAAAAAAGAATTTTTTTCTTTTTTTCTTAGAAATTCGAACAAAGGAAAAGAAATACGAATAGAAAAAAAATATTTTTTAAGATATCACACACACCTACACAGATCTGATTATACTTGCATAACAAATAAATAAATACATTCTGAGATCGGTGGAAATCGAAAGGGAAATAAATGTTTTTCCATCAAATCAACACTGTTCAACTTTTCGTTTCGGGTTATCTTTTGTTTTTCGGAGAAACAGATGATTAAATTTTTTCCCAAAACTATGTTCAAGTCGATGCGCTTCACAGAAACTTTGTGTGACAGAAGGAAAATGGTAAGTCTTCTTCAATTTGCGTTACCTTCCTTTCAGAAGCTCTTGAATCAATTTGTATTTATACTTTTGTGGATAAAATAATTCTCACTGTTTTTAATTATGTGTGTATTTTCTTTTTCAAGAACTGCACTGGAAATCTGTCCCTAAGCTTGTAGTTTTTGCTTATAAAATGAAATTACAGATTTGGATATAGATTTGGACTGTAATATTTAGCCTAAATTGAACAGTCACATACAAAATAAAAATGCATTTTTTTGTCGTAAAATAAAATACTTTGAATGGGCAGCTATGAATGAAATCAAATGTATGTGAGATGTCAGTAGGAATTAAATGAAGCAGCACATTTGCATTTTTTATTTCCAGAAAACACATTTTCTCATAGTATTATCAACTTTTTTAACTGTGATTTGCCTTACTTTGTAATGGCATGTAACGTTTTTAAACAACGGGCTTGAAGTTCTTGTGATAACGTCACGTTTTCATTACGCGAATGCATTTTTAGTATTATTATTTCTATTGGTACTGTTTTCATATTTTGCTTATATTTTATGATAGTGAAACGTGAACAAATAAAATTGCAAAAATTAAATAATATGAATAATACTAAACAATTTCATAAAAAATTATGTTTTTTTTGGGAGGCTGCAATTAGCTTCTGGGTTATTTTTGAGGATTTGCTAACCGGTGTCGTGTTCAAGTGGTAAAAATAATCACTGCAACATTCAGTCTCGTTTATTTATTTTCCCCATATGAAGGAACATGTAACAAAACAAATAGATTCTACAGAGATTGTCTCTGAGTTTTATTGAAAATATATCGTCCGTCGTTTCTTCCTTCCTAGTGCTTTCTTCACCGACCACGTTTTTCCGCATCCGGCTTTTCCTCTCTCCCGTCTGGTCAGTCTGCTCTCATCCAGTCTAGTCCAGTCTCGTTCTATCTGGTTGCTAGGTCCTCTTAATATACCTGGCCCACTGCCAGATACTCAAATATATGTTCGATACGTTGCCAGATCTCACATATATGCTTGTCCTGTTGCCAGGTGTGGATGCAATATCCTTACAGCCGCTTTATAATGTTATCTAGTAACATCACAAATAATAAAACAATTAAGTTACTTTAAAATCCTAGAGACAAATCACTTTTGAGAGAATATTTTATATATATAACAATGAGAATTTTTAAAATACTTCTTAGTATTGTAAAATAAATGCTCTAAACTCTTCTCATCCTATCCCTCAAAAAGCAAAATCATATTTCCAAAAGTGTAGATCCAACATAATTGCTATATACGCACACACGCAAACGTACGAATTCAGAAGCACACACACGTGTACACATGTGTTAAAAATTATTTATTTTTTCTAATGGGCTGCATTTTGGCAGTTTTCAAGTACAAAAACTGCAATTTCGGCAGGAATTACAAGGTCTCAAGTGTGAGAGCCATTTCTCTCGTGGCGCCAAGTAGCGACATATCCCACTGCCAAATTATTGTCACTTGAATTTATACAATTCAAGCTTTTGTCAGATCTAAATGTAGCCGCAACTTAGTTTTGCTGATAGTACCAGAACCAAATAGATACTCAAGGGATCTTTAACATGCTTATAATCGTAAAACATGAGTACCTACGAATTTCGCATCCAGAAAATCTATCGACTCAAGCCGGATTCTTTAATAATTTGCATATTTATTCAAATTTTTTAGAGAGTAATGAGCGAAAGTTAAAACCAGTGCTTCTGCCTATACATATTATTATTGTTGACTACTTCAGTGTGCATGGACGTATGGGCTACGCATTTAGCTGTAAATGTTCTGAAAGCGCACGTGCTAATTAATACAAATTAATTAATTCTTTCACACACTTCCGAAGTGACATTCTCAGTGTTTTTGCATATTTGGTGATATTCGATAGCAAATATTAAAATAAGTAATAACAACAGTTAGATAATTTGATTAGGAGGTGAATCAACGAGAAACTTGAGGCAGGACAGTCTCAAGTGCAAATTGCTAAAAATTTAATGCAACACCCAGTGATATTAAAATCTTTATAAAAATTGTGGAGACATAATTGATTTTGAAATTGCATCCACTTAGGCTAATCTTACGAAGAGTGTAACAGTTTCTCAGTTGTTTTTAGGCTACAGAACCAAAATATATCAAGGGATAGTGCTTCCACACCGCTGCATGGTACATAAGTGTTTTCAACCAGCAAGATCTACAGACTTAATCTTATGTCTTGTAAGTTATAAAGCATAAATGAATTATTTAAAAGAAACACTTGAATTTCCCTATAAACACTTTTAAATGTATTTGTCCTTTCATTTTACATAACATTTCTTCGAAATTAACGTCTGGATAAATATTTCTTGAAAAACATTTTTTTGAAATTTTTTGCTTCATGATTAGTGACTTATTATGCAAGCTAGAACTAAGAAAAGTTAAGCATTTTCGAAAAATGATCATATAATATTGTTCTATTGTAAGTATTTTTTTAAAATTTGAAAATACGGTTTAATGTGTAAATAGCCAAGAGTCTTCATATCTCAACTTGTTTATTTTACTGATGAATCAAATGTAAGATAAGCAATTTTATAATATGTAATGGATGGTAATAACTGAAATAAAATAAAAATAAAAAAAACTTTTTCCAAAAATTTCTTACAAATTATTTTTTATGCGTGCATCACATTATATATTTATGAACACCTGCAGCTGCATTATAATATAAACAAATTCTACAGTCATTCTCCTTTCATTAGATTAACACAGTTTTAATCTGTTTACCTATAATTTGAAAATGCTATAAAGTTATCCTTTTATATTGTCTTAAATTATTTTTTTTTTAACTCTTACGTATTAAAACTAAATACTTATTTTTTTGATCGATAAAATAACCTAAGGAACACTTTCATTAAAACTATTGTGTTTGACAAGGAAAACTTTAACCTAGTTTGCATTTATATTTTATTGTAATCATTTTTCAAAAGCTCAGAACTCAATTATAATATATCTTGTTGGAAATGTATGCATCGAAATTATCACTAATAAGTTTATGGAAATTTATTATAAATTCTACTTTTACTGAGAGTATTTCTCCAAATTTAGGCTCTTCTCATAACAAATTATTTTCACCCGGATAACATTGAGGTCGCTTATGCACAAGTGAATTATTGCTTTACACTTATTAAACTCGTCTCTTCTTTAACTAGATTTACATAGTATTATTTAGCTTTATGAATGCAATAAATTAATTTGTATATAATAGAGTCTATTCAAGAAAGGCAGTAAGAGAACAATAGTTTTAATTACTATATACGAACCACAATTTAACTTCTCCTAAGTAATCTCGATTCGCTAGTGATATTTATCTTAGTAGAAAATTTTTCATTCCACAAGTTCTCCCACGAAGCAATATTTATTTAGTTCAATTCAAGTTACTTGAAAGTTAAACACAGATTTGAGGGGTTTGTTCGAGGTTTTCCCCCCTTAGCAAATCAAAATTAAATAAAAATCTTTTCCTAGAGAGGGCGTTGCATGAATTAAAGTGGATAAAGGAATGGGACAACGAACGAAAGGAGTATCTCACAAAGTAATGCAATTTCCGCTATGTCATGCGGGCAGCTAGAGACAACCCGAATTAATGCTCTTGTTAGTTACTCTTGCCCATTATCCTCATTTGCTGTGTGAGCGTTGTTCTTAATAAGATTTTCTACTCAAAATAGGAACGCCGATTTTTAAAATGACATCGACTCCCGTAATTTTTCAGAGTAGGCACATCTTTAGTTTAATAATATTGATTTACTAAATTTACGTTCATCTTAGTTAATGTTGTAATGACACTCTCAGTGCACAAATTCGTGTTTCAATGAAATAAAACTTATTAAAACTAAATAGAATAGAACTAACTGATATTTTATAGAACTCATACCTTAGAAATTTGATTTTATCATTCATGAAAGAGATATTTTAAGTTTGATTAGACATTTAGATGCCAACAAAAAATTTATATGATTCGTGCCTCAATGCCACCGTTTTTCATACAGGCGTGCATAGTTATGGGGAGTATTGGAGGAAAGAAAATGCAGAAACAAGTAAAAACTTCTCTGAAATATTTAAATCCTACGCTAACACTTTTAAAGTGTTTTATTACAGTTCAAAACATTCGAAAGAATTTTACTGATTGCAGCACAATGGAAAAAATCACATTTCGAAAAGACATATATATACGACGCATATATGATTGGGTGAAGCGTATATATACACCAGTAGCACTTAAGGGTTACAATTGCATTTTTACATTAAGATATGGCATTGATTTTCCAAAGGTCAGTCGGAAGATTGAGATATATACATTGTTCAAAATATAAATTAGAAGGAAATGATAAATGTGACACTATGTATATGCTTTAGTAAGCAATCCATTGTATAGTTGTGGATTTTCAAAGTGTAAAGTATTTCGGTTGCATTTTGATTTGTAGAAAATATCTATATCAAGTTGTTTTCCTCATTTTTTATTATGGCTTTTCAAGATTGGAAATTGCTCTTAAAACATGGTCTGATTTTTTGTGTGGAATGAAAATACTTTGCCTTTATGTTTCTTTTTTGTCGGTTGATAAAAGTAGGAAATTAAAATACTTTTGTATCTCAACACAATCCTAATTATAAAGTTATCTGAAAGAATGAACCTCCTATCATTTACTCATATTATTATCTTCGAATTATAACTAAGCATGCTTTATAATATGACTAGATATATTCATGGGGACACGAAGACATTTTCTTTCTACATATATTTGCAGATATAATAACAGATTTTACGATAAAAATAGCCATAAGCCAGCAGATTTGTATTATTTACTATATTAAAGGAAATACCACTTTCTATATTTTAGTTAAAAAGCCTCAGAAAAGCATAATAAAATACACAGCTTTTATTTTGCATGATTTCAACATTCCAAAACATATGTCTGAATTACATTAACAGTTTTCATATATTTTAATAATTGGATTTCTTGGTCCTGATTCAAATAATTTTACGTCTTGCTTGTGACTAAACATACATTTGAAAAATGCGAATATCTCGAACTTTATGTTATAGAACACATTTTTTTTATAGAAAAAATGTTTCAACCATTTCTTGGCAGGGTCTCTCATGCATCCTTTGGGAGTCATTCATGTACTCCAGGGCGTAAGCATATTACAGATAAAGAAAACAAAATGATGGATTCAACTGATTACCATAACAAAACTTGTAATATACGTTAATTTTTTTCAGGAAAACCATAGAGCATATTTTGTAGATAAAATGTTTGAACCAATTCTTTGCATTCGTTTTAATGTACCATTTAGAAATCCTTTATGCATTCCAGGGGTTGGTGACCAGATTATAGATTAAGGGGTCTCAGGGGTGTTAAAAATGTTTCGAGAGCACAAAATAGGAACAATTTTCGACTAGAAATAATTCTTTGAGGTTAAAATGAAATAATTTGATTCTTTTACACATTTTTTATAAAGGAATAAAGTTTCAAAAAAGTATAAAATGTCTAAAATATAATCATAATTTTAAAAATAATAAGCACATAAAAATAAGAAAAGTTTTTGTAAGAAACAAATAGTAAGTTTTACGACGCGCATGATATTTTCTGCAATAATAATTCTAATTAGTAGCAATAAGTTAATTTATAAAGTCAAATATATCCTTATTATATGTGGTAGCGATTTTATATAAATAGAATAAAAAAATAATATTTTTAAAAATATAAAATGTACATTTTTTAATTTTTTAAAAAAATTTAATTTTTTTGAAATTTTTCAAAAAATTACAAATATGTAATACTATAAATAGCTAGGATTTAAAGATTATGATAGAGTTTATAATTGTGTAAAGTTTCATGTATCAAAGTATGATAGTTTTTGAAACGCAATGCACGTACGTGAAAAAAAACACAAACTGAGAAAAAAGGCTTTAAAGTTTTAAATTGAATTTGAGAAAATAAATTTTAAAACTTACATGCTAAAATGCTCCAGGATCATATGATATGCCTTCCTGTTGCTCAAACAGCTCAATTTCATTTCTCTTTTTAATTTTTTTGGCTCTGCGAGCTTCAAACGATGATGCTAAGCTCCTCTTTCTTGACGTAAAGATTCGATTATTGTCACGTTCAGCTAAGGACACACAAACATTTTTGTTAATTTTTAAGCCAAAGTTCTCTAAAATAGTAATAAGTATTTGATTTCCATCATTAAACATGCTGGTTGCTAGATTTGCAGCAATCTCTGCAATCTGAAGGCTAGAACCAATCGTCTTAGGACAAAACTTCCAGATTAATGAATTTAAACTTTCATTAGGATTCTCTGTCTCTTACCTCCTAAGCATTTCCTCAGGAGTGCCAGATGAGATAAGTCTGCAAATACAGGCTTAATTACATCTCGAACAGATTTAGCAACTGAGGGTTTGCGTTTATAATTTTGTAAATTATTATTAATTGCAGCATTATACTTACACCATGTATTTGGATTTCTAGGACAAAACCAGTGCATCGGTTCATCATCGGTGCTTCAAGAATGACCCCAAACAGTTCAAAATGGCTTTCCGCATTTCCTCTACACTAGTAGAATTGCATCGAATAGCATTACCATAGTAATGCGCAAGCTTATCAATTAAACTATCAGTTAACCTACCTTTACCGCCTATAGTTTTACCATCAGATAATTTCTTTTTACCATATACTAATTTAAGCTTCCTAAGTCTTGTACCCATTCTCTTTTGTACATGGCCTACGCATTCTATTTTCTGAATAAGATGGTCATCGCCGTACGGCTTGTTTTCAGAAAGGGCATTAAATGTTTTTGTGTCGCCATCTCCTATGTAGTTTGAATATTTCAGGTTATGAAGCTTTTCTGATCGATTAAAAATCCTCAACATCCCGTCAACCACCATCTTACCAGCAGAGCCAAAATAATTTTTTCTACATGAAATCTTATATATATATATATATATATATAGGTTTGTTATAAGGGTCCTTAAAAATAAATTTTTTCTTAATTTTTAGCTCTATTTCGTTACCAAGTATAGTGCTTTCATATAGTCCTGAACTTTCATTAAGTGAACGATAATAAAAATACAGTAGTCGAGATATAGAGTAATGTAGATATAAACAACAATAAAAATACTGCAAAATAGTCATTTTTTTTGCAATTGATTTGTTTTATATTCAATTATCTTTTAGAAATGGGACATAATTCACAAACGTATACAGTGCATCAACCTCATATTCCATGAGTGCTTAAAGGGAACGCGAAAGATATTATATGAAAATTGGTACAGACATTAAAGAAATAAGAACAACATATAATAGAAGCAAAATGTAACTGAAGTAATAAATAAAATTGCCATTCCTATTGTTTGTTAGGAAAAATAAATGTCTAATCAATACTACTGATACCTGTTTGTTGTGTCTGGGTGTCTACTCTGAAATGTTATCTTTTAGGCTGAAGATTAATTAGATTAGTAAAAGAAAGTAGTTCATTTGATACGAATTTTGGCTTTATCTGTATCTAAGAGTTTTAAATAAAAATAAGCAATACCACTTTACCATTTTTAAATAAATGGCATTGTTATTAGTAAAAAAAATTGGGGAGTAATGATTGTGGAATGAATTTAAAAATCACTAATTCTAAAAGAAATTAAAACCTTGAATGCAGTAATACATTCAATTATAATTTTTTGGTTATGTAAAAACTATTCAGATTTCATTAATCTAATCATTTGGCATTATTTAATAAAATTTTGTAAACTCTGTTTTCTAAATCAAATGACTATAATTTTTACTATAGGTTCAGAGTAACTCACTATATAAAAAATAAGAAAGAATCTTTGTTTACAGCATTTAACTTTTAATAAATTACCTCTAAGTACTATGCAAATTGGGTCTTTATTTAAAAACTTTGATTTGAAGTTTCGATTTAAATAGCTTTGAGCACTATATGAAAATAACTAAGGAACATATTTAAGTGCATGCTAGCCGGCATAGCGACTTGACTTGTTTCAGTATTAAAATATAAAAGCCTGAATGCTGCCGAACAAAAGATAAGTTACCGAGATATAATCATTAAAACTTAGTGCCGAACTAATGGAAAAATCCAGGAGAATGTTTCATCTTCCTGTTTGAAAGCGCAAATATATCATAACATCGAAAAAATGTCCTTTAAATCTTCTTGAATTGGTGCAAAATTCTTAATTGGAAATATTATTTGATGAGTTGTGCTAACTTATTTGAGAGGAAGAATTTGACTAAAGATAAGATCATATTATCGAGAATAATAACAAGATATACTAAATTTTGCCTAAAATACATAGAATTAAGTATTTGTGAAACTTGATTCGCAGTAGAAGTAATATATTGAAGTTTTTTTAAATGTAGAGTTGTGTGAAAATAATACTAATGGAGATGATTAGATATTTCGACTGTAAACTATTATGTACAATTCTTTTTATCTATAGATATTAGGAGTCTCATTTAAAAAAAAAAACTTACTTTGACTAGCATTATTGGGATTCTTTTAAGATTGTATCAACTTTTGTAAATTCTTCGAGTGATACGTTTTATAAATAGTAGTTTTCTGTTGTAAAATTGTTTTTTTTAGAGTCTTTTACCCACTTGGAGTTTTTAAATGCACACACACGTCGTTTCACACCTAAAAGAAATTATTTCATTTTTCCGTAAAATGCTTTCCTATTAAGAAAATATTTGATGATTCCCCAAATGCAAGGCTTGATACCCATAAGATGTTAAATTGGTTTTGTTTACGAGAAAAATTAAGAAAAAGAAGAAAAAAGCATTGAAGACTATGCACTAAATTGGAGAGAGATTTATAAGCCAAAATAACTAAAAATATATTCTATATAAACAATTTATAAAAGCTAAGTGTGTATGCAAAAGTGTTAATGTTTGTGAAGCATTTAATAGCAAAAAATTTTTACAAGGTTTTTATCAGAGTATTAGGTAATTGAATATGGAATATATCTCTTCAAGTAAAGTAATTTTTTTTGTAATGAACAAAATAAACTTTTAAAGTATCTATACATCTAGTATTTTTTTTGTAATAAATATATGCATGACTGTATGTACATGTCTGGGTAAAAAGCAATATTTCGTATAGATATATGTTCTTAAAATTCTTCTTTAATAAGCCTATCTGTAAAATTTCTTGTTGAATATTATCAAAAAGATTCCAATACTGAAACTAAATCTATGATGTAGGCCAGGCAAACTTGGATTTTTCTATTTACAAATATAAAATGAAACGTGATATAAAGTAGAAATGTAGTAAATTTGGTAGACATCCTTGAAATTTTCTATTTCTCTGTGAGAATTGAAACAAGAAAAAATGCACTATCTCACTACTGAATCATAAATATTAGGAAACAAATCCATTTTTAAAAATGAAAATAAAATACGTCCTGGAGCATAGAATGAAAATGGTGATAAGATGTAATGTATAAAAGACGTACACAGCTATTGAGAAATACATTTATAAATTTTTGTGTTGCTTCTAAATGAAATATTCTACCTTTACATATATTTTTCCATTTAGTAAAGCTTGATAGATTTCTTCTATATGTTGTAAAGTACAAATGAAAATTAATTATTTTCATGGAAAATATATTCTGTTAAGATATAATGTATAAATGATAAAGATTGTATATACCATAATCTCTCTTTTATTAATGTGTAGCTAGAAAATTGATCGGAATTTTTAATTCTACTTTAGAATCTATCTCATCATCTTACTCTAGAGATTGCAGATTTTCTTTGTCACAAAGTACAAAAGGAATTGTTTCTTCCAAAATTTTAATATATATGTATATATACATTGTGCCCGCTAAAGTCCGTTGTCACCTCAATAATTTACGAGCGACAAGAACTATAGTCATAAAAGTAGTATCTAGGTATAGCAAAGTTCCATGCACTACAAAATATACTAATTACTGCCCCACCTGGTGAGAAAATTTGGAGAGTTATAGTTCTTATTTCAAAAACAGTACAGGATTCTTGAAAAAAAGTCAACTAAAATGTTATTCAGCATCATTGATTTATTAACAGAAAAAAATCTTGCGCTTTAAAATAGTACAAATAAAAATCACAAAGCACACATGTGCTTGATTAAGTTGAACAAAACCATACTTTCTGGAAATGAGGCTTATCTATCTGTCATGCTAAAAAAAGGGTGTCCTTCTTACAGCAGCATTACACATTTAAACACATATTTGCATATCTACTGCACTTTCTTCAACATGGAGCATGGCACATTGGTACAAGCATCAGTAATACGGTTTCAAAGTTTCTGAAACAATGATGGAGGAATTGCATAAAATTTTGTGTGATATATCCCCTTACAAAAAGTCCGATGAGTTCAGGTCAGGTGACCTCGCAGTCCATTTAATTCAACCTCCTTACTCGATGACTTGTTGCTCGAACGTGTCTTGAATGTAATGAGTGACACGTGATAGTTTGTGCGGTAGGGAGCTGTCGTGTTAGAACCATACATTCCGGATCACTTAATGGGAAAGCCTCTAGAAAAACGACTGCATGACCTTCAATAATGAAAAGTACCAGGATCCTGTCAACGTACCTTCGTAAAGTACAGGGTCATTCACTCTGTTTTGCAATATTCCTCACCAGACCTTTATCAACCCGCGAACTTGATTTCCACTTCGACAGCCCAACTAGGGTTATTTAGTGACCAGAAATGAATGTTCTCCTTATTGTGCGTAGTACCCGCATTGCCATACAAAAATTCAGCACCAAGAAAAAGTCGCCAAAAGTAAACGCAATTTTACGTATGTAAGTACTACTATGGTATAAGTAAGTGATTAAAAAATCAAAGAAAAAGATAATTTATTACATAAAAAAGTACAAATGAATGGAAGTTATAGTACTCTTCTGGACCCTCTCTAGCTCAAATACACGATGCGATACGAGCGGGCATAGAGGCATACAAGTTCTGTATGATGTCCTGAAACATCTCGTTCCACAGTTGCTATAAACGCACCTCTGGTTCAACCACTCTCGTAGGCTGTCCAACTTGCCGTCCAAAATGATCCCAGATATGCTCGATTGGTGACAAATCAGGGGTTTGAGCTAGCTAGGGAAGGGTAGTAACGCGGCGGAAAGTCTTGTTGCTTCTTTTATGTGTGTAACCGAGCGTTTTCTGTTGAAAAATGGCTCTTGGGAGCCCTGCCATGAGTAGCAACATATGTAGCTGAAGGATATCATGAACGTACCGCTGGACTGTTATTGCGCTATGGATCAATATTAGAGGGGACCGTGTATCGTAAGCAATGACAACCAATGCCTTCACACCAGTAGATGGAGTGGTGCGTCGTTGTAAATCATCTGCTCACTAACACGATTGTTAACACTGCTCAAATTGAATCTAGATTCGTCTCTAAAGACGACCTGGTTCCATTCCGTTGCAGTCCAATCCCATCGTACGCGACACCACCTCAAACGGAGGCACTGATGAGTGGGTGTCATTGGCAGCAAACGTAATGGGTTCCAGATGTTCTTCAACCAGATGCCTTGTGATGGTTCGGGAAGACACAGGGGCCCGTAGTAAAGGTGCTGCCTGTGTCTCTACAGTGGCCAATGATGGAATTGGTTCTACGCGTACGTATCGTATAATGTGACGATTTTCTCGATGACTGGTCTGTTGAGGGCATCCTGAGCCTAGTCACCGTGTAAATGACGTCTCTTCTGTCCACTAGTCCCAACACCTGAACGCAATCAAATCAGAACGGCCTCCTTGATGAGCTACACTTCGAGCTGACCACCCAGCTTCTATCATTCTAATGATTCTTTTGCTCTCGAAATCTGACAGCTGCTCATATTGCCTTCGATGGGTCTACCCATCTCAATATCTACCTCAGTGTTTCCTTTGCAAAAGATTAAGTACACTCAAAAAAGCTCTGCTTACCGGTTTTATACTCGAAGGAGAACGAATTTAAAAGCGCTCTAGTGGCATTACGCAATGAGCAATCACGCTGCATTTCTAATCATTTGCATATCTGGTCAACTTGTAGCTTATGCCAAGTTCCGTTACGATCCCACAATTATTTCTTGGTGCAAATTTTTTTATGGAAATGTGAGTGTATTATGCGCAAAGCATACCTCATTCGTCTATATAATATCTGTAAGAAATATTGGCTGAATTTTCATGTGGTTCATTACTAAGTTGCACCAATCAATTTTGGAAGTTACAAAGCATATAAATAAAGATTTTAAGCCTTCTATTTTTAACACTACTTCACAGAAGGTGTATTCTTTTAACAAATCAACCATACTTCAAAATTTTGTAATTGACTGTTTTTCAAGTACCTGGTACTCTTTTTAAAATAAGAACGCTTTCAAATTTATCCACCAGATAACGCAGTAAGCAGTTTTTTTTTTGTGTAGCGCATGTCAATTTTAATACACTTATACCCCACTTTAATGACTATAGCCCATGCTGCTCATAAATTACTGGAGTGACAACGAACTTAAGCTTGCACACTGTATATGATTATTTTAACACTGGACTCGATGGTGTGGTACAGAAGTCAGAAGAGTTAAGAAGCAGTTCAAGTCTCATTCTTGTCAGATGGCTGAGATCCACTAATAACAGTCGTTATAAAGGTTCTATTGTGAAATAAATTCCTGCTAAATCATAACTGCAAATTTTCCAGCGGCCGTTATGTGGGGGATGAGTATGTGGCTTAAGTGTCAGGATTGTTTTTTTTTCTTTACGCTTACCTTTTAGAAAAAAGCATCGGACCAAAACCATACGCAAAATTTATCTCTTCTTCTTTTTGTTTTCAGGTATCTAAAAGGGCTAATTAGTTAAAAGTTTAATAAAGCATTCATTGATCATGGATGACAAGTTAAAAAATTTAGAAGAAAAAGAATTAAGGAAAAGAGTTATCTACCGTCAATAAATTTCTCACTTCATATAATTGAATGTCATCAAAATAAATCTGAACAAATTATGTTACTTTATTAGTTATTTTTCTAACAATAAAACTGTTTTGAATAAATTGATATTTTTGAAGCAGCAATACATAGTATAATTGATGTATTTTATAGTTTTAGTATAGCTCTATTATGTTGCAATTAGTATTTTAATGGAACTGCATCCCTAGCTTGAAAAAAAAGGTACATAAGTCGACTCCCGATAATTCGAAGTTGGAGAGACCAATGAAAAACTTCAAATTATCAAAAGGGTTGGAACAAACTCTCAAAATACACGAAGATAATTTTTTCTAACACATTTAACTATGAAATTATGTAATAAAACAATAACAATACATATGTATAAACTCATTTTAAAATATTTTTAAAAGTACATAATATACGGTATTAATTTTAAACTAAGTTTGAAGTCCTGTTTCAAAATAATAATTTATGTATTGAAAACAATTATTAATAATTTTTTATTGACGAAAAAAAATTTGTTATCTTATATTCCTCATTGGAAATAAAATCATAAGCACCTGGCTCTATCAGACACTGTCCTCAACATCATTGGTTTTTCATGGCAGGTTCCAGACCAGCCCATGCCCTATTTGGTGCCATATGCTATACTTCACACAGATGAGACATGAATCATTTTGTTAGTCCGACGCAAAATACAGATGGTCACCAAATGGGTTACGTTAGAGGGGGAGACACACAGAGACTAAACAACACAAAACTTGTAAGCTTCAACCTGTTTGCTACAGGGCTGTTAATGATATTGAGTGTTCGAATTGTCGAGAGTTTTATAAGATAACTTCGAATTATCGCGCGTTGTAGTCTAGCCAGCCACAGATTTTACTTCGAATTATTGAGTGTACCAACATGTATTGTTTTAGTTCGAAATATCAAGAGATTTTATAGGGGTTGAACAAATACTTCGAATTAGCGAGAGGTTCGTATTATCGAAGATTTGAATTAGCGAGAGTCGACTGTATCTAATTAACAATGTTTCTCTAATAATTAAGAGATCTAATTTCTAATAAGTACAAGAGAAGCATTTCTATATACTTTCATGCTAAATATGAATAAATTACAATTAAGAAAAACTAAAAAACACGCTTTAATAGTTAATCGAAAAGGTAACATTTTCACTTTAGGATTGTAACTTAATCTTTTAGTCGCCAAATATGGAATTAATTGCAAAATATGGAAATTGGATCCGGAATTAGTCGCCAAATCTGGAAATAAGAAAAAGTTAATCCTGATGATCCTAATAAGAACAATAGAATAAAATTATTTAATTACTGTATTGTCATCAGTCCTCGATAAGTGTGTGCCAAATTTCGAATTAATCTAACCTTTTAAAGTGGGTAAAAATCGAGTTAAAAAATTCCGTTTCATACAGATGAAGTTTACAAAAGCGTGTTAAAAATGATAACTAGGATTCGATTATTTTTGTAAGATATCTGCACAGTATAACAGAAGATCTCTCTATATATAACATCTGATTAAAAAATCAAATCTCAAAATAATAAAATAGTGTAGTGTGTGATTGAGAAAATACTTTTGGGGAATATTAAGGCACACAAACATGACGTCCTCTTCATAAGGACACAGTTTAAAAATATGAAAGGTTTCGTTAAAATACTTAATAAATTTATGAGGATGAAAGAAAGACATATATTTGATAAAAATAGATTGTTTACATTCTCAGCTGTATGCTCTTCATGGATTTAAAAGCCTTTACCCTGAACGTGTGTTCCCTTTATTCGTCAAAAATGGATTAAGAAGCATTTATTGAATGTTGGAAGGATTTATTCTAATATGGGTTTCATTTTAAAATAATGCAGCCCCTGACCTGACACTAATTCCTTTATAAGATTCCGAAATTTAGGATCAATATGCGGATGTCTTTCTAAACGAAATTACTAAGGAAGGGGAATAGAGATCGAATAAAAAAAATGGCTCTAAGAAATAGGAATGAGCTCAAAGATGTGTTTGACGGTGTGTGAAATATATCGTGACTGCTTATCTTATAAAGAGAAATTTATAACAGATAAAGAATACCGTACTTAACTTTGGATTTTGTTTTGGAATATCATGTTTTGTGTGTGTGTGTGTGTGTGACTTACGGAACGCTTATTTAAAATATTAACTTTATCTTCGTGAAATACTAATAAGTTATATTTATTAATTTTATTATACAGATATTATATAAAAACTAAAAGAGCACTTTATTTAAAAAAATAAATTTTAAAGTTTATATTTTTCTATTTTTCTTTGTAATAGGGAAAACAGAATAAAAACAAAAACAGCAAAATAAATAAAAATTCTTTTGATGAAAAACGACCATTCTCTTCTCATTTAATCACTCACTTCAAATCTCCAAGCAATACTCTTTAATATATATTTATAAAAAATAATTTCTTGAAAAAATACTTTAAATTTTAAACTACGAGAAGTAAAGGGTTGGCGAAATAAAACTTCCGCTACTCAGAGGGTCCTGATGGCCACTCTACTGGACCGAAGGAAAAAAAATATTTTTAGACAACAGACACTTCAGATCATGCAACCGGGGTTTCTGAAATAAAAACAAAGAGATAGTTCAAAAATTGTCAATAGATGGTGCTGTGGTTCAGCACATTCCTACAACTATGCACAATAAAAGGAAAATGCTGTTCTGCCCACAATCAGATAACCATTGCTGAATGCCGACTTTGCCCGAGAGCTATACTACCGCAACAGTGAGACTGCAGCGGCTGCTGTCAGAGAGTTCCGCTGTCTCAAGAAAACGACGAGGACTGATATCGGACCGGATCGGAGCTTAAGGACATGATGGTAAAATTCGAGAAAATATGAAAGCTAGGCATTCTACCTGGAAGAGGACGAAATAACGTCAACACGGTCGTAGAGAATATAGTCCAGTCATCTTAGGGTTTCGCTGCGGAATGAGAGATAATAAGCTGAAAACTCGTATATACCTTTATTTTGGCATTCTAAAAGTTGTCTCAAAAGTCTCATAAAATCTCGTGTCCGGGTCTTAAGATATTCAAGGTCAAAGGTCAAAAAATTCGTTTTTTTGCAAATATCTCGTTTTCTATGGCTTTAATGTTATTTACATTTAATATAAATATTGTAGAGAATAAAATTTTCTATAACTTTAATTGAAACATTTTTTTTATACATCAAACCGTTTTTAAGATAGAGGGCGCTGAACGCTCAGAGCTTAGTTATCTACAGCAGAATGCAAGGTCGACCGTTAGTCACATGATATAATACGCTGTATATAGTCTATTAACCTTAAAAATATACTAGTTATGAACATTTGGCTTTTTTATTAATTATTATTTCACATTTAGTAATATATTTCGTTAAACAAGTATATGTTTCTTTTACAACTAACTTTTGAACTACACTGTTCGTGTAGTTCAAAAGTTGTTGACAGATATGCTTAAAGTATTTTTTAATTATATTCTATTATTATTTATACTAGTTGCATTTAAAGTAGAAAAAAATAAAGTAAGTAATTTTTAATTATATTTTTACTTAAAAATATCGTTTTATACATTTATTAGAATCGAAATTCGAATGTAAAGCAGTTTTACAAAAATTTTAATTATAAGATGAATATGAATGTTAATTTTTTACCTCTTATTTTTCATTGTCTTTCAAACACTCGAAAATTTGCAATTCATTCTCATTATTTTCATTGTCAACGTTATTTTTCTCCAAATCTTGAAGGATTTCGGAATCAAAAGTACAATCTTCATCGAGATCGCTCTCTTATCGTGAAGCATTGAAGCAAGCTTGCCCATTACACTGGCCACAAGCTCAAGAATATTGCAACCCGATTTCTTAGATCCACAGCGTGAACCACTACCATTTTTGCAGTTGCAAAATATGGTATTGAGTAGTTCACCTGGAGCAAGCGGTAATATTGTCGTAATCGGTTCCAAGAATTCATTCCGCAGAATCCAAACCCATTTCCGGGGCTCTAAATCATTCCCTAGCCAAGTTTGAACTTGATAATATACACGGCTAATGTATTGCTGAACCGCTGCACTTGTTGGTGGAAGATTGGATAACTGCACGGGTTTGTTGAGCTTTGTTGACTTGATGAATTGAGTATATATATATATATATATATATATATACTAGCTGTTACCCGTCTGCTTCGCTGGGTATTTCATGATGTTTTATAAATTTTTACTGCTGATATATATGTATAAATTATTGATATCTAAGTCCTAGCATTAAGAATTCGATTGAATTGAAAAATATACTTATACCTTTAACTGTCGCAAAAAAAAGGGCAGAACTCATCTAATTTGCATTTTCTAAAAATCTCTAAAATTGAAGTATAGAATGATATTTGCTCTTTCGTAACCCAAAAACCAAGTGTATTCCAGCAAAACCAATTTTCGGTGGATCTCTACTCCGTAAATTGAACATGCAAACCAAATTTCAAGTCTAAATCTAACAGAAAAAAAGAAGTTTTACTATCAATATCCCCGTAATCCCTTTGAGAGCCGTTTTCCAAAATAACCGCTCTTAGAGGATTTCAATTCAACAAAAGAAAAATGCAAACCAAATTTCATTATTATAGTCCTTGTAGCTCGAAAAAAGTAATTTTTTTGTCAATACGTCCCAGTAACCCCCTGCACCCCCCTAAGAACTTGATTTGCTTAAAATACATTCTTAGTGGATCTCTATTCAACAAAAGAAACATGCTTAACAAATTTCAAGTATATGGGTCAAACAATTAAAAACATTAATTTTTTTCTGTAACTCCTCTTGACCCCTCGCAAACATCCTTAGGGGTCACTTTTCGTTTCACTCTTTGTTAGAGGAACTCTATTCCATGAAAGGAACATGCCTACCAATTTTCAAGCAGGATGATCAAATAGTTTAAAAATGGAAATATTTATCGATTACGCCTCTTAATCTCCCGAAATTAAACTTGGTAGTTGATATTCGCAAAACCCATTTTGTAGCGGTTCTCTACTTTACGAAAGGAATCTGCTTATCAAATTTCAAGACTGTACGTCTAACAGTTTAAAAATGGGGATAATTGTCTATAACGCCACTTGAGTCCACGCAACGCCACTTCTGGGTCTGTTTTCACAAAACCATTTTGTAGGGGAATTGCACTCTATGAAAGGAATCTGCTTAGCAAAATTTGAAGACTGTGCGTCCAATTAATTAAAAATGCAAAAAATTATCAATAACGCCCCTTGAACCCCCGCAACACCACCTAGGGGTCGATTTTCACAAAACATATTTTGTAGTGTATTTCTATCCTATGAGAGGAATCTGCTTACCAAATTTCAAGACTGTGAGTCTAATGGTTTAAAAAAAGAAATAATTATTTATATCTACCCTTAACCCCCTGCAACACCCCTTGGGGGTCAATTTTCTCCAAACCCGTTTTGTAGCGGATATTTACTCCATGAAAGAAACATTTCTACCAATTTTCAAGCAGCTAGGTCAAGTAGTTTAAAAACGAAAATATTTATCTATTACGCCACTTATACCCCGCAACGCCACTTAGAAGTCTGTTTTCACAAAACCTTCTTATAGCTGATCTCTACTCTATGAAAGAAATCTATTTATCAAATATAAAGACTGTGCGTCTAATAGTTTAAAAATGGAAATAATTATCTGTAACGCCCTTAAGTCCCGCAACGCCACTTGGGGGCAATTTCACGAAACCCATTTTGTAGCGTATCTCTACCCTATGAATAGGAATGTGCTTACTAAGTTTCAAGCCTGACTTCTAGTAACTTAAAAATCGGAATTTATAACGCCCCTTAAACCCTCCGCCCCCGCAACACCCCTGGTGGGTCAATTTTCCCAAAACCCATTTTGTAGCGGATATTTACTCCAGGAAAGAAACTTACCTACCAATTTTCAAGCAGGTAGGTGAAGTAGTTTAAAAACGGATATATTTATCTATTACGCCCCTTAATCCCCCACAACGCCACTTAGAAGTCTGTTTTCACAAAACCTGTTTTGGAACTGATCATTATTCTACGAAAGGAATCTAATTATCAAATTTAAAGACAGTGCGTCAAATAGTTTAAAAATGGAAATAATTATCTATAACGCCCCCTAAGCCCCTGCAACCCCACTTGGGGGTCGATTTTCTCCAAACTCATTTTGTAGCGGATCTCTACTCTCTGAAAGGAATCTGCTTACCCAATTTCAAGATTGTACATCAAGTAGTTTAAACATGGAAGCAATTATTTATAACGCCCCTTAACCCCCTTAACGCCCCTTGCGTTTCGAATTTCGAAAAATCCGTTCTTAGCTGACGTCTACTCTATGAAAGGAACATGTCTACTAAATTTCAAGTCTGTAGGTTGAATAGTTCCGGAGATATCGTGATTAGTCAGTCAGTCAGTCAGTCGCTTTTTTCTCCTTTATATATATATATATATATATCGTAGATTATCAATACTGTTCTCAGATTTTGGAGCATTGTATATCTCCAACAAGACTCGTAATCCATTTCCATGTAATGTTTGTACAGGACAGTTTTCTTCTTGGAATACTTCAGCTAGTTGATCGAAGTTCGGAAGATTCTCTAATATTCTAATGAATGTTTTTCTCCTTTTTTAAAAAATGCAGATGTTTTATCACAGCCACTAAATGCGTGCAGAAACAAAATGTGCTTTTTACAATGAGGATATTTATCAACACTTTTGGAAGAGTATATTTAAGTTTTAACATTCCCTTTGCCAACTTTTTTAAAGAACACTTCGTTTTGATGCGCTTGAGTACGTCCATTTAAAATGTCGAGCAAATCAATATCTTCTCTTACTATGACGGCAGTCCTGTGATGTTCCGATTCTCCAATTGCTGTTTCTACGATAAGAACATCTGCATAATCTTTGGCCTGTTTTATCGTGATATCAACAGATTCTAATTTCCCAATCAACATGTTAATAAAATTGTTTTTATTACATCGATTCGACAAAAATTTATCTTGGCTAATTGATACTATCATTGTTTC
This sequence comes from Trichonephila clavata, assembly GCA_019973975.1. NCBI lineage: Eukaryota > Metazoa > Arthropoda > Arachnida > Araneae > Nephilidae > Trichonephila > Trichonephila clavata. The sequence continues at coordinate 176,952 of BMAO01017110.1, read as the reverse complement.
ATTGAAACAAACATCATTCGATTTTGATAAAGCAGCAGTACTTCTTAGCTGTTCCATTGCTTGTATGTTTTTGCTATAGTCTGAGTATCCATTAAATACAACTACTATTTCAGAACCATAATGTTTTTGTAAATATTTTACGTATTTATCTAAAATATTGAAAAAGTATCGTCTTTACTCCATACTGCGCGATGCAGAAGAAACCCACCATCGATAATGTATGTTACATTATTTTCATCGAAGTCGAAATCGACAGAAGTCATATTGTCATATAATGTCGCTTTCGTGGTTTTTCACATGCCATAATTATCAAATAAAGGAGATGGATATGGACTTAGTTCATATTGAAGATATTCTTGAACATAACATTCAAACTGTTTGCTTTCAGTTATCCTTTGGAAGAGTAGCAATAAATCAATTGAAACTCTACAACCGTTAATTTTGACATATTTGTTGACATTTGAAAGCGATAAAACCTTATCGGATCGTTTTAACTTTATTTCATTAAATTTTAAACCAGTTATCTTTACCATTGATTCTAATCCGATTTCATAGACTTTGTGCCAATTAATTTGATCATTTCCAACCATTACAGAAGCTAAAGATACCAATTGTTGCGCATTTAGAAAGGGATTATGAAGTGTAAACAATTCAACTAGTTTACTTACATCAGTATTATCTCTTTTGAATCCTTAGCATTAACGTACTGTTCAGTAGAGTTTAAATAAATGGTATAACACTTCACCATCTCCTCGTAAATTGTATTTTTAGCGTACATAGCAAAGGCCAATTTACATAAAATACTTTCTTGCGTACTTCGACAGAGAGATACTACCCCTTCTGTCTTCATAGATTTCATTAGATATTGTTCGATAACCATATCTGTCCATGTACCAGAATTAAATTTCTCTGTTCGTTTCACGGTGAAGAATGCATTTTTAAAGTTCTTAAAAGTCTGTCCATCCATTGTATTTTACAAATCGATCATATCTTGAAGATATAAATGTGCAGACGTCGCATACAAAAAATGACCACTAGCATGAAAATACAGCAGCATTCTTTGTACAGCATTAAGATATTCTTTGAAAAATGCTATTGATACGATTTCGAAATATTGTTCCCATAATTGTGCTGTAGGACATTGAGCTTTTAATTCATTCAGTTTATTCTGAAATGGATCAATAAATAAGTTTGAGTTACCTACACACTCTTCAACACCTTCATAGGAAACATTTCGGCAATTGATTTGTTCAGTTAACTCATTTAACACACAATCTTCAATCTTCATATCCCCGAAGATCATCATTGATAATTCAAGTCGTAATAATGTATGCCCTCTGATACTTCTTGAATAAGCGTGACCATTCGACATTTTATCGACTGAATTTTTTAGCATAGATTTTACCTAGAGCTTCTTTAAGTCCACTATAAATTCTATGAATCCAAGAAAGGACATGAGCATATGAAAACCTCCTAATTTAGCCACTATCTTACAAAATTCTGAGTTAGCATCTGAGGCAGCAACTATTTCACGAGCTTTAGAGTAGAGAGTTTGATCAAAAGTAATTAAACACGTTTTTTGGCCATGTAACTTGGCAATAATTGCAGCACAATGTAAAGTAGTATAAATTGCGTCTTCGTTACTGGCAGGAGGGTCAATAAAAGGAAGAAACATAACCTGAGAAGTAGAAAAATCCTTATTATATTTAGTGAGTTGTTCGAGAAAACCATTCCACCAGGAAATGAGGAAATATTCTTCGAACAGATAAGGTTTATTAAAAAATATACTTGATTAACGAAAACTATTAACAAATGTAATGTAATAATTAATAAAAAATGCCACATATTTGTAACTATATATATTTTTAAGGTTTATAGACTTTATACGGCGTGTTATATCATGTGACTAACGGTTGACCTTGCGTTATGCTGTAGATAGCTAAGCGTTGCACGTGCAGCGCCCTCTACCTCAAAAATGGTTTGATGTACAAAAAAATGTTTCAATTAAAGTTATAGAAAACTTTATTCTCTATAATATTTATAATAAATTTTAATAGCATTAAAGCCATAGGAAACGAGATATTTGCAAAAAAACGAGCTTCTTGACCTTTGACCTTGAATATCTTAAGACGCGGACATGAGATTTTATGAGACTTTTGAGACAACATTTAGAGTGACAAAATAAAGGTCTGTACAAATTTTCAGCTTATTATCTCTCATTCCGCAGTTGACCCTTTTTTTTTACTAAGATGACTGAGCTAATATTGCTACAACGGTCGTGGAAGCAAGCACGCGTCGCTTCACGGAACTGTCAGCGTACCGACAATTCCAAGTAGTTTTGATATGCCCTAATCCACAGTCAGATATATCATGCGTAAAATTTTGAATTTCTGCCTTTATAAGATTCAACCGGTTCAGCAACTGAAACCGCACGACCCAGATACTAGCAAAACCTTCGCGCAAGAATTTCTCGCAATAATGGCCATTGAGAATACTGTGGCCCGCTTCCATCTTAATAGACAAGTTTATAGCCATATTTGTCACATCTGGGTGACAGAAAACTCTTACGCTGTACATGCCAAAGCTTTGCATGATACGAAATTGACCGTAAGGTACGGATTCCTTGCTTCATTCATTCTCGGACCCTATTTTTTTGAAAGAGTGACCCCTCAATGACTTACCACCTGTTCTGTAAACGGAAAACGGTGTCCTGAGATGTTACAGACCTACGTAATTCCTACTCTCCAGGAACGAGGCTGCCTACAAGAAACCATATTCATACACGATGGAGCCCCGCCTCACATCGCGAGCTCATTCCAAGAATTGTTAAGACAGGTATTTACAGACGCATGTGTGATCACACACACACACACAGCCGATCTTTCCCAACAGCATGGTCTCCATGATCACGCGATCTCAAGAATTGCAACTTTTAGTTATGGGGTTTTTTGAAAGCGGGAGTGTTTGACAACTGCTTTGGATTTGAAGAACAGTATTCGCCGTCATATTAACAACATCCATGTTGACTCTCTCCATTCAGCGATCGAAAGATTAATTTTCAGAATGGAGTGCGCTGTCGAACATATGATTCACATATTGAACATGTTTTAAAGCTCTGATTTGCATGCTAAGAGCAGTATGTCATCAAGAAAAGTGCATTATTTTTAATAATTTGCAAGTACAACATTGTAATTGTGTATTGTCCTTATTGCATATTTTTTGTGTAAGATCACTCATTAAGACCTTCACTGTCTTCAAATGATATCTCATAATGTCATCTAGTGGCCGTTTTTGTAAACTAATTTTTTTTAAATTTCAGAAATTTTGAGTGCATAATCTGAAATGTCTGTTATCCAAATATTTTTCTCTTCAGACTAGCAGAATGGCCTCCAGGGCTCTCTAAGTAGCGGGAGTTTAATTTCGCTATCCCTGTAGTTTTTAATTTACACACACACATATATATATATATAAGACAAAAATATAAAGTAATATATATATATATATATATATATATATTCAAAAAGTAAATTATTTCCAACTATAAAAACTCATCGATTGTTCCAAATATCATGAATAACAAAGAAAAATATATTTTAGTATTTTATTTCTCTATGTACTTTTAAATGTATTTTTGCTGATTTTACGTTCAGAAAATTACTACCGTTAATTTATTTCTAAATTATTTCTATAAAGAGAGATTTTTGAATCTTAAATGTTAATACGGCAAACATTTTTAATCAATGCATTTTATTATTTTAAGTAAAATGCCCAGTCTCGCTAAAGTTGTTTCATACCTCATTATAATATACGTTCTGACGTGTTGAAGATAGAGCAACTTTACACAACAGCAAGAGGAATATTGTATTTAACAAAAAAATTTGTTCCTGAATATGTTGTCAAATTCAATTTTATGCAGTTGTTGACTACTTTGTCAACTACCTTTGACGGTGAGAAGGACGAAAGCCCAAAAAATAAAAATATTTCGATAGAGGAGTTTTGTTATGAAAAACCATCAAATATATATATATATATATATATATCCTGTGAAAAGGACTATCAGCCTTTAAGACCAAGTAAGCTTTCAATATGTATTAAATTGTTTTGTCTCTGTGTTTCATTAACTTTTTTATGAAGTTGAACAACAATATGTTAGCAATGTTTCTCATAATTCAGTAAAATTAAAAATAAAGAGAGAAGCATGTAATATTTTATTTCTCTCTAATTTTCAAAGCCTTGTTACAAAAAAATTATTGTTATATTTATTATTATTACTAGTTAAATAGACAACATATTCAGAGCGTCACACTTTTATGAGATAAATACATAGACTTGTGATTATCTGATCACTAAGTATCAGACCAGCGGCCAAGCCTACAAGTTTGAAATAAATGACTTAAGAGAGATTAGAAGTATGTGGAGTTGCAGTACCTCAGTAACTAAGGCAAGATTTGTAACAAGATTTGGCAAAACCCATGCCAACACTTGTTAAAAAGTTTGACTTACTTGTAAATCAAATTTCATATATGTGCGTTAATTTTTGTTGGAGAAGTGTCATTTTAAAATCATTTTATAAGTTTTAAGCTTTTCCCATAAAAAATTAAATGGTTAGCATTTTATGGAATTTTAAACTCAAAATCTGTTTTACACCATACTTACACATAGGAGGCAACCAAAAATTTATGAAATTCATTAAATTAAAAAAGTTAGTGTACATCGTACCATGTCACCTTAAACTTTTGTTCAGAGTGTTTGATTAAAGATAAACTCTAACAAATCCAATTATTATTATATGATTAACTAAAACTAATCTTATATACTAATGTCAAAACTGCGAAAAATGCATTTAAATAGTTTAATTTTCTAGTTAAATATAAGTGTAATATATAGAATAATAAATTCAGTTTTTAATTGTGTAGAAATAAAACATGATGAATCTATTGAGAATATCATTTTATTACAAGCAGGCAAGCATAATAATACAAAACCTTTGACTTCGTCATTATCACGTGACAATGTGCAAATCACAAATACTTATTCCACTGGTATATTTACAAAAGCGGCAATCAAGAGCAGCAAGTTAACAATATCAAATCACCTTCACTACAATATTGAATTGTTTACTGATCACTAGAGTTGAGGATACATAAAAATGTCCATACTATCGAAGACGTTACAAGCACTCCTACACCAGCCACAAAGCACCTCTTTCCATTGAACCTTGTAGAATAGTTAACGGGATTACACCACTAAATATCATGCACAAATACGATTCACAAAGACACACACACATATATAGATATATAGGATAATATGTATGAATATATGTTTAGTACTGGTCACCAAACGCAAACTGCCTTTAATGTTCCACTTAGAAAGTTAATAAATACTTTTATTAGCGGAGTTCGATCCGAAAATCAGTTCTTGAAGGAATCTTCTATAGGTGTAGGCGTGCAGGCTATGCATCAGACGGTGCCATAGTTCTCAAATCTGTCATGGTACCATGTCCTTTCATCCTTGCTGCTAACTTCATTTGTAGTATTTTTTTTTTCGAGGCTTGAACATTTTGCTCATTTGAAAGAAAATAGTAAAATAGTCATTATACAAAAATCTCAACCTTTTTTCTTTTGTAAGTTTTTGTTTTTTTTAAGTTGTGGTATTGGTACACAAAAGCAATTTTTTTTTGTACATGAGAGACATATATATATATTTATATATAATGAATGTTATGTGTGTATATATAGATATATAGATATATATATCTATCTGCAAGTTGTGTATATATATAATTATTTATGTATTGAATGTTAACATCTGATATATATATGCCGTATTTAAAACAATTTATTGATCTATCTCTCTATAATATTAATTTTATTTTATTTACGTTTAGCGGCTACATTGGTAGCAAATACATGTTGCTTTTGCAGTGTGTTGCCTTCCCTACAGCTGGTGTGATCAGGGTGAAAGGGTTATAATTTTTCCTATGCATCTAGCTGTAAAATAGAAACTATCTAGCTTTGTTGTTCTTTTCGAATTAGATTTCTTTTTTTGGGGATGCGAATTTCTTTTTGTAATATAACGATCCTTAGAATAGCAATGTAAAACTACAATTTTCCTCGTTTTAATATCGCAACAAGTTGATCTTGGATGTAGAAAACGGGTAAAAGTGCCATTTCAGTGGAGTTTGGTGCACCGACTCTTTATCATAATGAAGCTCAGAATAGCAACAGTGTAGAAAAACCGCAGAATGGACGAGTCTACATAGTCCTAAAATGATAGGCCGCACCCTTTCCTTTGCAATACCTGCAACAATACAGTATGTTGGAAACGCTCTAGCCTGTACCACGAGTCATGAATTCGAATTACAAACGAATACATCGGAATATATATATATATATATTGAACTTACGAATGTTATTGTTAGTTCTGTATACTTGAAATAAAATGTCTACTCGACATGGACTTTTTTCCTCAAGAAACTTTATGGTTACGAATGATTTTTATTCGGTTTTCTTGAGGATTTTATAACAGTGTTTACTACCGTAACTTGTAATAGAGGTTACGCAACATCTATTGATTTAAAGCCCATTTTATCGAATGTGCTAGTGTCTATGTCGATAGCTTCAAAGTAAATTTTAAAATGCTGTTGAATATGAGTTTTGGTCGGTATTCATGTTCACAAAATGCACTTCTAAGTAAAATACCTAATACTATTCACTCAGTACACTTACAAATGATTTAATAAATTAAAAGTAGAATAAAGTAATTTCGATATGTATATTGAAAAGAGAATGTACATAAAACCTCAGAATGAAAGTATTGAGAGGGCTAAGTAAATAGAAAATCCATTCATTTCAGAACTTACACATCTATAAATTTTTATGATTATAAAAGAAGTATTAAATAATTCAAACAATCTTAGACACAGTTTTCTACATTTAATTTTCATGAATTTTGCTACGGAATAAAAATAACTTATACATTAATTTAGTAACAGATAATTCAGAAGAAGATAGTAACCTAGCATAAATATTAATTTTGATTATTTATATATTTCTGGAGTGAAAAAAAACCGCAAGCAGTTTTATCAATAAAGTAAACGTATGTATTAATATTAATTTTGTGTCAATCAAATGGTTGGTAAAACATTTTTATAACCTTCTACTTTTCCGTAATGAATACTTTATATAATTATGATGGTCAAAGATAGATTTCCCTGGATTGGGAAATCAGTTGAGCTTAAATTCTCATAAATGATGTTTATGCGTAGCTGTAATGCTTTTGTAAATATTTTCTAATTGGAACCCAAAATCGTTTAAGGTAGGTTCATTATAAAGAGATCATTAGTCGACGAAAGGATAAAATATGTATTTAGATTATAAATTCTTTCCAATACTAGCGTAATAGCGTACATTAATTATTTGCAGGCAAAAGTAAGAGGAAGGATCTAAATATCAACCCTAGTCAATTGACTACGAAAAAGAATAAAATCAATTTATATCAAAATAAGAATTAATTTTGATTCAAAATACTGAAACCAACTTATTTTGTTTAGTAAAACATTTTTAAATTGAAGTGAATTAAGTAGAAGTGCATTTTGTGATCATTTGTCCAATGACGTTCGGCATTTCAATGAATTATGGATACTTCATGCAAATGAAAAATGTATCTAATATTTTTAAGTGAAAAATAAGAAATAGAAACTATATTTTTTATGAATTCTTCTTAATAATTATTTTTTAAACTAAATAAATATTAAATTCTGTTAACTGTTTAAATATCCATCTAATACACTTTTTTACTAGCTATTTCTGTTGAATTTTTCCATGATAAGTAGCCAACTATAAATAGCTATATGATCACAACGTTTATAAGTTATTACAATGGTGTTTTCCCCAAAAAACAATAATCAAAAAATTAAAACATCAAAAATAGATATGTTTTCTAAATAAAAATATTGATCTCGATATGGAATTTTAAACTATTTTTGAGGCCACACGTGCAACTATCATAATTTTTCAATTTCGTGTTTCAAATTTCGACAATACGTAAAATTTTTCTTTCATTGCATGTTGAAGAATGCATATATTTTTATTTATCTCATCCTATGCTATTACTTTTACAATTAGTCTTTTTCATTTACCCTGTATAAAAATGGTTCATGAGATGACAAAAAATGTAAGAGAACTATTATGAGTTCTCGGAGTTAATGACTAAATATATATATTCATTCAGCTTATACTCACATAAAAAAGTGTGCTTGCGGTTTATTCTTAATTTATCTATTTCGAATACAAGACATATCATATCCTTACTCTTTATTGTATTTTGTATTTAAAATGTAATAAATTCAACTGAATGCGCATATTTTGACTTCAAGAGCATTTGGATAAAAAAAAGTTCAAACATTTCACGTGTTGTTTCTTTAACTATAATTATATATCGCAGTAATAGTTTAGTTTAAGTTCTTAAGTTCTTTTTATGATACTTAATTTTTTAAAATGTGCCTTTTCAAACAATTAAGCAGGTTAATTAAGCAGGTGTAAATAAGCAGGTTAAATATTTTATTAGCAATTATTGCCAAAATAATAAGTTTTTTTCTTTAAAAAAAGGCTTAATTATATTTAGAAGTTCATTTAAGGATAATACTGAATAGCGAATGTTAAATAATCGTAGCAAATTATCGTTTTATAGCCTTGTGAATTATTTTTAAGCAGTATATTTGCACTAAAAGATGATAATGTGTGTAGTTCATTTAAATTATACTCTTGTTTTTGATATAATTAATACGAAATATTTCTATGATTAACTTATTGGTCGCTATTTACTTAACTCTTCTTAGATAATCCTAGTACTTTTACGCACATTTATGTATAATTCCTATTCTTTATTTTATAAATAAACTAATTATTCTCATTGTGTATTCATCCATACAAAGAGTTTCATTAACACAGGCACAGAAAAAATATTCTTATATATGTATACTTTTTTCCCATTACATTTACTTTTACATTAATTATTTTTAAAAAAAGTTATCTTCGCTTTATTTTACCTCATCCTCGCATATTTTTGATGCAAATGCCCAATTTAATAACTGTGTTATAATAATAAAAAAATGTATATAATGAATGGAAAAATGTACGAAACTAGAATATTACTCATTTTTGGATGTCATTGTGGAAAAAATAAGTAAATACCCCAGGGTAAACAGGAAAATAGCGGACTAATTAATGTTCTAGTCACTATGTAGCTCAAAGTAAAGTGTAAGCTTCTTATCATAAGATGATTCAAATGACAGTTTTTTTTAAGGCATGTAATTTATGAAAAGCTCTTTACAGCAGCGCGCCATCTTAAATGTGATTTCTTTGCAAACCTGCCAGTATCGGTCCATTCGTTATATTTTAGTAATTATTCCAATTCGTATGAAACGGTTCAATTCTTATCATCAAATCAATTATATTCGCCTCTTAACTTAATAAAATTATTAGGAACATAGTTTCTCTAAGTATTTGTTCTTTGCACCGCGTAATATATTAACAACATCAGTTTATATATTTTGGTTAAATACAGTTGTGGTTTTTCTAAATGATTCACGAAACAGTTAACTATTGTAATCATATCTTTTTTTTATCTATAAGCCGGGTACGTTATCCGAAAAGTAGCTGAATATGTACCTTTGTGTACCATTGGGAAGTTCATATTAATTTCAAAGAGTCAAAGGTTGTGGGATAGCAGTGAATTTTTATATATTACGACCCAAATAGTTTTTCATTATATAAAAAACTTTTTGCATATTAAATTAATTTGATATCGATTTAAATTATAATTTTGTTTTGCAAAATTATGCAGCTCGTCTCTTCTCAATATCTTTGTATACTTAAAACTAATCCCTCACTTAAAAAAATTGCATTCAACAACTTAAGGTAAACAATAAATAAGATGTTCGTAAGAAATAATACTGAATCGGTAAACTGGTATGATTTCTTAACAGTCATTAGCTTAGTTTGATTAATGAATTAAAATATATGAAACATTAAATTTGATTTATTATTAACTAAGCAATTAATAATTGAAAAAATATCGTTTACATTTAGGATAATTGATATAACATTGAATTTGTATTCAAATAAATAGTCCTCTATAGCAACCTTTAACATTAGCAAGTTTTCAAGATTTTGCTTGGAAGTAAATTTGAATGTAATTATTCGTTCGATACCCATGGCTTATAAAAAAAGGATATGATACCTAAATAAGAGTTTGACCCTTCAGTAGTAAATACAGAGTGTATTCACAGCAAATTACAAATTACTACGTTCACAGTAATAGCGATAAATAAATAAAAATATAACAGCAGTTGATTATTATTGTACGATGCAGAAAGCAATATATATTTATGTATATATATTGTTAAAAGTGAATTTCCTCACAAAAATATTTAATACATCAAAATTTAAAACTATACAAATATAGGCATCCAATACCACACAATCTTGAAATCGATAATATTATGTATAAAAGTAAAATGTATAAATAACGCATGTAAGCCAAAAAATTGTTTTGAATAAAAAATTACATAATTACCTACTGTGAATATTTTAGATATTAAAATGAAAAATATTACAGTAATAAATTAAATGTGTACTTATTAAGAGCCTAGTACTTTACTTATATATATATATATAAGATATTGATTGTTGTTTTCTAATTAAACTCTCTTAAACAAGGATTGAACTTCTGACATTAATAGAGAAAAATCATTAATTTTATTTTAATTTATCATCATGTCTTAGAGCTTGATCAATATTATTCCAGAAAAATATTTGTGAGACTAATTTTGAATTTTAAAACCAGATTGAATGTCTAGTTTCTAAATGTATTTGAAACATTTTTTGCTTAGAATTTACGCTACAATAAGACTTTTACTAAGAAAATCTGTACTTAAAATTTGCGCTCTTTTTAATCTGTTTTTCGTTTTTAAAATATTCCTATTTCTTAAAAATCGCAGCTGATTTTAAGTTCGTGGTTTACAGATCATTGTGTTTATCTGAATGCTCAAAATATTTTATCTAAATAACAAAATTTAGTGACAAAACTGACAAAATTCTAGCAGTCCGTGTTTTATCTGCCTTGAATTAACAATGAATATGTCAATAAGCTCTGAAGAATGAGAAAACAGAAATAAGAGATTGTATCGAAGGGCTGTTAATTGTGTGTACGCGAGATAGTAGTACACTGACATGATATATGAATGTAACATAAACATGTAACATTTACTATCACGATCTCCACTGATTACTTAAGTTAAGGTAATATGATAGAAAATGTCACCATTCGAGCTAATTTGCCTTAATTAGCACGATCCAAAGCTAAAACAAATATTGTAAACGTCGGCGCGAAAGAAAATTCCATTAGCCATGAAACTAAAACAAATGTTTTCGAAACCTACAAGAGTACCAGAGTCATTTATCCACAGGGTTGTATGCTTTGGTTTAAAAATCAAAGATTCAATTCCTCCTCTTGTGGTATCTAGACTAGATGCAACACATGACAGTGATGAGGTGACTGGTACCAAAATTAAAAGTGCGAAGTTCCCCGTAGAAAACAAACACACACACACATTCAACATACATTAAGAGCCTGGTGCTAATAAAGGGTTCGTGGAGCCTCGAACCTGTATGTTTACTCTGGTACTGGTCATTCTTAGTGAGATGACCAAAACCAAAGCCCATCCAAGAGAAGGGTCATTTGCTTCCCAGTGGAACAATGCCTTCGTCGAGTACATCGCTGATATGTAAATAGATGATCCAGTACATGAGATTGAAACAGACGAAACATACAGGGAATACGACGCGGGAATACTTGTCTATGTCGCTTGGGCTAACTCCAAAAAGCTTATTGGTATTCTTGTAAAAAGCCGTTGCATCGTATTCGTGACTCAGGTTGATGGGGTTTTCCAAGGTTGATGTCTTGGAGGCGTAGCACTTTGGATCAACCATCTTCAGTCGGACTTCCTGTTGCTAAAAGACAAAAAAAAAAACAGAATTTCTTAGATAAAACATAAAACACAACTTTAAATGTATTATGATCTCCAAGCTTACAGAAAGAACAACTACAATATATTTCTATAATTATAATTTTTTTACTGTGTATTTAATCCAGTTAGGCATGCAACGCTTCTTTTGAGTAATGCACTGATTTCTTTTTAAAAAAGTGGCAAGAAAACTCTTTTGGGAAAGGTTAATAAATAGAAGTAAACGGAAACTTACTTAATTTTTAATGTAATTTTAACTCATTTTCATCTTGTATTTATTAAATACGTATCGATTGGAGATATGTTATACATGGGGATTTGAAGTTATTTGAATGTATCTTAGAAATGTCGGATCTATATAAGATTTCTTGGTTAGTTTTTCATAAATATTATCTAGTTCAAAATTGAAGATTTCTTTTGTACGTATTCACTTAACATTATATCATCAAACTGAATAAGTAATATATACTGGTTTAGTGAAATAAAATGCTGGGATGCTGATCTTAATTTATGTTTAAATTTAACAACAATGTAAAAAAATGCGTACACTTTCCTTATGAGCTCTACTAGCTTCAAGGTAATAATGCGCATTGCCTCAGATTTTGAAATCATCATTTTCGGTGTCATTCTCTTTGGAATTTTTGCTGTACAAAATAATATATATATACAGCCTTTGACGATAAAGTTCAGTGAATAGTCCTGCAGCATTTACGTAGATGAAATATAAACGAAAATTGCCTTACTGTCATTCGAACTAGTCAAATCTCATAGATGTGAACCACTGAGATCTGCAATACATGTTCTGGAAACTTTGCAAGAAGTCTTCTTTCGAGATGGAGTTCAAAAGCTTCGTAACGTTTCGTTGGATGTCAGAAAAATTGTCAAATCTCTTTCCTTTCGAAGCAAGTTTGAGTCATGGGAATAGGAAAAAGTCTGGAGCGTTGAGATATAGCAAGAATGGTTGATGTTCAATTTGCACCACCCACTTTTTTGCCAGGAACTGTTTGATGATATTTGTTGTATGAGGGCGAACATTGTCGTGTACAAAAAACAATGAACCGTATGCGTACTGGGACGGTATCTTGCGCAGACGTTTCATGGACGGGTCAAATTTTCAAAGTACCTTGCAGCATTTATCATCCTCCTCTCATGGGAACAGTTAATCGACGATCTTTCGTGATTAATTTACTCATTTTCGCAATGTTTTCGTCCTTAATGGATGTCGCTGGTCTTTCACTACGAGGTTTGACAAAAACACTTTCCCGGCCTTCTCATACTTACACTTCATAGACAATGATTGATTTTCATAAATATGTATCAGTATTGAATAAATTTCTGCCGATGTGTTGCCAAGCTTAAAACAAAACTTTAAATTGATCTTTTGTTCTTTCATTTTCCTGTTCTCAGTTAAGAACCAACGCACTAAACATGCTTTTCTTAAAAATAAGTCTTACAGAGAACGCAAATGACTCTCAACTAAACAACGGTGGTGGCAGATGTTCAATACCTTCCGCTACGCATGTGCAACTTTTTGTTTACCCAGTGCTGCCAGGTCAGCAGCTCTGATTTGATTCACCAAACTTTATGGTCAGATGTTGTATAAATATGGGTTTTTAACTCAAAATGAGTTATTGCACATGAATTCTACTTTTCAGCATCACACTTGATTCACTCAGATTCGATAATAAGGCTCTAAGATAATGATTCCATTTATGGATATGTGTTGAATCGGAAAAAAAAATAATCTTGTGTGGGCTCAATTAGTACGAGCAGTTTTGACGTCCAGTTGCCATGAATACTAGAACAGTTTTGGTATAAACAATTGTTCTCTCTCTTTAAATGTTAAAAAAATATGGCTCATTTTATACATTTTTAAGTGAATTACTAAAGACTGTATTTACTTCAAAACAAACTATTACTAAATAAGGTCTGTTTACCTTCTTACTGCATTAATGTTTCCAATGAGTAAAGGTTCCTATCACGTATTCAAAACTAAGAAAAACACCTTTCATTGGTTATATATATATCACCTAATACTTGAAAACAAAGTTATTAGTTTCAATAAGTAAATTTTTGAACTGCAATCTTTATCAGTCAGTGCATGGGAGAGATTTCGTAGAAATTTTCAAACCCACACACATCCTCTTATACCTCTTAAAAACCCTGATGTTTCAAGCCCCTGTCAAATCTCAGTGATGCCAGTCGTTTCAATCATAGAAAAATGCAAATAAAAAGCACATAATTACATAATAGGTCTAGGTCAAATATAACTGTATTAATAAACCAAAAATAATCTGAATTGACGTTCATTCTCTCAATCGGTGAGGTTCCAAAAAAAAAATAATTCTGATTTATTCGAAATGGAATCATAAGGGGATAAGCGATACTTAATCTTTACAGATGGCATTGAAACTGTTAAAATTCCGATCACATTTTTCACATGTATTAGTGTTATTTTTCATAAATCCTTTGAATGCAAACCCGAATTATGTTAGAAACAGTTTCAGATTTTACAGATTGATAACACAAATTTATATATATATATATATATATATATACATAATATAGTTCTTTTTTATTTCATGTAAAATGGGACAATTATTGAGACAATTATTCCTAGCTTAAATAGTCATCTTGAAATGGAGTAACTGTTTAGTTTTACAGATAATTTTAACAATTTGAAGAAGAATATGGCAACATTGAAGAACATGGCACTATTGAGTTCGACAAATAGCTTAAACTCCTCAAAAATTAATGCAGTATCATTTTAACTGCATATATGCATTATCTTTTTTTTGCTGAAAAAAACCACTTAAATGTTGAAAGATGTAATTTGAATAACCATTTAAACTTTATCATGTACACTTCCGTATCACGTTGGAGCCATCGAAGTCATTTATCTGCATATTTTAATTCATTCTTTTTATTCCTCTATAACATTTCCCTATTTAATATAAGTTGGATTATAATGAAATATTTTAGAAGAAATATAATGATTATATTAATGTAGAGCGTTTAACCTAAAGTTCGGTAAAACGAATAAATTTCTTCTACGTGTAATTTAAATTTAAAATACCGAAGCCCGCTGTTAAAGTATAAAATTGAATAAATTATAAATGCAAACATATCACTTTATTACCTTTATCGCTCACCATAAGAATTTTTAAAATGTAAATTAGCCATTAAATGTGCATCTAAATTTTAAGTTTCCTGTGCTATTAATTTGTACTCGAAAACGGAGCAGTGGGAATTGGTACTATGTACGTGGGAGTGTAAAATGTTATCTGTTGGTCTATTTTTAGTGCTATTAAAATGTAAAAGATGAATGAAGGAAATTATATTCCTCATACAATGAATAATATAAAATGCAGCATAATTGATGGTTGATAATATAAAACACGTGCTGGTTAAATGCGTTCTTACTTCGAAATATTTAGTTAATTGATAATTTAAGCAACAAGGAAGAAAAATTGCAGGACAAAGTGGGCAATATCAGTTTTTGCAAAATTTAATATTCCGTCTTATCACAATTGATTATTGCATAATCCAGAAAAATATTTCTAATAAATGTTACAAGAATTACCTTAAAATATACTGCGTGGTAATAAAATAGTGCCTTTTTTACTAAAAACGTAATATTTTTCATCGGTGAAAAAGAGAATAATTCTTTTTTTAATATTTTTCTAGAAAAAGCTTTTTAAAAAGAAAATCTCAAATTGCAAATATTTAAAATCTCTCTCTCTCTCTCTCTATATATATATATATTATTTTTAAAATATTTGTAATGTGTAATTTATATATATATATATTGTGTGTATATAAGTAACAAACATGTATGTAAATTTTATTTTTGTTTAGTATCTATAAAAAATTAATAGTTGATTTGCATTTTAAACTGCAACAGAGTAAATTAAAAATTAGGTTCTTTGTATTTAATATTATTTAATTAATGCACAAATATTACTTTAAAGATGCAAAATGTGTGCACTATTATAAACTAGTTGCTTTTTTAAGAATGTTTTATTTTTTTTTATTTAACATACGTTATAAACTGACTTAGCTACAGCTTAAAAAGGTAGCAATTCTGATTTAGCATCTTTCATCAAGTAATTGTGAATATCTTATAAAGCTTGAATAATAGTGATATACCTATAAAAACACTAAGTGAAAGAATTTTTTGTGTATACTTGTATATATATTCAATAAATTCATTAATGGCGTTGTTTTCGACGTTAAACGAATATAAAAAAATAGGAGATTTCACATTAGTTTTTAATATGCGAATTTGAAATATATTCATAATATCACAGTGTTACCTAATTTTACATTAAACATTATTAAATGTCTTTTTCAATGTGCATTCTAACTATTGTATATACACTGTTGGCCATAAAACATGAAACACCCTGAAGAAAACACTAACAAGCATGAAATCTGAACCATGCTTAGGAGTTTTTATTAAAAGATTCCTAAGCATGGTTCAGATGCCGAAAATTAGCACACGTCATTACACATACAAATCATGTGAGCTTGTAGTGTACTACCACTTAAGCATAATATAAAGAAAGAACAAAACGTTATTTTTTAGAAATTGTTTCTTTCCTTATAGAAAGCTTTCGTATACTTCATCAAAGTTTTCAGAAGAGTTAATTGAGCATATTGCTCTGTTGGATACTGCAGAACCTGTCCCATACAGCAGTGCTTCTCAAACTGTGGGGTGCACCCACTTTGGGGGCGTAATAACCTTACAAGGGGGGCGCGAGTATATTGAAAAGTCGAAAACAAAAGAATTAAAAAAATGATCAATTTATTGAAAGGAAGCAAAACTAAATACATTCCGCATGGTAAAAAATAAAATACCCATTTACACTGATAGCATACACTTATAAATGTATCAATACAGTGCAATGTATTTCAAAATAATTTAACAGTACTAAGTTAAGAACAAGTTTTAATAATTATTAGTGACATTATGAGCATGTCATAAATTTATATACAAAATTTAATACTTGTCTTGATAATATGTGAGGTTTATAATTAAAGTCGTGTTGTTGCTTTACGTCAAATGATATTATTGAATTCGAATATATTATTATAGTATGGAGAGTGGCGTGATGAAAATTATGATTGAAAATTAGGTCTCAAATATGGAAAGTTTGAGAGGCACTGGACCACAGGGTTTCTTCAAAGAGCCCGTGTTATTGAAAGGCGACCATTAGTGATTGTTAGGAGTGTCATCTTGTGAGCATGACATTGACAGATTATACTGCAACATACTAGTGCAAAAATAAGAGTCTATTGCACAACGATCTGTCTTAAACTTTCTCTACAGCAGAGGGTAATTTTTATCAGGCGTTTTATTACTATGATTTCTTTTGAATGTACACTTCAAGCGTGTGTAGCTGCAATGCTGTTTTGATTTAATTTGATTTTTTTTCTTTTTTATGGCGCATGGACAATGCTGTTTTGAATGCCAGATAAAAACAAAATATTAGCATAGCATTAGCAGTTTACTATTTCGAAAAATATAGCATGACTCTTCTATTTCTCTACTACACCAATGCTGCACCCGATATTCTGGTTCAAAGTATCTGCTTTTTCCTCTCTCACATATTACTAATATGCTTTACTGGTACAATCAATAGTTCCTGAAACCTTTTTCTATGGAAAATTTGAAGCTTGTTGTCACACCGTTAACTTCAATATTTCCCTGATGTCAAGTTTGAGCAGATTAATATAAATCCTCAGGGGGCACCTCTCATGATTCAACAGTTTCTCATATGCCATCAGATCGCATTTCTGCCTTACCTGTTCTTTAGAATCTAATTTATCAAAATTACTTAACTGAATGATTGAGGGAATGTGTGTTAGCTTCTCACTATTCAGTTACACGAAGGATTTTGGTTACGTATGTCGTGATTTTGAATCAATGCCAAGTGACGAGGATGACACGAGATGATCCATCTCTCTTAATTTACACACCACACCAATGGTAGGACATTTGAGCCTCGATATATTTAACGTGCATCAGCCTCTTTGCACGGCAGGTCTTAAGCTGTACTAGGCTCGAATTCATGTCATTATAGCCACGCGTCCGTTACCTTGACCACTAGGCTACCATGGCCTAAAAAATAACTTGACATATAGGGAAAAAATGCACACATTAGTACGTATATATTTAATAATACGATCCTAAACTTTATATACTGTTCATTTTATCATTCATTTTATTTATTTGATTTGATGATAACTAAGGAAAATTTAAATAAATTATGGTTTAAAAAAGAACAAAAAACACGCTTTTATATTGAATAGAACTAAAAAGTCAAAAATAATTCTTAGCATAAGAGTAAAATAATTAGCGAGAAAATTACTGTCATGGTGCAAAATCGTGGGGTGCTTTACATTAACTGTTATAATTTCTTACAAGTTCTATTCCGAAATACTGAGTAAGTGTAAAAATGTAGTACAAATCACCCCACGCTTTTACCCCAATGACATTAATTTTCTCGTTAATCATTTTATTCTTATATAAAGAAATATTTTTTGACTTTTTTGGAGATTAACTATAAAAGCATGTTTTTTAGTTTCTTTTAAACTATAATTTATTTTTCATTCTTTTTAGTTTGATCTACAATAAAAGCGTGTTTTTTAGTTTTTTTAAATTATCATTTGTTCATTGTTGAATTTATCCTTGAGTTTGATATTTAGGGCCGGAATTACGTAGCTGCTGGAATTAGTATTGCTCTTCAATGGATATTAATTAACATGTCTGAAGGGTATTTATTCTCTCTATTTACGGGGCCTTGGATGTGTCTCCTATCGTTATATTTCAAAGATTACTTCTCTATAGATACGGGTAAAAGTAATAAAAATGTGTTAAGAAGATGTATTAAGTGTCAATCGTATTATAACCTTTTAAATTTATTGCTATAATGTTAATTCGTATCATCACTTCTAAACATATTGCCTTATAAAAATAAAAATAAAATATGTAGTAGTTAGAACATAGGTTATTTTTTTCACATGCCCGAGTCTTTTTTTATTTCCAATTTCAGTAAAACTAGACATTTGCTTACATTATGGTAAGAAATTGCTGACGCACCCACCCTCCACTTTCTCACATAAATAACACTTTTTCATTTGTTTTATTTGTGATAACCACAAGTGTATTCGCTTTTAGGGTTGAACCAACTTTTTAGTCACGAAATCTAGAATTAGTCACCAATTCTGGAAAGCGTTATTCCAAAATTATGAAATTACTCTAGTTTCATCGGTCCTTGACAAGTGTGCCAAAATTTCAAATTATCTGACCTTTTAAAGTGGGTACAAATCGAGTTAAAAAATTCCGTTACATACAAGTGAATTATATTAATTATAATTAATGAAAATAAAACATTCATTTTTGGTAAAACAAAAAATTAGGGGAAAATTTTAATATGAAATAATTTAAAAGATCTACTTAGGGTACTTTTAATATTTTTCGTAAAATAATTCACAATCTTCCTTAAGTTAAACTAAAAAACGTAGTAAAAAATCTTCCTTCTCTCTTCATCTACTTCAGAATCTGAAATTGTTGGTGTTATAATTCTTTGTTAGATTGATTTTTCTTCTCAAATTAAAATCCACTTAAGAACCGCTAAATAGCAAAGAGAAGAGAAAAACGAGACGAACAGTTGGTAATTTGGTCTATAAAAAGTTCTTCTCTCACATAAAAGAAGATTGAAACGAGATGTTCTAGTGTCACCTCCTTACTTCCTCATTTGAAACCTCAGATTACACGGGCCTTTCGAGACTCCCTTTCTTCAAAGTTATTTGGACCAATTTAGACTGCTTCCATTTCAAAGGTTTTAGAGGAAAACAATGCGCTTCTAAAAACTACTTAACATCATTTGTCCCTTTTTATTCTTTCATTCGTCACCCTTTTATTTCGAAAGTTTGTTTCTTCAACCCTTAACTGGTTTTTCTTAAATTGCTGTTTGGATTAAAAGGAAAACGGAAATAAAAGTACTTTTTCCTCTTTCAAAAGGTGTGGGAAAGTATCGTCAAGTTGAGTAAATACTCAAATGAAGGTTATGTTCAATAGCAGGGAGAATGTGTGTGTGTGTGTGGCATTCCTTATTTTTGTGGATGGGAGTTATGAAGTGAAAATTTCATGTTAAGACGTAAAAAATGCAAAAGAATACACTCTTCATGAAATGTTTGCTTATTTTTAACAAATAAATATTAAACAAAAGATTCAAAATATTCTGGACAATTATAAATTGCTTAAGCTACGTTTCGAAATCAATGTTTGACCAAAATTAAATTTTTTTTTATTTACCATTTTATGTAGGAAAAAAATTAATAAGATAGAGAAGTAGAAAGGTCTATGCTATGAAATTGGTGAATTTTAAATATCTGATATTAAGCTTTTCTTTAGTAAAATAAGATCCAAAACTTTAAATGCCTTTTTTCTGTAAACTGATTTTTTGTCGTTAAAGCTATTATAGTTAAAACCTGATATCTCAAAAATTCATGAAAACATTTCTTTTAATTTTGTACACATGTTATTTAAAGTATGATGCAAACAATGAAGTTAGGATTTAACTCTAACATCAATAGAGTTTTTCCCCCCAATTTTAACAGTTTAATGTTACGAACACTATGTATTTAATAAAATTTTCTATAAAAAAATTTGCAATGATCCATAATTTTTTGGTAACTGTAAATATGTTTTAGATTTTAGTTCATTGCTTTATTATTGTGTTAAATATATTGCGTAAAAATAATACAAATATGTGGCTTTGAATTCGATGTAGAGAGCTTTGAATTTAGGTATAATTTTCATCAAATGTTACCTAAAATACATCATTTTAATACACATAAATTGTTATATAACTTTCTGATAGGTGTTTTTCTTTAATTTAAGTTATAAGAAGCAACAAAATAACATACAATTACTAATCACAAGGAATTTTAGAAAACTTGTCTCCATACGTAAGTAGATAAGTTACATGAATGGAAAACACTAAAAGAAATAAATAGAAATGCCTTGAAGACTTATATTTTACTTATTAGTTGAATACAATAGAAGCAAAAAATAGAGAAAAAAAGGAGAAAAAACTAACTATGGTGTCATGTCTTCCTAACTGTATATAGCAGTTTAGCAAATGTACAAATCATCGTAGTTTAGTAAATTGAAATCATGGCGTTGATAAATGTATGCACAATAATTAAAAATCATACGAAATGTAATTTAGTTTAAATGAAAGCCAAAATGTTATCGAAATTATTAATAAATCATTTGAATTTGTTGATAACTATTGAAATGTTATTGTTTTGAAATTATGCGTATTAGAAATTTTATTTGATAGTTAAATTTACAATGCTACTTGGGGACAGTTTATCAGATTTAAACTGGTTTTTTGATATTTGTGTGTGTGTGAAGTAAAAAAACGCAATTAAATTAATTTTCTTCCTTTTTCATATAAAGTTGCATACATTTTACATTAATAGGATCATACATAATGTAATATTTTAATTTTTTTTAAAAAAGATGTTAGAATTATCAACAATAAAAACTAATAATTCTTGTAAGGTTTTATTTATTATATTATTATAATTTTTAAAGTACACAATAAAGTAAAACGCTAAAATGGTCCCATTTTCTAAAGTTTTGCTAATCAATTCTATGTATTAATTGCCAATAAACTGCATAAATTAATCGTCAAGTTTAAACTCAGCCTACAATGAAAACGAATGATCCCATAACCTGGAAAACTGCTTTATTCATTCCGCATATGAAACTGAGCCATTGAATATTATTTGATAAACATCTTCAAACAATATAAATGCTAATAAATCCACCATACAATTTAAAACCCTTCCTACCTATTTCAATGCCATTAAAATTAATTATATTAATAAATTATGGAAGGCAGTGACTTATGTGCCTTTAATTCTTCAAAGGACGCCGAAAGCTAATTCAGTCTGTAATCAGCTCTAAGAATCCGTAAGTATTTGTTAAACCGTTCCATCCATTAGGAGTTAACTCTTTGTCCACCTTTATCCCCAGAATTTGAGAAGGGAGCATTTAAATTGCCTAGTTTAACCCTGCTTTATGAGAGAGATTTACATTAGTTCACACATACAAGCGAAAGTCAGCTGCAGAGGTCGTGCGTATGGTTTACGCTGGGCCTGCTTCCTAGGCTGAGGCTTGTTGCTGTCCTCCAAACTTAATCCTCTGATAAGGAACTGACAGTGGGATTAAGGAGGACTTGTGTTTGAGGTGATTACGGAGATTAGTGAAGTCTGGTCAAAGGACAATCGAGAAATGCCTCACATAACAATAACTCGTCATTCAACGCTAAGCGCTAAATCACTTTGTGACGTTACCTATAACGTTTCACTTCAATTATTTCACCCACATCTACCATTTCAGTGTAGGTATTTCAATGATTGGGGGTAGCTCTAAAAACAAAGATTATTTCCCTCCTTCCCTTGGTGGGACTAAGTTTTACGCGATGAGGTAATTCCTTACTGAATTTCAGCGTAATCAATGCTTTGATTAAACAGAATTTGAAGGATTGGAAAATTGTAATTACTTCCGAATGGTATCGGATTCAATTTGAAATTGTACGTTCAAATGACTGTTATATTTATATAATTGATTCAAATTTGTAACAATCGATTATTATTAGTGGCAAAATATTTAGAAGGACTTTACATCTTACATTATGAATTCAGTTTTCACTGCAGTTGTGGCTTATTGAGTAAATAAGTGAACATTAGCAAAATGAACTCTGCACAAAATTGCAACGGCTATTCAAACTTTTAGTTAAATAATTATTTCGGATTTTTGCTCTAGAATAAAGAAAACACCAACGGCATAAAAACAAATATATACAACAAGGCATGTCTTCCTCATTTGTTATTTTTTTTTTTTTTTTTGTATTTCTGACCTTACTTAAGTTTAAATATATATCTACTTTAAAATATTTATGCAGCTTTGTGTCATATGTGTGTATCAGCTAATATAAATATCAAACATCATATAAATATTTTCACTGAATTCAAACCTGCTACGAACACATCATTGATTGCAATTTTTTTTTTTAACTTGTAGGTATTTATAATACACAACACGGCTGAAATAAAGGAAGATACTTCTTTTTTTTTCTTTTACAGAAACATTTCATTGATAGCGATGTAATAGAAGTAGTAGCAACATAGCAGGAAGGGAACACGTACGACCACACACGATAAAAACAAGTAACTACTGCCTACAATTTATTACTTGAGGCAGCCCCAGTTCTGTAAGGCCAGTATCGGAAAATATTCTACAATTTCCCATGTCACTTGATTAGTTGAAATCTAGTATGATGTCATTCAGTGACATCACTCCGAGAGAAGTACAGGCATATGCCAGATAAAGCTATAGTTATTGAAGATGGTTTTGAAAACTATTAAAGCAATGCCCACAAGAGTTCAGGTACAAAATAAATTATTTGCATCAAACGGAAGGTCGAATGAACTAAAAAACTTTATATACATACATTTGCATGGGCATAAAACTGAAAGTAAAATTTATTAAAATAAATTCTTGTAAGAAATGCAATCTAGTGTTTTAAAGACCAATTTGATGCTAGATATTCATCATAATTTCCGGAATTGATGATTAGTTTTTCAAAGTAAACCTGTTTATTGTTGTGATATTTTATGTACAAAAATAATTTTCACAATTTGTAAGTAGAAATTAAATGCAATTATTAGATAATATAAAGACCATATAAATAAAGAAAATAAAAAAAAAGTAATGTTATATATTTTTCTCTCTCTTCTAATGATACCTCTCCTAAATGTATTCTTGTATTTCATTATTTAAAAGATTAAAAAAAAACCCGAAAACCGATTGATGCAAGTGAAAAACAAATTTCCAATGCAAAAGTGTTCTTTTATTCTAGAGTTTTAAAAATTATTCACATAAAACTTTAGAAAAAAATTCTGGTTGTTCAAAAAAAAAAAAATCCTTTTTATCTTTAGAAGCATGGAAAGTAAAAATATCATTTCTAAAAAAAAAAAAAAAAAAAAAAAAAATTAATTTTATTTTTTTATTTTGTGATTAGTGTTTGATTTATTTTTATAGTAAGTATGCCTTTTCATTATTCTTTGAAATAAAATTTATTTATACATTGCTAATGTCTGGAGAGAACAATAGGAGAAAAACAAGTGTTTTTTTAAACATCCAAAGTAGTTTTTTTGGAATTAATAAAATAGACTTATTTGGATCAGATTTACGGTTTCAGATTTAGATATGATGATTTCAGATTTTTTTGGTTAGATGGACAACTATCCCACAATGGAAAAGTTATGAAAGGAAAAATATCATTGAATATGTAACATTAAAAATTCAGAGATCAAATCATATAGCTTCTTTATCTAGTATTCCAAATATTCAGTTAAATATTTTTAGCTAATAATCTTCAATTGAACTATTAACAAAAAAAAAACTAACATCTCTAAAATTTCTCTTGAAAAAATTTCAAAGTATGTGAAATTAGAATGCTGAAAAAGCGCCGTTTATATATTATAATAAATTCTTTGGTGTTTTTAAAATTGGTACTCGGAGATTCAGATAGCATATATATTCTACAGCCTCTGGTGCCATCTGTTGGCCAAAACTAAAAGCTTCACTTGACAAGGCAACAATTGGTTGCGGTTGATTTAAAATGTGCAGCGAGATTTATCATTCATACTCAACGTAGTATTTTAGTGTGGTATTTTATCTCCAATATTAAAACATAAATTAAATTAAATGGAAAGCATGAAAAATACAAAAAAAAAAAATCAAGATTTTTAATTTTTTTTTTTTAAAATAAAACTAGTTTTTTTATATACAAAAACTGTAAAACGGTTCTTTTTTGGAAAAGAAAAAAATGATGTATTATATACATTTTGTTCACATTACAACTATTCCTACAGATGGAAAAAATAAATAAATATCAGTAATGTGTGTGTGTGTGGTCAAAGGCATTTAAAATAGTAAAAAAAAACGTTTTAAGCGTCGTTTTTCAGGAGAAATACCGGCTTTTTTTTTCTAAAATCACGTTTATGTAAAAAAAAAAGGGCTAATGACCGGAAAAAGATTATGAGAAGTAAAAAAAGGCTTTATAGCAAGATGGAATCTAAGCTTCTAAATATGTATTTTTGTTTTCAAATGAACATGTATTAAATACATAAGATAAAAATTACAAAAAAGTAAGTTTTCATCGTAAATAAAAGATATATTCTGAAATATACTAAATTAATAACTTAATAATTTTGTACCAAAATACGTGAAGGAAACACTTTGAAAAGTGAAGAATTTTCTACCATAAAACACCCTTTCTTTGTTTTTAATTTCAGTATAATGATTCATTGAGTACTTATGAAACTTTTAATTTTAATTTTAAAGCAATATAATGTATATGCTGAGCTTAAATTTTTACAGATTTGCTTAAGATTTTCAAAGAATAGTCTTATTTTGCAATATAAAAATGGCTGTGTTATGCATTTTACTTATCACTAGTTCTACTTATCATGCACGATGTTTAAAGCAAAGAAATGTTTAATTCTGAGAAAAATATAAGCATTCAATTATTTCACTTACCATCTCTGCTTCTAGATACAGATATTCATGAATGAATGTATTACTCACATTTTGTTTTCTTCTAAGGTGTTTACTACCTAAGTATTATATAATTAAAAATAATTCCCTAATTTAATAAAACACACTTTTCAATGTCAAGCGTATATAAATAAGAAGTACAATAGTTTTAAAACATAGTACATATTTTTGTATTATTTGCATAGTGGGTATGAATTATATCAACGTCGCACGATAAAGCAACGCAAGTGCTTTTGACGACGGACTTCGGTCGAGCATAACATGAGCCAGAGCTTCCTTCTCCAAACTACCACACCAAAGGGACATTGAGCCACGACACATTTAACGTGCATCAGTCCCCTCGGGGTGTCTTCAGTGGCACCGGGACACGAACCTACAATGCTTCGGCAAGGCTTACGTGAACATAACCACTTGACTACTACGGCCACTCATTTGCATGCTATCTGTTTCGTAAAAAATTATATTCCCATATAATTAAGAATAAAGACAAGGAATTTGAAGCAAATGAAAAATATGATTATATGCATAAAAACATACAATCTAAGTATGCATTATGTATATGTGTGTAACCTATACTCTCTCTCTTTCTCTGGCATTAAATTTAATCCGAAAAATAATCTCATTTGTGGCAGATATTGAAATATTATTGTATAGTTAGAAAAAGGCAAAAATGTTTCTAGATCAGAATAGGATTAAAAGAGATCTGGAGATGTGTGTGTGTTAAAAAAATTAATTTATTCTGATTGAGGTAATTAATTGCCTTGACTTTCAGCAGTATGAAATATACGAGGGCTGTTCAAAAAGTATCGAGACTGAATTTATTATGCAAAAACATACATACATAAACACGTTTTGAGTCAATCTTCTTCGAAATATGCTCCATTGGCAGTAACACACTTGGCCCAACGATGTTTCCAGTCCTCGAAACATTTCTGGAACTCAGACTTTGGGATGGCCTGAAGCTGCTGTGTCGAATTCTGTTTTATGGTTTCAATGTCCTGAAACCGGTGTCCTTTTAAGGTGTTCTTGATCTTGGGAAAGAGGAAAAATCAGCACCACAGCCTTCACTTGTGCAATCTTGTCCTCATTGCGAGAGGTGGATGGGCGTCCAGAATGGGGATCACTGTTCACTGATTGACGACCCTCCTTGAATCACCGGAACCACTCGAAAACCCGAGCACGACTCATTGCCTCATCTCCAAATGTTGTTTCATCATTGTGTGCATTTAGTATGATATGCCCGAACCTACAAATTCCAAGTTACAGTAAATTAATCAATGAAAATTTTAAATTGATTTTATTATTTACTTAAAAAATGTATCAAAATTCGTAAAACTATCTTAGCATCATATCATATATTTTTTTCCACAAAGAAGTAATAACATATCGATATACGAACGTTTTATACAATATTTTATGTGTATTATAAAGTATTTTCTTTATATATAAAAACTATTTTTTTATTATTTTTAAGCTGAAATTAAAATTTAAAAAATGCTTTTTTCAACTTAGTTTATTTTACTTTATTACAACCGACATTTATTATTATTACTATAAACATTTTTCTTTAAAAGAAGAAGTGAGTCCCGTCTGACTCTACCAAGCTTATTGAATATGACGTAGTATATAGACTGTTGCATAAATAAGAAGCTGCATATGTTGCTAAGACAACATCGATGGCTATTGAGTGATTTTGATTCAACAGAAAGTAGAGAATGAGTTCAGGTTTTCGTTGGATTTATTTCCCATAAAAGCTAGACAGTTTGAAAATAATGTTATGAATCATTTTATTTCACTCATTTAAGACAATGAACTTTAATTATATGTTACAGAGGGGACAAGTGAAATATTGTATTTTCTAAAAGAAATTTTTCATATTTTTAATAAAATGTATGAAAAATCATTTGTTTTAAAAGTTTTAAAATATGAGATTCTAAGATAAGTAATGCACATCTCTTGCAGAACCAGGTATCTGGCTACTTCGAAAACTTGTTTTTTAGATGTTTAGTCCATTAGAAAAAAAGAAATGTATAAGTTTTGATGAAGAAGGAAAAACAAATAAAACTGAAGAATCTTTTGTTGTGTTTTTTCGAATATGTTTACTTTATCTAACACATAAAAATATTTTTAATTTGTTTTTGGAAGAATGAAACTCTGTTATAACAATGTTTGCACGAAAAATGGGATATCTCTAAGACAATCCAATAAAATTCAACGCAATCCTTAAGGCTTCACAATAAACCTTTTTGAGTGTAACAAACCGAAACCATTTATAGCTTAGAACATAAAGTAATTTCGATTAATTATCATTAACGTCACATTCAAATGCTTATAAAATATTTATATGTTCAAATATTTTTTATCTTGTGTTTTGTAACTCTGGAGATGGCTCAAGAAGCTTATCAATGAAATAAAAATTAAATTATGTCCAAAGTGCTTTTATTCATGCTCTTTTTCTTAACATTAAAAATTCTGCTAAATTTTTGTAAGAAAGACATTTTTTTTTTGAAAAAAAAGGGGTGATATATACATGATACTTGTTAAATAATTATCTCTTTAAGCTATTTATGCTCCTTTAAACAATAAAACTCTTCTGAAAATCAACTTTTGAAAAATTAGTCACCTAACCTATTGTCGGAAGTCTTACGATTATGATATATGTTATATAAAGGAACAATAAGACCCAAAATATATATCCTAAAAGGCCTAAACTTATAATTGTAAAGATTAGTTGAAATCATTGATGAAGTTCAAGGGTACAGAAATAACTGACATTGTGTTTAAGATATAAAATGTTTTAAAAACAAGTTATCTTGTCCGTGTGTAAATTGCATGGTAAAATAAGCATTGTATAAGCCAAGAGCTAACGACAATGAACAAGAACATTCGGTTCATCTTTCGCAAAGAAATTGTCCGCTGCATTTGCTTCATCTTTGGTTCTTTTATGTAAGTTGTTTCCTCTTTCGTATTTTCTTTACAGCGGAGTTTGATTTCCTATTGACTTCATTTTCCTATTAGGTGTATTGTAATCGTCTTAATTAGAAAGGGTATAGCCAATTTTTGTTGTAGAAGAACCTAATGAGGAAATTCCCCCACCCTCAGAAACTTTTTGTCTCGAAGTTATTCGATTACAACGAACTATGTTAAAAGTCTTAAGATTTTAAGACAATTGTTAAATCTTAGATAACTTTGATAAAAATTGTTTATTCAACGTTTGCAAAATGGCTTGAACGTATTTGAAAAATACTAATCTAATAAAATGCGGGCATTAAAAATATTAATTATGTTAAAAGTTGTAAGTTAATAATACAGGATGCTTGAAACTTCTTTAAAAGAAATCCAAGAAGCTGTCTCAATCAGGAAAATAAATATCTGTAGTAATTTATAACATTTACATTTGCGAATTATAAAAAAAATATTTTTATGTGCCGAATTGACTATTTTAAGAATTGATAAAGTTTTATTTCAGTTTCAGATATTTTTCTAACTGAAGTCAAATTTTATAATTGACATTTATCTGTGTAAAATATATATGCGATATATTTATCATTCTTAATCAAACATTAAATGAGCACATGTCACTTCTAATTTTTCTACATTTACCATGAACACAGTATGTAACATAGTAAGGATTTTTAAAAAAAATATATATTAGAGTCTTAAGACAAACCGATTTGGGTAATAATTCATAAGTTAGAAATTGTTATACATTAATATCTTCAATTTTGTTGGGTATAAGATTCGATGTTCAAATACTAGTTACATAATTTGGAAGTTTTTATGGATATTATTATAAATGTGTTACAATCTTAACCGTTTTTAAAGGCTAATGCAGAATGAGATGTCATACAAGAATAGTATATGAGCTATTAATGATTGAAATTATATTTTGGACAGTTGTCAAGTAATGCGGATAGTAACTAAACTAGTATCTAATTTGTGTCATATCGAGTAAAAACTTTGCACCTCAGAGTGCGCTTTATTATTAAACAAAATCTCATTATATTGCATGGGTGTGGGATTAGGAGTTATGACAACTGCTCATATTAAGGTACCCGAATACTTCCGACCTTTTAGAAAAGAAATGGATATATGGGGATTTTTTTTGCGGTTTTAAGATTTGTTTAGCACATTTTTAGAAAAATATGCTGAAATTAAGAAGGGAAAAATATATTATTATTACTAAAATGAGGAAAAATGGGTCAAAATTAACAAAAAAATTCCATAAACGTGGCCCATTCTGTACCAAAAGTTTATAAACAAATTTTCAATTTTTCAATTCAGATTTGTTGTTATGTTATTCATGTTTGAAATGACCTTCAGGATAAGAGATATTTTAATTCTTACAAAAATTAGAGCACTTTATC
Organism: Trichonephila clavata; assembly: GCA_019973975.1. Lineage (NCBI taxonomy): Eukaryota > Metazoa > Arthropoda > Arachnida > Araneae > Nephilidae > Trichonephila > Trichonephila clavata. Next base: position 146,906 of record BMAO01017110.1, on the reverse strand, counting down.
TAAGTTATTATATGAAATTGCTTAAACAAACAGTGATTATATTAACATAGGGGACTGTAAATTTTGTAATAAAACAGTAATTGATAAATCTGAAAGTTAAAACACTTCTACTGTTATACAGAACATACACGAAAAATTTCACAGTTAATTATTTTCACAACTTTTTGAGCAATCGCTGTCCCCCCCCCCCCCATTTGAGCATTTTCAATAAAACACATTTCGAGTAAAACGAGTTTTAAAGTATGACATATATCTTGCTTAAAGTAATGACATCTAATTTTACTAAAACACTTGCAGTTTTTGTTCTAGTGGACGGAAAATAATAAACTTGGTTTTTTAATAAAGCTAATAAGATGGTCTAAAAAAATAATTATAAATTTTGGGAAAAATTTACATTTTTAGTGCAGTCGGATACCTTAATCGTAATTGGTAGAACATTTTCCAGTCTTTGAAACTTCCCCACAAATGTTAATGACAATTATGTAATCAATATAGCTTTAAAAAAGGAAATGTAAAGACTTCATTGTAAGCTATAGCATGAAATTTGAATAATGTTATTTTATTTACTTAAATTAACGTGAGCGTGCTGTTTCGAGCAACAAGTTCAAGCCAAACTCTATTCAATATGTATGCTTATTTTGCAATTAATTATTCCCCTATGGAGTAAATATGGCATGTCTCAAAAATAAGAGAGTCTCAAGAATATTTCTTATCTAAAATTTAATCCATGTAAGAAATATTTATAATTTAAATATGAGTCCGAAGGAGAACGTGTCTCCATACTTCACGTGTTTAATCACGATATTACTCAGTCGAGTATGCTCATCTTGCAAGTATACTCTGTTTAACGGTTAAAAGGGCATGCATCATTAATCTATATAACACAGAAGATACCTAGCAGCCGGCTATTTTGAGAAGCTTGATTTGGGGAATATGTTCCCACTTGGTATAGAACCTCATGTAGAACAACACGCTATAAACTATGGATCCATAAAGAACTTTCTCAGAATAAGAGTCACTAAGTTTCACTTTGATTCACGATTATATAATGTTGAAAAATATGTTACCTTCTATTATGTGTTTTATTTAAATGTTTTTTTTTATTTTTTAGTTTCATTTTTATAGATCAGGAAAAACGATTCTTCGAATGTTGAGGGGGAATTATCAGACTTTAATTTATACAGACATGGATTTTTTGATGGACATAATAAAATCCTTATTCATTAGATAATGAATGTATATCATGAGTAAAGGGGAATATCATACTTACTAGAATTAAAATAACACTAAGTGATGTGTACATCTAGAAAATTGACAAAGAATCACATCTGTTCCTTGCTGTATAATAAAGTCTTTAGAAATGAAGTTATTTATGTGTAGCTAATATGTAATATTATAAGTTTACAACTCTAGGGATATTTAAAGATGAATTTTCCCAGGAAAACTTTTCAATGCAGTTATCAATATCTATGCCTTACTGATCTGGTGATTAAGAATAAATATTGGATGTCATTATAATTTATTGCAGTATACCATAAGTAGCATTATTTCAGAATGAAAGATCATATTAAAATGACCAAATATTTGAATTCATTATTTTATCCTACAATCTATATCACAGTCTTAAGAAACATTTTTAACTATATTTGTTACCCTATAATCATCTGCTAATTATAGAAATTTATTCGTTTTAAGCTTCAGAACATTTCTCAAAGGAATTCATTTCATTCAATGATATTAGTCAGAAATAACTGAAATTAGAGTCTGTCTGCAATATGTTCTCACAATAGTCATCAAAAAAATGAAGCAAATTTCTAAGAACCCTCACTCGCTGTATTAACCAAATATATCTTACATTATAAATTCCGAAACTATTCATTTGCTTTTTTCTGAAGTTGCAATGTCAAAGATGTTAATCTCATGATAATTTATCTAATATAATGTGTTTTTCAAATTTCTACAAAATATTCATATAGACATTAGATTCCATAGCAATATTAGACAGCTCTAATTATTTTGCAGAGCACAAATGTATGTATATAAAATAATTCCTTTAAATTTTCTCTCAGGGGTTTTTAATTCATCATAATTTTGAGACCTACCGGACTTAACGTGATAATTAATATTTATTTTACCACATGACGTGAACAAGCCACGACTTAAATTCTCAAAAAACTGGAAATGTTAGCTTTTTTAAGTCAGGATGATGCAATACTGCATCACCTGCGTATGCGGACCAATCAGAAAAGCCCTTACCAAAAATTATATGATTTTAACAGCTTCTGGTGTACCATGACTTCACTTTTCTTCTCCGGAGAGAAGAAAAATGTTTTTGTCCTTTGTATTGCTTGTGCACGTGTTTGCTGTTCATATCTGCATTTTGTGTTTGAGATCGTCAATAACTGGTACTTTAAACAGCAACATGTTTAACCATCAGTCCAATCAATGACTGCGATAACGAAATGAATTGATTCCATCTCAAAATATTATATTACAAGTTAAAAATACTTTAAATCAAGCCAAATTATTTCATATATATAGCATTGTCATCCAGGAAAATTAAACTGAGTATAACTTTACCCCTGAAGAGGCATGAACAGAGGGCTCAAAAATTTATTTCTATGTCTCACAGCATTCACAGGTTATTTCTTAAAGGCATGGAGGTCAACGAACCTGTCCAATGAGTAGCCTACTTTCTCAGACTATCAAACTTTCCTCGCCATACTGGTTACTTTCTGTAATGTTGGCGAACATGTAGTGGAATTCTGGTTTCTTCCAGAACTTCAAACTTCATTGCCCATCACGGCTATAACACGACCTGGCCAAGACCTTTGTATGGATTTTGTTTCATTAATCTGTTTAAAAGTGTTGATGTACGTATATAGATCATAAAATTAAAATCTCTAGAAATCTGTACTCGAGACTACCTTGTTCTTTATAAGGATTCGACACCTCATTCTTCAAGCCAAATATTAATACTTCATCATTTTAAATGCTTATTTAAGTATTTCACTGAACATTATGTAAATAAATAAGAATGAAATTCCGGCATTAAAATTTTACCTATTTGTTAGGAAGCTTTAATTTTTCATTTTGTCAGTACAATTCAAGAATTTAAACTAATTACAGAAATCATCTTAATTTTGTACAAAAATATATATATAGTTCGTTTTCTATTACTTTTGAAAGCCATGAAAATGCATGTTACTTAACATCTGTTGTATTATAATTCTAAATACATTCTTAAAATAAAAACTAAAGCTGATATTCATTTGGGTTTATTTGTAAATTTAAATTTATTTGAAATTAATGTATTCATACAACTATTTCACAAAATTTTCATAGTTGTGCTTTTATCATTTTCAAGTTTCAAATTTATTACACTTTTTGTGAGAGTTCTCAAAAATGTGTTATGAATATTTATAATAATAATTAGCAGTCAGTTCATTTTTCTTTAAACCAGTATCTCTTCCTATAACATTTCTCAAGTTTGAAACATGAGATTCTTGATAAAAGTGCTTTGAAATAAAATAAGTTAAATCGAAAACACTCTTTTGAACAACATTTGAGATTCCCCAACACCAAATTTTCTATACAGCCTTCATCCTATGAAAACTCCCACTTCAGAGTTTATCTAAGAACTTTTATCATAATGAGGTAAATTATAATGTTGCTAATGAATTAATGGATTTATATAATTAATGAAGTGAAAATTCAAGAACATTTTATAAATGTACTGCAAACTACTTGTCGACCTACACACTTTAGGAAGGTTCTTCTTGATACCTAAGTTAAACAAGATAGTCATCGGAATGCGACTGATTTTGTCAATGCAATTCCGAGCATTTCAAGATCTCATTTATTTTCGTGACTTCAGCTGCAGTTATTCCTTTTCGATAATTATGTTCTTGATTTTAATTCATTACTTAGCACTCACAGTGCAGCTGCCAATCTAGGGACACGCCAAAGCTCCTCTTTTGCTTTTCAAAATATCTTTAAATACACAATTATCGCTGCTTGTTAAACATTTCATTGATTATGGTGGGTGGAATGGAAGGTTGAATCGATATATTCGGTTGACTAATTAAGTGACTTGGGAACTCACGAAAGAAAGATATGTATATATATATATATATATAATCTATATATCATTATTTCAACAGTCTGCAAGCTGCAGGCAAGTCTGATACTTTATGTATTGTTTTATTTGTATAATGTTATGTATGTGTTTTATTTGTTATGTATATAGTGCATTTTTGCTTACCAGTTTGACCAAATACATGTCAGCAGTGTTTTAGAAAAATATTTAATTCATTCATTGTTCATATTTCATAGAACAGTTTATATCCTTATTTTGTGTATTAATATAAGAATTTCAGAATTTGGGGGGGGACACATATTTTTTAAGGTATTCAAACGTGTTGAAATGACGAAACTCGGTCATTTTTTTAAAACTTTATTTGGTAGAGCTCTTTTTGGCTTTACAAAACATACTTTGTTTTGTTTCTACGCTACCTAGAGGCCAAGTTACAATCAATTTTATGAAATTAGAAAAACCGGAAGTGGGTCGTCAATCTACCAAAAATGGAAATTCAAAATGTTCAAAATCTATCATGGTGAGTCTGATAACTCAAAATGTTATAAATACATTTATATGAAACTTTTTGAGACTGGTATTAATGTTTTTTTCTAGAGAATGAGCTGAAGTATTTATTTTTGTATGCTTATTTTTTGAGTTACGGCTTATTTAAATAATGGTCTCATAAAGAATGTAAAATTTTTTATAATGTTTACTCGATCCGCTCAAAATTTTTTAAATTTTATTAAAACATAAAACTGTAGTACATTTTGTACACAAAAAATGTATTTTTTTAAGTAATATTTTTATTGATATAAGCTTATTACTTTTTCTGTAATTGCTTTGAAGTTTTTCAAAAATAATCCTAAAAATTCACTTATAATTGTAATTTTTGTGAAATTTGGAAATTGTTTTTAAATATTTTTAGTTGATTATATGTATTTATTGGTATTGATTCCTACAGAAGAATTTATAACATTTTAATATGCTGTTTTTTTTTAAAAAAGGTACTCCAAACGTATTACGATACCCTGAATCTACCACATTCATCACTATAGAAATGGGATATGAATAATTTTTATGCAGTTTTTCTGCCAACAAAAAGTTTGTTAATACTTTTCACTATTAATCATATCTTTAAGAAATCCGTTCTAAGAGTATGAATGCACTGTTGAAATCAATATTGTGATACTTTCTATTTTCTTAGATTTTACTATTTAAAGTGATATTTTTATTTTATTACATTGTTTTAATTCATTCAATGTATCAAATTTTTCTCTCTACTAATTTATGTGAGAAATGAATTGAACTAAAATGTTTGCTTGGTATTTGCTTATTAAAATTATACCTGGCTTCGCAAGCTTTTATTGAGACTACAAATTTTGGTATAGTTAAATTAATTTAGTTTTATTTAATTATATTTGATATATTGGTTGGGCTTTTCTAGTTTTGAAAGGATTTCTTTAGGTAAAAAAATTGCATTTTGTTTATCAAATAGTTTATTTCCTATTTTATATATATGTTACTCTAAAAAGGTTTGTGACTGTTTGTTGATGTGGAAACAAAATTCAATATTTATAACCTGTTGAAATACATTTTAAGTAACGAGAAAAAAGAAAAAGAAAGCTATCCCCTAACATAGAGAGAATCATTTTCCAAATAATAATTGTTACAATTAAACTAAAATAAATAAGAACCATTGTTGTATTAATGATTAGTTTTCCCTCAAATCATCCTGTTTTAATAAATTATTCATTTTCTTATTTTTCTGACTTCAGAAATTCAAGCTAAATAGAAATTTAAATTTTACACCATATTTATAAATTAACTCCCCTTAATTTTCCTTTAAGGTTTTTTAAAATCCATAATGGTCCTGAGCCCTCCAAGACTTAATGAAAAAATAAATTTCTAGTTTAATCATCTAACGGGATATAATCGTAACTTTATCTCTTCAAAGTTAAACAAATTCAGTGTTTTCAAATTAACAACTATATAATCAATACCATCCGATTATTAAGACCTATAAAAAAGCCTGTATATATATAAATAAATTGTTTTATTTTTATTTTAAGGGTTTTTTTTATTTTAAGAGTCAGTTATCCATCAATATAAATAGACTGAAATTTCTGGATAAAAAAAAAAGCTGCTTCTGCTCCACGGTACATGGACATCATATTTAAGAAAAATGTAAATCGCTCTCGGTGAAATACTATATATATATATATATATATATATATATATATATTAATATATAGTACAATAAAATGAAATGAAATAATAAGAGGAAATTATACAACCCACAAACCTAACAGATAAAAACCGAATCCTAAGAATCATAGCTAGAAAATTAATGGTGGAAATGAATATTGTACTAGATTTGAATAAAACTATGCATAACAGGAAACAGAGTTAGAACTTTTAAAATGGAAGAAACCAAAAGAGTCTATTTACTAAAATGGAGACCTATTATAATTTCTAAAGCTGTCGCTGAATTAGGACCAGCGAAATTAGGGTTAAGTATACTTTATGGATCCACCTTCCCCCTCCAGCAGAAGTTTTCGACATAATAGAAGAAACAGAGCCATGTTGAAAGGTTAGGCCTAAAACTATCACACATGCATTTTGCACTAGACAGTAAAATAAAATTAAAGTATGAAAAGAAAAGTTTCCCTGAAAGAGATGAATGTAAACAAACAATTTTCTTATGGAAAAACTAAGCAAAAACTTACATGTATAAATGCTAACCAAATGAGAAATAAAGACAATGCATCTTAGTCAAACATCACGTGCAAAATGACGTGTTAATATTGAAGCGTTAACACAGAAAAAACAGTGGCGCCACCTAGATTGTTTTATTGTAATTAAACTAAGCAAACGATATCATATTGAAATTAATAAATAAAATAGAGAAGGAGATAAAATAACATAGAATTACATTTAAATATTAAAATGAAAGAAACGGAAAGAGTTAACATAACATAGTATCTATTTGTATATATTAATATGCATATATAGATACATATAAATAGATATATATTTGTACATATTTATAAACGTATATATATTTATTCGAGAATTTTAGTCATCCATATTAATCTTAAGTATTTAAATCTTTTCTGTGTCTCAAGTAGAATATATTAAAAAATTACAAATAAAAATAGTTTTATAAAATAAATATTTTATAATAACCGAAGTGAATTTTAGGAAATGTAATTTTGAAAGTAAAATCACACAGTTGAAGTTTGAACAGAAATGTATCAATTTATAATGCTTTAATTTCGCAGAAAAATGTAATAGAATTTTTTTTTGTTGGAAACGAACATTTTAATTCAATAAATACTCTAATACAAAAGAATTTGTTTAACCAACGTTCTAAAAATTAAAATTTGTTGCTTTGCTATTACGCATAATTATGAACGGATGAAAACTAACAATCCTCAGAGTTAAAAAGTATTTTATTTAACTAAACAAATAAAAAAATATAATGTTTTTTAATCAAAACTATCCTTATGCTTTCGTTGGATGAATATTCGATAGGACATTTTAATAGATTCGCTTACCCTTTTAATTAAAAAGAAGTAATATTTTGCCTTAAGTATTTACTTTGTAGAGGTGTGAAATTGGAGGACAAATTAAATTAAGAACCTAATTACTATTTCTCCAGAAATATAACTCATTTAATATTATCACTTGTATAAAAGAAGGTAGTAAATGACCGAAGAATATTATTTATCTAAGCTTTCTGATAATTATATTTCGTTTTGCGTAAGTGGATCAATTATTCATCTTTTTTGAAGAACTATAATGCATTTACAATCAATCGTTAAAATAATTATTCTTATTAACTTTTTGAAAAAATCAAACAATTATGATACATGCATTTTAAATAAGAACACACGAAAGTAGCCTGTGGAACCTTTTGCATTTTATGTACAATTAAATTTTCATTATATTAAAATAATATTTAAACAAAAAGTTATGTAACATAGAAGAAAGTGATATAAATGATTTATGCTTTTGTAAAAATATTTCTAGTAACTGGAACGTGTTTTAGATTGAGATGTGTTTAAAACACTATGTAAATTCTAAGAACTTTTAGCTAAACAAATGTCACTAATAAAACTAAATTAAAATGAAAAGATTGATTTTAATACTGTTGTGTTTACTTATATATATGGTTTCTCATTTATAGTATATGCATGTAAATGTTTAAATCAAAAATTGTTAATTATAGGCTGTTTGTGCTTCGCTGTAAGACGAATAAAATAAACTACACGGATGTAGGCATGAAAATTAAAATTCTCAAATTATAATAATTTGAAATAATTTTCATAAAATTAGCGATTGAATTTAGAACGAAATTAAACCAAATATGAAGAAAAAAATAGACCCTAGAAAACTTTCAAACATACTAGAGAAAGTTAAATAGTAAAGAGTCTTATACAATTTCTTTTTCCAAGGTTTGGCAATAGTGCTAGTGCCCAGTTCTGAATGAGATGTGTTCGGCAACACGTCTACATAAAGGGTCACTTGTCTTTCCCCGTAATCGGCGGAGTGTAGAAGACCATTCAACATGGCAGCCCCAATGTCGATGTGCACCAAGGAGGGCAGTGATTCCCTTTTTGTTCGTGGAAAGTGTGAAACCTACGGAAATTACTCGTGGCATGCAAGTTCAGTATGATGACAGCTGATTATTGCGAAGCAAAAATTTACTCTAATGGATAGAGCTCTTCAAACAATGAAGAACTTTACGTGACAACGAAAGATCGGGGAGTCCATCAACGTCAACCACTCAGGACTACATGCAAGTCATTGAGGATATAATGACGGAAGGAATGCCTAGTATTCAGTTCAGGTTTCACACCTTCCATAAACCAAAATTGAATCCTTTCCTCCTTGCTGCAGATCGACAATGAAGTTTCCATGTTGAATGGTGTCTTACACCCCCAACGACTACAAGGAAAGACGAGTGAGACGTTGCATATAGAAGTCTTGCTGACTACCCGTTATTCAGCCTTGGGTATCAACGCTGCAAAACTTTGGAAAGAGAAATTGCAAAAGTCCCTTTGATTTTGACTTTCCCTCGTATATGCTGCTTCACATTTATGGATTATGTATATAAATCATTAAATCAAAAGAGATTTATGCTATGTTATTTGTGTTTCGCTGTAAAACAAATAAAGTAAGGTACAGTAAAATAAGTAAAACAATACTGTAGAGAAGTTTTTGTTCACCACGAACTAGCTTTACAACCGGAGGATATAGGATACTACAGGATATATCAAAAATGAATACACATTTTGATGAAGAAAAAAGTTTATATATTATCTCTCTTAAGTATTATAGTGTATAAAAATGACAAAGTTATAATTTATTTTCAAGCTGTAATCCATCCACCTCCAAAAAATTTTTACCACGATGTCATGCATTGTTGGTGACATCTTTTAGAGTTGCTACCGGAACTGTGTGACTAGCTGTTTGAATTTCATTGCGCAGTTTCTCCAGTTTGCGTGTTTTATCACTGTACACCACGTTTTTGTCGTAACCCCACAAAGGAAAGTAAAGTGGGGTTAAATTAGGTGAACATGCAGAGTACTCATTCGGACTCCTCATCCAACCAACGAATCCGTCCAACGTTATCCAGATAGGCAAACACATCTTATAGTAGTGGTAGGGAGCGCTATCTTGCACTGTGTAAATTTTTCTTTGAAAAATACGACCTACGTTAGCCCTACTCACGCCTGTTCCTCATGGACATTGTGATGTTGATATTTGAGGTGACTATGTGAATGAATCTAACATTGCAAAAGAAGACGCTTCACTTGTTGATGTGCATCGCTGGCCTGATCGTTCCTTATGCATGTCCATTAATGTTTTATCAGTTTCAAACTTATCGCAAAAGCGAGCAATGAATAAGCGATGCATATTGTTGCCTATCATGTTGTTGCCCTTAATTGATATATTATCGAGCTTCCAATATCATTTCAAAATACTTTTTCATTGCTCAAAAGTCAGATGCCATGGCCACACTTTCCCTACTAAAACACTAGCGCTATCTGTCACCTAACTATTGTTGGTTGCATCGCCAACTATTAATGCAACTATTAATGCAATGTCTATTGCCAACTGTTAATGCAGACTTTTACAACTTTACCCTATGGCCAATGCGATTAATATATTATCCAGTTTTAAAGTGTTTATACATGTTTTTGATCATCCCTGTGTATTAGAATCCACTAGAAACAGCCATTGAGAGACAAAAAGGGTTGTATATTTGCAAGATCCAATAAATGCGTCTAGTTCAAAATATTTACGTGACCAGTTGGGAATGTCTAGAGAGTGTACGAAATCAACTCAGGTGTTTTATTCTAAGTGGCTAATTGTTCTAAATTATTGCGTCTACTTCAAATAACTTGTTCAAAAAATTTAGAACAACGTGACATAAATTAAATTAAGTTAAGCTATATTTTATTCCACTTTATTTTTTAAAAAATAAGAACCTTTGTAGTGCTTATGAAAGAAAAATGAAGATTTTCCCCCTCCTGTTTCTGTTTAGTTAATTTTGACACTGTTTTATTCATCGTTATTTCATCTTTGCATAAAACGCGTTATGCAAAGATTTAAAGTAAAAAAAAAAAAAAAATGGTCGATTTCAAAATCTCAAGAGAGTGAAAAACCTTAAGCTACAATTTCTGTTTATTTTATTTATCTTTTTGTTTCCGTGAGACTTTTATTTCTCAGTTTTCGCTTTACCTCGCACTTTTTTTTTCAGATCTGAAGAAAAGTAACGTAAAATGATTCCGCATCCCTCACACACACACTCACTAGAGGCTGTTTTTTTAACACTTCTAAAAAAAAGAGAATTTGATTCATGTTAAAAACGTAGATTTTTTTCCAGATTGAAGATTTTTAGTGACTATAAAATAAAGCAATACTATATTAAATCTATCTTTAAATAATAATGCATATAAATATACCGTTGTATAATAATATGCAATAATATAAAACAAATTTGCAATTGAGCTATATATTCCAAAGTGGATATGATTGCATTTCTAAATACTTTTTTATACTTATATAGTAAGTTTTTCTTACATATTAATTTTTAACCCTTTAACTGCCAGTGGCGTATATATACGTCACGCTCAACCAGTGTGTGTTAAGTAGCATGGACATATATATACATCCTTCCGAAATACGATCCTTCTGCTTGCGCTGTCATCAGTACAGATACTTCGAAGGCTTTGGAATACAATAAAATGACTGTCATAGTGTGTGTTTGCGTAGAATTTACTTATTTCAGAGAAAAATAAGCCTACTTTTTCCTTTTCTCCCCCCCCCCAGTACAGGTATACCGCATTCACTTGCTTGTGTGATAAACGGTAGCACTGAGAAGCAAATCGCGTAATTTATAATCAGCTGTTAAGGGGTTAATTACTGCATTCTGCAAAAATGATTTTATTTCCTTCTGTAAAAATTGGATCTCGCTTTTTCGTACTTAGTTTTTAAGTTTTCATCCTTCAACATCTTCACAAATTGGCAACAACTTAATGTGAAATGTTAATTTAGCTGACGATTCAAAGTGTTAGAATCTCTGGTTCATCTCTTCTTATAAATAAAGATATGGATAGCACACAGTTCATTTACATACAGCATTTACCCTTTTATTACGACTTCATTAAAGACAAGTAAGAAAAAAAAACTTTTAACGTCAATTTCTACTTTGTTAGAAAAACGTTCTGGCACCATCTATTGCAGCTAATTGAAAGTACAACGGAAATAATGCAGAATAAATTTAAAATTAAAAAATAAAATTTAATTAACAACTTAATATTTGAAAAAACTGTGTTAACATCAAATGTCACCCACTACAAGTTAAAAAAAATATTTAAACTTGATTGAATGAATATAAAGTATTTTATTAACGATTGATAATTTTAACACGATAAATATATAAATACACAGAGAGTGTGAGCTATTAGTAGAAATTGAAAAAATACACTAAATTGTAACAAATTTTCAGAAGCTACACATTTTTAGTGAATATGTTAACTTTTTAAATAAAAATAATTAGTGAGTTTCACACAAAATGCAAAATTTTAATGCATCCCAATAGAACTGTCTGTAAAAGCAATGTTTAGATATACAAGTAATTATTAAAATGTTTTCATAGAACTTCAGCATTCAGTAAAATAGTTTAAATTTAAGCTCATAGAAGGATCTTTAGTATCAATTCTACTATTTGTAGTACATAAAAAGATCCGTTGCCAATAGTTTTTACTTTGTTTTTGAGAACGACGCGTATAATAAAAAACCAAATCAAATCTTGTAGTATATAGGTTCGATTTAATTAAGTAATTGTCTATTTACGTTGCATTTTATAGCAACATGAGGGTTATTGGTGACGGATTTTGTACTTTTAAGCTTCGCTTAAGTGACGAGGATGACACGTGAGAGGACACCTCATTGTTCGAAATTTCACAATACGCCAATGTGAAGACTTCGAGCCTCAACAGATTTAACGTGCCACAGCCTTTCTGCTCGTAGAGAAGTGCTTCTCAAACTCTGAATATTAATGTCCCAATATTCAGTTATAATTTTCGTCGCACCCCCTCCATACTATTAGAGTGTATTAAATTCAATAATACTATACTTTTGACGCTAAAGCTACAACACGACTTCAACTTCTTACGTGTTACCGACTTATATAATTGTCTCACTAACCAAACCGAATATTACCCGGACGTATATATACGTCTTTCCAATGTACGATCTTTTCTGTAAACTGCTATCCATAAAATTATTCGGAAGATTTTGTAATGCAATAAAAGAACCTTGGCAGTGTTTGTGAAGGATTAGCTTATTTATTCGTTTTCTTCCCACGGCCCATACATCACATTCGCATGGAAATTGGTGGCATTGGGGAGCAATTTACGTAGTTTTTAAACGGCAGTTAAGGGATTTATTATAAACCGTAGGATTATGAAAATAACTATTAAATTTTTGATATTGTTTAAATGAAGAGCCCATGGGGGGTCACTGGTAAACTTCAAACTTGTTCTTAATTTAGTATTGTTAAATTAATTATAAAATACGTTGTGCAGTACTGACACATTTACAAGTGTATCATATATTAAATATTTTATTTTTTATTATAACAGAATGTATTTTGTTAATTTATTTTTCATAAATTAATAATTTTCTTAAATAATCTTTTGTTTTCGACAATTCGATATGCTCGCACCCCTCTCGTAATCATGCTCCCTAGGGGGGCACCTCACAGTTTGAAAAACGCAATCCTAGGGTCTTCAGTGGCACTAGGATGCGACAACGTCAGTTATGAGTCCGTAACCATATCCACTTGGCTACCGGGGCCACAATAATGAACAAGGACAAAAGAGGAAAGAAAACAGAATAAATTCAATTGTAAATACTAGGTAAGAGTTTCCTTTTATATGCCTTTATCGAAAGTACTTGCTAGACAATCTTTGTCTATTTTGGTCCTAGAATATTGTGACTGGTTCTATGGTTATCTCTTCTTCTCGAGTGTAGAACAATAGGTGATATTTCCCCATGTGGTTACCTTTTCTTTTCACTGTGTTTGTTTTTGCTGATTTTGTTACTTTTGTCTTAAACGGATTTATTATTTTTTTTTGTATTTGTGATATCCCTATAAATTTCAAAGCATACTTAAATATTTTCTTTTCTTAAGAGCAAATTGTGTTTACAAGTATTCCACTATTTTTCTTAGAAAAACACATGGCGAAATTAGTTGAAATGTATTCATTACAAAATCAAAACAAAAAAATAGTGCATTTAAATTTTTCATTGTTAGTTTTAAAATAACTGTATATTTGCTGTAATTATTAAAAAGGAAGAGTCAGATATCAATTGGATTTAAAGCGTCATTTATTTGAGTAATTGGCACTGTAGAGATGAATACAACTGTATTACCGCAAGAATAAATATTCTCATTTCATCATTATTAGTTTATCTAAAATATATCTACACATTCTTAGGTATGTTTTCATTAAAAAAGTTTCACGTAGAAAATTTTAGTAGACCATTCATTTTTAGTGGACTTTTATTCCCAAAGGTAAAGAGGATAAAAGAGATGCATAAATTCGTGATCAAACGCGGATGTTTTATATATAAAACATAAAGAAATATGAAATATGTTATTAAAATATTTTAAACCATTTTTAAGCATTTAAGTTAGTACAAAAAAGAATATTTCCAGGGATTTGAGATGAAAATCGATACTTTCTTGAATTTTGTAGATTACATTTTAGGAGTAGCTAACGACATAGTAAACGTATTAAAAATACCTTGAGATATTTCATGTCTTTAGGAAAGTTTTTTTTTGTATATAATGAACAGCACTTTTTGTAGGTAAGCCTTTGCAGACACGACTAGTCTCCAAGTGGGAAAATCATTTCATAGGGGGCAGTATCTAGTGGTGGTTCTCGCTACGAAATTTTTGCTTATTCATGCTTTTAGGAAAGTACTATGTAAAAAGCTGAAATAGATCGCAAGAACTATTAGAGTCCTGAAAGCCTGTATAGATTTATAGTTAATTGAAGACTGGATTGCGGTATGTCTGAGTTGCGTTAAGAAAATATCCAACTAGGAATTTTCTTAAGGAACCAGTTATAGTAAATTAACATATTTTGTAGAACGAATTTATTCTATTTTAATGCAGATGTATGAATTGTTTCCTTTACATTGAAGCTTTCAATTACCGGCTGACTTCTGAGAAAAGGCAATAATAAATAAGGGATAGCAATTAAAAGTTTTCGTTTTAAACAAAATGACGGAAAAACTTAAGAAAAAGTACTACATAACATTTTATATTAACTTGATTATTTCCAAGTGAAAATGATCGTCAAAATTTAACAGGCTTCATTATGGAATCGTCCAGCCTCCTCATGGCAAAGGAAAAGAAAAAATTATGGTCCCGCAACAATGTTACAGACATGCTGTCCATCCTATTTTAATCCAGTTCTGTTCCAGTTCACTCCTAGCATGCTGTACCAGACAGTATAACTATCACCAAGAAGTACTGCAAAAAGAATTTGGGCTGCCTTCTCGACGACGTAAGATATAAACAGTTGTTCTTACTAGAAGTGGGCAATTGGTAACTCTATCACGAGAGCAGTATTCCCTTGTACTTTTCATGTGATGCACTTTCAATGCCATTTTTATTGCTTTGTTTGACTGCATACTGTCCATACATGGTCCAGAATGATGGCTCTCTTCTAAGCCTAAAATGTTTCTTAAAGGAGTCAGATTTTAGCTTAGAGGAAACATACTAAATACAAGGGACCAGCTACACAACGTTTGAAAATATGTGCTAAGCTATTGCCAACCTCAGCAAAATTGTACTGTAAAAACTGTGGCAGTCTAAAGAAACTACTTTTGCAGAAATTAGTATCAGATTTTTGTGAATGAACACATTTTATGAATAATAGATGGGTGCATTTAATGTACCTTAAAATTACAAAACGTTCCTTTAGAGAACAAACATAAACAAAATATGCTGGTGATTTTTGAATAATGTAGTACTGTTACATATCATCTATATGATGTAAATTTAATTTAAAGGAAGACTGTAATAGTAAAATACATTTGCCAACTAACTTCTAATTTAGTGCTTGTAAATTTGAACATAAATAAATAAAAAAAAGTAAAGTATTGAAAGATTGCGAACTCTGAAATACAATTGTTTGCAGAAAAAGCTAAATCCAATCTATTATTTTATTTATTTTTTTACAATGCAAAAAGGGAGTAGAATAGGAAATTTATAAATTAGGATGATCAAATCTAGAAAAAAAAGGTAATATAATTTCACATAATTATTGTGATATTTATAAAAATATGAGCTAACGAAAATAAATCAACGATAAATTAGTTTCAGTTTTTTTGTGTGCTACAAGAAAAGGAACCTTATATTTAGAACATTCCTTCATTAGAGCAAATTTAATTTAAAAAACTAGAATAAACAGTTGAATATGAGTTAAATTTACGTTTGCTACAAAGAGTAATATTTATAGCTTATAAATGACATCTCGTTTAAGTTATAGTGTTAGTTTTATTTTCTGCATATTTTTACTTTGCAGAGAAAAATGCTCAGAAAGAATTAACTTTCTAATTAAAATGGTGAAAATAAAAATCTACGCATGTATGTCAAAGTAGTGTTAAAAAGAGAAACTGTTTTTGAGGAGTGTGAAGATATAGTTTATATCAGCCCTTAAAATCAAATAATTTACGAGTGAATGAGTATTTTTTTTTATGTTGTGTTAGATAAAATTTTATATCTATCTCGTCTTGAGTAAATGTTAAAATATGCTTGTGTGATTGAATAAGAGAAATCCCTATTAATCTCTCAGTTTCTTTTAAAAAAAATTAAAATTGCATAACCTTAGTGAAATTAAAGTACATACAGGCTGCAATAAACAGCTACAACTTTCCTACAAATGCTTTAATTTTATTGTATGCATTATATCTCATTTTATAACTCTGACGATATTTTCTTTTAAATTATTACAGTGGCATTTCTTTTTGAAAAAAGATTTTACTACAATTTTCTAAAAATACAAATAGAATTTTTTATCGTGTAAATTTATCCAAATAAAAAAAAAAAAGGTTGCCTCTAAATTTTAACATGAGAAATCCGTCAACAAACTACGAAAAAATATTTTCAAATATATTTTGAAACGATATATATTTTTTCGTTGAAATATCACTATTATTTCATTGACACGTTGTCTTTCTCTGACTGAAATTCTTAAATTTTTATCCGCCGCCTCCTTCGGCAGGATCAAGAGATGGTATCGAGAGGAAGTGACGTCACAGTCTAATCGATCCGACTCCTTGTGGAAGTTGGAGACGGTGCACTGGACCTGTTGCCAGGCAACCGCTGCTTCAGTTGCCCTGACCCAAAAGAATTGGACTTAGTAGGGCCAACTGTTGAAAATAATGTGGTCAAAACTTTTGGCCTACTTATGCAGTGGGTCAAGAGTTTAGAAAAAACTCGCGTAACTGACTTGTTGCGTTTCTTAATCAGGAAAAACAAATATTTTTGTGTCTAGATATCGAATTCATTTTTATTATATATATATATATATATACATGGTTAAATATTTTATATATAACATAAATGTACTTTAATTTAAAAATTTCTTTTTCATTTTAAAATTATGTGAATTTAGAGAATTCAACAAAAACAGCTTAAAATTGTCTAGAGTTTTTATTTTTTTATTTTTTAAAATTTTTATTCTGCATTAATTCTAATGAAACGATGCTATACATGTTAAGTATTTTATTTTGAAATTCTTTCTTTTTTTCAGTATTTAATTTTTTTTAAATTTAATTTTCCATTCAGACTTAACAATTAAAGTATGTGCAGTAGAATATATTGAAAAGTAAGGAACTAAAGATAAAGTTAATTCTTCGACACAAAAGTGGAAAATTTTAGTGTTGATTAAGTAAGTGAATACGTGGATGTGGTCTGTGTATTTAGAGGAAAATGCTACATACTTATTTTCTCATTTAACACATAACTCAATGGCATTCATGGAATATTTTGTGCACTATTTGGGGCAAGTCACAAATGCAAACATTTCAAATAAGTAACAACCAACGGTTGAATAATGAAATTCGATGTAAAATCATTTGGACATTTAAGCTAGGAATGCCTCGAGTGTAGATTGTTAGAGAATTTAACGATGTTTCCAACGTATGCAAGTTGTGGAGAAATAGGATTTGGATGGATTCATAGTAATCAAGCATGATTAAGTTCGTCTAAGAGCTTTGATGACCAATGAAGTTCAATATTTGCATGCATAAGTGAGTGATAACTGAGGAGGTATATAGAGGAATTCTTAGACAGAGTTTCCCAAGGGTTGCAACGATCAAGATCTTTATTTGTCCCTTACTTCGAGGTATCAAAAGAGTAAAAAAAGTTTCGCAATTGTCTTAAGAACAACAGGGAACTACAGGAACCCATGTTTATGTACATGTTAACTTTAAATTGTGAAATCCGTTATATCATAGAATAGGTATTTCATGAAATAACTGGATGTCAGTTAAAGTATGTAAAATTATTTGATTCTATGATTAACTAGGTATTCTATAGAATAATGACAACTTGATCGTTAAATTATGAAATATAGCACTCGAAAGTTTTTGAACTGATTATAGCCACTTATAATCAGTTTTGAAACTATTGTATCTTATTTGCAGTGACCGTTCGTTGCTTTTAGATGCAGATGTTATGCGGTGCATTTATGTTAGTGTTTTACATTTTGGATTAATACCAAATATGTTTGCAACCTGTTTTCAAGCAAGGATTTCTGCAGGAATGGGAGATTAACGCGTAAATAAGAAAGATTCAATGCGAGGGATTAGAATCTTTATTAAATAAGCGTGGAACAAAGAAAAGTTTTGCACTTCCTTATGAAATTAACTTTCATTGCAGAAGTAAAAATTGCTAAAACAGCACAGAAAAAAGCACCACGTGACTATTACTCCAGCATTATGATATCCTGGAAGTTCAAGGAGTAGAAAAGTTAATTCTGCCAGTAACAAATACAAAACTTATCCTTTTTTCCCCTCTTTCTGTGTAACTAATGTTAGTAATATGAGTAATAAGAAATTATATTACTTCTGGCATTTCCTTATTATTTATCAACTAATCATCCGCCATAGGGATAAAATGTATTTTTCCGAGATGTGTTTCAGTTATATATTATCAATTAATTATATAAAATAACTTTGAAATTGTTTATTATCCCCTTTTCTCAACGGTAAATCATTAGTTATTTCATAGAATAACTAGGTAAAGCAGGGAATGTTTCATTTATTATATACTTTAAATGGTTTGTCTAGTTATTTCATGAAATACCTAGTTATTCTATGAAATAACTCAGTTATACACTTTAAATGTAACATACATGCTATAAACTATGTATATTTCGATTTTATTAACGTCCTACTCCCTTCTACACACTTCCTGGTATCCTGGTACACAGTACATCGGATTTGGACTAAGTAAGATCTTGAAACCATTCAATTCACTGGTGGGTCCAGATTCGTTCGAAATAGTACCTTTATTTTGATAGAACCAGGTACGCGCTACATGAAATTCAGCATCCGAGAAAAAAGGTTGGCATGTCGCTAAAAGTTGATGGTCGGAACAGGCTGCATGTTAGATGACCGCAAGCACCCCATTATCTTTGACAAAGTTTGTGTGACTGTTCGAAAGTGTTGGGATGGAATTATAAAGCTCTCTATTTGCGTTTTTAGGTAATACAGTTACCCATGAATTATTTTTTATAAATGGGCATCCTCGTCTTCGTATTACACAACTATCTGAAGATTTTCAGATAAAGAGGGATTTTCGATGGGTGATTTTATTTAGTGCATTTCTAGGTCTGTACCTCTAAGGGCATGTTTAGGATGCTCTTGGCAGGACAATTATAATTAGCCTTCCTTTTCTCAGAAAATTCATCGACCCTAAAACAGAAGCGCTGTTGAATGGGTGAGATATGAACTATCAGAGGGACCCTCATTTATAATATGAATTTACATTACGAAAGAACAATTAATTTATATACACTCATGTCCATAAATTAAGGATAATGAAGTTCAGGCAAAGAAAGAGACAGAAGCAAAACAAATTTGACTTATTTGTAAAGTCTATTTATTAAACAAAAGGTAAAGAGCAAAAAACATGCTATATGTTTGACATAATTAATAAATATTGCGATTTTTATTCCCTGGAGCAAATTTCAAAAAAGAATCTATTAACAAAAAAACAGTATAACATGGTTAGTATGATGGTTAATACGGATTATGTCTCCCGGACGATTCAATACAGGCCTTACAACGCCTACGCATACTGAGTATCAAATTATCAATCTGATCTTGGGGAATATTACATCACTCATCAAGCAATGCCCTCCGAAGTTCCGGTAGACAGGTGGGAGGGGGTTGACGGGCTGCAATTCGTCGGCCAAGCATATCCCACATATTCTCTATTGGATTCAAGTCCGGTGAGTATGATGGCCAATCCATACGAGTGATATCCTCCGACTGAAGGCATTCGTCTACAATGTTTGCACGGTGAGGACGGGCTTTGTCATCCATAAACAGAAATTCAGCACCCAAGGCGCCCCAAAACAAACATACGTGTTGTTCAAGGATGACATCCCGATAGATGTGGCCAGTCATCGTTACACTCTGAACACGCAGGTCAGTTCTGGAACCAAGAATAATTCCTCCCCAAACGAGCCATCCTGCACCACCGTAACGGTGTTCTCTTGGTGGTAACGGGTACCTGGCGCTCTCCATATGAGAGTCCGGTGGGAATCAGACTGCAAACTAAACCCGGACTCTTCGAAAAACATCACACAAGACCACTGTTGCGGTGTCCACAATGCATGCTCTCTACTCCAAATTAATCACAGGCGACAGTGAGTTGCGGTAAAGGGAACACATCTGACAGGCCTAGAAGCATATAGACCAATGTGCCCTAAGCGTCTGTACACGGTCTGCCTTGAAACTGCCGTACCGGTAGCTGAAGAGAGCTGACGAGATAGGTCTGATGCTGTGCTCCGTCTGTTTCTTTTGGCAGTAACTGCCAAATACCGGTCCTCATTCGGCATTGTAACTCGGGGGCGACCTGTGCTGTAACATCTACTCACATTACCATCATCTTGGAATCGTTGCCAAAGCCTGGAGATGACACTCTGGGTGATTGCAAGTTCATCGGATACTTCAAGCTGGGTACGTCCACATTCCAGTCGTCCGATATTTCTACCACGTAAAAAATCAACCAAATGCTTCCTTTGTTCCATAACTATGCGGTTGTTGCACTGAAAGGCTTTTAAAGCACTTGTGAACAATTTTACTTCTTTGTCTCACCATTCCTTTTATACCCTCTCTTACACTCTCGTCATTGTGACGTACTATCCGTGCCATCTGTTGGTTTCCTGTAATTTGCATGTTCTTCTTCAAGATGTGTGTGATAATTCTACAGGTGAAATTTTTATTTTAGAGTTTCATTTCTGCGTGATTCTGAATTATTCTTAATTAATGGACATGAGAGTATATTCAAAATGACTAAATTTTCACTTTTATTTCATCTTTCAATTAGTTTGTCAGAGTTTTGCAGACTAAGGCATGAGCCGTACAAATGATCTTGCGCTTGTACCATAAATATTGCTTACTATACTTATTCATGTACTCACGTGGTAAGTTTTTTCATCTAATATTCTAGTAATTAAAATAGGCTATAATATTATCGTTTTATATTAATAGATTATGGTTTTATTTTTAATAATAGTTAAACTTGTCTTGACATTTCTTACTTTTCCTATGACCCAGAGTATTTGCAAATACAGGTGAAGGTTGGCTAGCCGCAAAACTTTGTTTAAACCTGCAATCCTGGTTCCTAAGGCCAGGAGTTTTCTATAGTACTACTGTGGCTAAGACTTTTTACTATCATAACTAGTTATCTTAGGTTTATAAGTATTTTGTGTATATTTCTTAATTTTACATTATAAAAGTATATGTGTACACATAGAAACCTCATTAAAATCTATTATAAAAATCTAAAATAATTAATCAATATCATTAAAATCTAAAATAATTAATCAAAACCGTAAATTATACTAATTTTAAAAGCAAGTGTATTTTTTCTGATATAAATATGCTATTTTTGCTGCAAATTCAAATTACTCAAAACATAGTAAAATGCAGGGGAAATCCTTTTTTTTTCCTTCATAAAAACTTACTTTTTATGCATTGTTTTACTTTTAAATTAATTACGTTATCTTAAGAGAAATTTTGAAGGATACCAGGAAGTCATTTCTTATGTCTGGATATTTTTTCCTAGAGGTGGATGGATATTCAAAAATCCCTGATAATATAAATAGTATTGTGACTGTTGCAAAACGTCATGAAACACTCTATATAATTCAAATTAATTTCTAGTGGTCTCTCTCTCTCTTTATATATGTATATATATATATATATACACACACATTTTTTATACAAATAAATTTAAAAATTTGGTAGAACTGGTGTTTCTAGATATGGAAAAAAATTGTAAATTTTTCATTTGACTTTTTACCATCGTTTCATCAAAATTTTAATTGGAAATATTTATAAGAATGTGTCGCAATATGAAAAAATTAATTTTTAAATGAATTTTAATAATGATAGCATTGAAACAATACAAGTAAATAAATCTTAATTCTAATAAGAAGCTATAATTTTCAAATATAAAACATGCGTTTAAAATTGAAAAAAATGTGATACATTGTTGCTAATATTTTTAATCTTTTGCGTTTTAACGAAGCTATTAAGTTTAGAATTTCCTAAGATACCTTCATTAATTAAAAAATACTAACAATTGCAAAACCAGGCTGAACACATTTCAGAATTTCATCAGAGATTGAGAACTATATATAATAAACAAATAACCGGAAATATGTTTCATTAATTTATAACATAATTGTCATTCTTTAACTGACAATATAACTTATGCATTTATTTAATTGGAATACTTATTATTCTTTTGAAATTTCATGATTCAAAGGAATAACTTCAGTTTAAGTTTTAAAAAAAATATCTTTGAGATTAACGTATTGATAGCTTTCATGTAATAAAATGGGGCAAATTCCATAGTTTTGAGTACCTTTGTGTATCTTGTAACCAAGTCTTCATTTATTATATGTTTAAAATTTTGAGCGATATTTTTTTATTACTTTTAAAATATTTTTCTGTATATTAAATTTTTTTATTTACACATTATATTTTTAGGCATTAATGCATATTTTTGATAACTCTCGTATTTTAATAACTGATGCATGCAATAAATGATATTTTTGTATATTTTTAGAACGAATTAAACAAATGAAATATTACACTGTTATATCATTTAATATGAGAGTAAAGGATATTTTCTTATAATTCATTTATTTCACATAAGAATTGTTTGCATCATTTGTGTGAACTTTTACATTTAATCTGCTTCTGTATACTAAAACGCGAGGATGGTGGCTGCTCACGAAGTTATATCTGGTAAACTAACTCGGACAAAGTTTGGCAGTGAAATTTTATGTCGAGGAGGCATAGTAAGAAAGCAGTTTCTCTAAACATATATTTTATTCTTTAAATAAGTAAAGTCAATCTGCTCGCCACTGGAGCAATTTAAAACAATAAGTTAAAAAAATATAATCCTCAGAAAAATAACATAACCAGACTTTGGTTAACTGATTCGAACCCCTCATTCAACTCTCTAACTTCTAATAGATCGAAACATCTTATAAAAAAAGGCGAAGCAACAAACCAGTTGCACACATCTAATATGCCTTCAGTCGAAGAGCCCAATCACTTCTAACATTTCGTCTGAAACCGACGATCATCTCTCAACCAACCCCAGTCTCCTTAAATACTTACACGAGCCACAAGTTAGTTAAATCTACATTGCAGCCGTTGCCAACTACAAATCTCGAAACTCGCAAAAAGGTCGGGTTCGAATCAATTTATTTACTTGAGATCATGGCGCGTGGTTGGAAAAACTTAAGGACACCATAAAAATTCGGATCCTAAAAGAAATTTTTTTTTAAATGTCTA
The DNA here is from genome assembly GCA_019973975.1 of Trichonephila clavata. Lineage (NCBI taxonomy): Eukaryota > Metazoa > Arthropoda > Arachnida > Araneae > Nephilidae > Trichonephila > Trichonephila clavata. The sequence continues at coordinate 123,184 of BMAO01017110.1, read as the reverse complement.
ACATCTAGCATATATTATATATATATATGAGATTGATTTAATTATGATATATATGGGGAACATATCTATTTTATGAAATAGGGTAATGTAGTATTAAACTTATCTAAAACCTTTTTAAAGTAATTGAATTATAAAAAAATGCCTCTCATGTGAAGTTAAACGAAAAAGGAAACAAAATACTCCAATAAAGAATGTTGTCTTCATTTCCAGGTACACAGTGTTTACAATGTAAATTTGTGCTTGAAATGTGACTTTTCTGCACCAGAAATGCTGTTATAAGATACTATATTGTGCACATGATGGATGAAAGTGTGTCACAATAGCTCTACCAAATGCTCTATCATGCTAAATGTGCTTCACAGGATTAAGCTTTAAAAATTTAACTGTCCAATCCATCCAATGATGTGTTTTTCACAGAAAAATGCTAACAAGATGAGTCATATGAAAATGAGCATCTTCATATATAAGAAGGAAATAATGACAATCGAGGTCCTGAAAAGGCGAACAAAGGCATTTTCTATTCCATCCCTACCATTTCAAGCAGTTACACAGACGAATCAAGGACAATGAGGTATTAGCAATCTCATCCAACAGATTTCCCGGTGAGTCCAACAAACCCCTTTGCAATCATACTAGTCTCTATATATTACACGGGTGGCCAAACTTTTTGGTAAGGGTACCACTTTCTCATATTGAATCATTCTCCCATCCACTTCCAACTTTTCCAACAAATAGAAAGATATATAAAGGAGAAAAAACGTTACTTATTGGCTTATGGGATTTTTAGGCAAATAACATACTTTTTTTTATGCAAGCCTAAGAATTGAAAATTTTAAAATAAAGAAAAAAATACTTATGTTTTATTGTTAATAAACTTTTTAGGTATGCAATAAAAATGAGTAATTTTAAACATTTAATTCTGATTTATTATGTGGCATTTGAATTCGTAACTCTTTTACCAAGTCATCTATATTAGGATTAGTTCTTGAACATGTTAACGAAATTGGATTGTTTTAGGTGTGTATCAGTTAACTTTCAGCGATATTACGATTTTATGTATACTATGTTCTTAAAAGAAAACATTCGTAAGCTCATGTTGATCAAAAATACAACAATATCTGACAGAAAAATCGTATAAATTTGGAAAATTGCCTGTTGGTTCAAATTTTCAACTCTCAATATAATTTGGATTCTTGAACTGAAATAAATTCCTTAAATTTTCTTTCAAGTCTAGTGTGGGGCTGTAAGTTAATAATTCCGATTTGGACTTTAGGTGGGTAACAACTAACGTCTTGTAGAGAAATTGAAAATAGGATTTATGAAAAGAGCCCTGTAACTTTTTATCGTCTTGAAAATCATCCAATCTACCACTGAATAAATCCTGAAAAATTTTAAATTTTTAAATCTATTATAGTACTGAGCATTAGTAACTTTGGTAGATAGTTAATAATGTTCGACCTGTTTTTTCCCTTCAAAATAGAAATGAAGGTGCAAAAGTTTGCTTACAAAAGATATATGACCAACTAGGATAATAGTAAAACGCAAGCGTTTTACTGTAAGTTTAAATTTAAATTATTTAAATGTCCCAAAATATCGGTAAAAAAAGCTTAACCCTATTGCCAGTCTTCATTCTTGAGTAGCAAGCACTCAATGGGTAGTTCATTGTTTTATTTCAGATATTTTAAAAAATACGCTCCCTCAAATTCCAAAGTCTCACATGTGCATTTTCTTCGGAAAACACTCAACAAGGAAGGAGTACTCTTTACATGAAAATTTTCTTCTGTAGTTCAATTCTGTTTAAAATAAATTTTGAAGTTTTTTGTCAACCACATTTTAATAAAATTGTAAAAAAAATATTTCCAATTATATTTTCAAATTTTTCAATAAGTCTTCGCGTGTCACTGTTACAACTCCACCGTGCCACACTGTGCCTAGCTTGAGAGGGTTGACCACTTCTGATCTATTATATCGGTGAACATGTAACGGGTCTCAGGATCTCTCAAGATAAAGGTACATTTAGTATCAGTAGTTAAGTAAATCTTCTCTTATGATTGAACAAAGCTATCTCAAGCTGATCCTTGTTCAAAAGTCCATGTTTTCAATACTATAATAAACTGACTTTTCTTTGAACAGAAGTGAGTAGCATCAAAACATAACTATTTTATAAGCATATCTCTCTCTTGCAAATCATCTAGAAATAGTAATCCAGAACATTTTTGTTTTTGTAGCTACATGGTGTTCACGAGACAAATGAGAATCTTAAGCATTTCAGAGATGACTCGTTTTAACTCTGACTCATCTCCTGATGATAAATGAGCTCGTTTCATTATCCAACTATATGCGATACGCATTTTAAGTGTTTGTGTTTGTAGTCTATAAAATGTTGAGGAAAAAAAGATCCATTAATAATACCGCTGTAATATATGAAAAAAACTAAGAAGATATAGTGGTGGGTTTCTCAAGCATTTTCCTTTAAATGCATTGCTCACACGCCTATGCACGTTTGCATAAACGACACCTACAAATTGTATCTTTATTTGAAAACATTAGTTTAATGTTTCGTATAGAACTGTTTTAATACATTCGATTACATTTGTTAACTCTTTTAAATTTGATCATTATCTCATTCTATTCATAGCTGAGTTTTTAAGAATTTCTCAGTATGACAAAATTTTGAAATATGAAGCAATTTATACAAATCAAAGCAATTTATCTAGAAAATATTATGAAATAGATTAGTCATACAAATACTGACAAATTTCAATAGAAATATTTGAAGAATATATTTTTTGAATAAAAGGCGATTTCTATGCACTCACATGCAGTAACAGTTCGTAAGGTTTCTTATAAATTAATCATCATGTTTCCTAAAGTTTTCTTTTTGCATATCAACCTAAATTTAAATAACAAGATGAACCTCTAAAAATTCATCTTACATCAATTTAACATGTCTTAACTTATTGTAGGTTTGAACGAAAAAAAATAGTGAGTCACTCCTTTCAAGCAAGAGAGCTAAATAAAAATTTATAAATTCTTGGAAATTCTGTATTTTTTTATGACCCATTGCTTCTGTAGTTGAGTGAATGAATCATCACAATAAACGATTCACGAAGTATGTTTTCAAAAATTATGCATTTTTTCTTAATTTGTCTTTGGTCAGATTAAAAATTACGTCGGGTAAAAAAATACTCTTAATATATCTCATTTGTTTCGATTAATATGAAATTCAACAAACTTATTTATACGGGATTATATACTATAAAAGGGATGAGGATTTTAGGTTTTAGAGTGTTATCTATTTATTTTAACAAATTACAATACAGGACCTTATAATTGATTTATAGAATTTATTCCGTTTTGTTCAACTGTAAAATATTATATTATAATTTCAGACTGAAATTAGCAGTTTACATTTTTTACTCTGTTATAAATAGTATTATCATTTGCACAAAGCATATACCTGCAAATATAATTTGCTTTTGCAGTTAACTTACGTACGAAGCGTGACATGTTTTGTCTTTTTTTATTTAAAAATTATAACAACTTTGTGTAAATGATTTTGCATTTTATTTAATACGTTTAATATTGAAGTATTCTCATGTTTTTTATTTCATATCCTTTGTTTTCAATATGGGTGTGTGGAATGTGTTTCATTTTTTAAAAATTTATTTTTAACTGACATCATTTCATATAATTTGCTTAAAATTCTAAATAAAAAATGTATACATTTTTCCTTTAAATGATTCCACCTTTTAATAATCAGAACAATCTCTCTAAATTTTTATTAAATATCTATTTCTTTTCTTGCTCAGAAATATGGATATGAATCTTTTAAGACCAATCTAAGCAGTAAATTAAAATTAAATTTTATTCAGTTCATTATTATATTCTACTTTTTTCTCTGAAAAATGTATTTTGCTACTTGCATCTGTATTAAATTGCCTGTTTTTTTACTCAGGATATCAATGAGGTCTGTTTAAAAACAATGTTATTTGTATACTTTAATAAATAACATCGTGATATGAAGAACACAAAATACCATATTTAACAATTTTGTAGCCAGTTTAAAGTAAAATTACCGACTTCAACAAGTTGCAAATATATATAAAAATATATAAAGATTAATAAAGCATGTTCATTAAAGAAAAGTAGAAACAATTAATTGCCGTGTATATTGACTAGATCAAAGAGAAAGAGAAAACTAATTTTTTTCGAGAGATGTGATAAAGAATACTTGTGAAGAAAGGATGCAGTTTTTAATAAAATGCAATGCCGATTATAGTGAAATAGAAACTGAAAAACTAGATTTTCTCTTTCTAAGCTAGAAGGAAGATTGAGAAAAAAGAGGCGTGCTATGAAAATTTGAAAAATGTATCTAAAAAGTGAACTATATTGCAGAGCTTAGCATTGCAAACCAGACCTTTACGGGTACCCCGTGATGGCAGCGTCCGGAACCCTTGGGTTCCAACATAGAACTCCGGTCGGCAAGCAATGGCATAGAGCATCCCTGTAAATTTTCAAAACATTTCATAAAGTAAAGCAGTACATGAGTTCAGTCTTCTAAAACAATACTACCGGAGCTTAAGAATTAATTGTAATTTAATTCGGAGAGTCAAGTTCCAAATTGAATTTATCCTTGCGCCATATTACCATAACTATTATTTAGGAAGTTTGTCATCATTAACCATTTGTATTGTTCTATATGATGCTCCGTTAATACAAACATAAATAAAAATAAGACGTCTTTTACTTCTTTTAATTCAATTAAGGTACATAATATTTTTTGCCATTTATTAGTTTAAGAGAAATCTTAAGATATTGTATTACTTTATTACTGAAATACTGTTATTTCTAAATAAAGGATTATTAAAAAAAACAATGAATCCATTTTTTTCTAATTTTTTTAAAAGAGTAGAGTCTAGACAATATTTTTTAATCAGGAAAAGGAAATTTGAGAGGAATAAATCTTGATTTTCGTGATATATCACGATAACGTGCGCCTTTACTTGAAATAGGTATCATTCGTAACCTTATCCCATAAATTTGTTTTTTTTTTCAAATTTTTGAAAAATTCTTGGCTGGCTTTCAGAAAAAAGTGTGATAAAGAACTTCTAGAGCATTATTTGAATTTGTTATACAAAATCTAGTGCAAATTTACTTTTAGTGTACCGTTTGGAAAATAAGCACAAGTAGAATTTTCGTTCAAAAAGACTTGCATTCCATCAACTGCTTATCTTATTTCCGGGCTCAAAATAGTTGTTTCCTTCACAAAGAATTGTTTTTGCTATTATCTATCATACTTTTACTTATTAGTTTCGGAAATAAATATTTAGATTTCATTTAAAGTGTATGACATTTTATATATTAAATAAAAAGTCGTTCAAGCACTTTTCTGAAGAAGGTTTGAAAAAATAATAAGATCTGCACGTTAAATTTTACACAAAATCTGAATCTTAAGATTTTAAACAATTTAATGTGTGTGATAAAATGTATAAAATGAAGACTATATATTATAAAAATAATTTTAATAACCCCAAGACTGATTTAGTATTTACTTATTTAGTTTATGCTAAAAGATATATTTATTAATAATAAACGGTTTTTTTTTGTCAAAACCGACCTCAAATATTATAATTGATCATAAAAGCCTTTTGACGAATAAGGAAGTATCAAAGTAAAAAAAAATAACGCATATTTCATCAAAATCGATTTGGAACTCAGAGTAGACTCTGTAGACTAATTTCTATAAATTGGAATTTACAAAGGTAAAGTAAATTATTGAAATACATTTAGATACGAAATGATTACACTCATAAAAGTAACAAATGAAATAATTTTAAAAATATAGCAATCGAATTTAGTTTCAAAACATAGCCAATATTTTTTTTAAATTTATTTATTTCCATATGTTGACCAGTTTTATATTTTTATTTAAATAATATTGAATTAAATACCTTCTTTGAAAAGAATGAACATGCTTTACCCTTTTATTCATGTTCTAAAAAAAGAATCAACTCAGTATAAAAAATCGCATTTCAAGTTATACTAAAATTTAATCACTCTTTCAAGAAACGCATTGGATTAAAAGTTCCCAAATGTTTACATTGGATAAGAAAATGTTACATAAAAGAAACACGGTTAAAAGTTTTTATTTAATTGATTTAGCTCACCTTACTGTAAAGCATTCAATGATAGAATATAATGTTTGATATCTAAAGACAGATATTACTACATTAACATATGTTTATACATTTCTAAAATACTTGTTCAATGACATTTATACCTTTCGATATAGGATTTCAACTTTAATAGTATTGTAATTTCAAACATCCTTTTATACAATAAGCTTTCACTGGAAGTTAAAGTACATTTTTAAAAAAGATTTTATATTACAATTGTATAAGGATTTAAATAAATTGCAATTTGATTCTCAACTTGCTTGAAATGAAATTGTTCATTATTATTGTCATTAATTTAGATGTATACTATTGTAAACATTTTAAGCTCTAATTAATAGCAAATGATATTTTGCTTACTACGTCGTTTATTAAATGAATGTATCTCTGAGATAGGTTATTTGAAACTCTCTAAAGCTTTGAATAGTTCAATAGAACTCATTAGTTTGATACCTTGTTTTGATCATTAGTTAATTTACTAAATATATTAGTTGAATATAATCAATAAATTCCGAGGGAAATTATTTATTTAAGCATTACAGGGTACTTCATTGTGTAATTCATTGAGAGAATTTAGCAAATTCACTTTTCCTTGTCTGTATTTTGCAAAAGTTTTCAAAAAATTTAAAATGTTTTATGATTAATTTCTTTACTAATTTGAGAATCTCATGTAAATATAGTTATTAAAATTATGCTTTTATTTTTAATCAAGAAATCTTTATAATGCTTGACCCTGCTAAATCTTAAGCAAAAACATTAACAGAAGTTAATAATCTTTTACTAGAAATATTAAAATAATCAAATATTATATATTTTAACCATATTAATTATTCTCTGAAAGTTTTTTTCCCATTAATATTGAATGACTTTGAACTATGACTGCTTTCGTGTGATTTGTAAATTTATATGTGTGCGGAAATTCAAATGGCAAATGTGTACAATAAAATAAACAATTTTTCCTAATCAGTTTTGCGTTTTACTATTTGATGATCTGAATCCTTGCATAACATTAAATAAACTTACAGCTTGTTTTTAAGCACCAACAATTTCGAAGGTCTCATAAAAAAAGAATCAAAATTTGAAATTTAAGCTAAGAATGATTTTAGAAACATTAAAAAAAAATGATAGTAATTTTATTAATGGAATTTACTAAGAAATGCTCACTAAGTTTATCCGTATTAAGTATTTTTCTTCATTTTTCTGCAAAAGAAAAGAAAAACCGCATAATCTTTTTAATTCATTTTCATTTATCTATCTTCAGTAATTTTGAAATGAAAATTTTATTACGTATTGACGTACTAATTATTATTTATTGTCATTAAAATTAATTAGTAAAGTTTTTGCAAGAAAAACGTAAACTAATCATAAGAAAAATAATAAAGGTAAATATTCCTCTGTTTTAAATAAGAGGCACACATATAAAAAAAGTACTGCATTTTTTTTAAACCTCAGTATTAGTAAAATTTTTTTCATTTACGGGTAAATGAAGAAAGGCATTTACAAACCTTTAAAGTAAAAAAAAAAAGAAAGGAAAAGAAAATATAAACATTTAACTTGCAACACTTAAGTCATTTAAATCCATTAGAGAAAATAAGAGTAACTTTTACACAAAATTAAAATATCGCAAAATTGGCTCTACATGAAATGCTACTTAACGCTTTGAAATACTTCTTTATTTTTCCTATTTGCTTTTTCACACTTCACAGAGTTCGAAATGCAAAAGCGTCTTGAAATTCGCATCTATCGGCTTGAAACTTTTCTCATCACTTATTAAATTATTTCTACAAATATTGTATATATATATATATATACATATACATAAAAAATGAAACTTTTAAAATTTATGAAATATTAATTAGCTTTGAACTTAGATTTTTATTAGAATATCTTCACTGCAAAAAGCATTTTGAATTCCTCATGAATTAGTAAAATTATTTAAATTTTTTTCTAACAATTTATTATGGAAAAATCATTATTTTGTAACGATATTTTAATTTCAAGTCTTGGTACGATAACGGGGCCGAATAGGAATTAATATTTAACGTACAGTAACTTTAGTGAGACAAGGGTTCGAATCCGAGACCATGACCATTTGGCAACCGCGGTCACTGACAAATATTGGATTTCAAAGCAGTAGTTATTAGTAACTTAATGTTCAATTTTTCTTCATTAATTTTTCTTAAATATGTTTCATACATTTTTGAAAATAGGCAAAACTGTTACAGGGTAACTAAATATATCTGTATAAATTATTATTGTTTGATTGTCATACCGAAATATTGCCTGAAAATATTAATTACAATATATTAATGAATTATTTGATAACTAAAGGTATGTTTTAGACTTTGCAATTTTACATTATTGCAGTTTAAATGTCAATTTAGCAACAATTCATTTGAATTCAACAAAAGTGCACGTTAATGAAACGTGAAAAGTGAACGTTTTAAAGATAGTTAAGCACCTAATTTCAACTTATAATTGATATTTTGGATTTTTAATTCAATTTATAAATATACTGAATTTTTTTAAAAAAAATCTATCTTTTTAATTCCATCACAATGAAAAATTTAATTTTTGCTATCCCAAAAATGCATATAAAATTAAGCGAATACTATTAAGTGAGTGTTATAACAACGTCGCACTATAAAGCTGTATGAGAGCTATTGGACGCACCTCGTAATTTTGAACAGTTGTCAAGTGACAAGGATACCTGAGCTGCAACCCCATCTCCTTACTTTCCCAACAATGATAGAACGTTTGAACCTCGACAGATTTATAACATTCAAAGGCCTCCTCTACATGGTGGGTGTTCAGCGACACTATGCTTGAACTCGTGACAATGTGAGACCTTGACCACTTGGCTACAGTGGCAACATGAGTAGCATCAAATGAGAATTAATAAGTATTTTGTGTTACTTGAATTCTTTTTATTCATTTCCTGGTATTCATTTGCTTTTAAAAGTAATTAAAAGCAATTGCAATATTTTAAATTAAAAATATTTTATTAATCATTAAGCTAAATAAGAATTTGGTTTATTTTTCACCATCTAAGGCTATAAAACAAATATCTGAGAAGTTCTTGTTTCCTTGGTGACTTAAATATCTATCATGTAGTGGAGATGATAGGTGTTAAATTATTAGGGCCTCAGATTAGAATAGTATGGAAGTTAGGAAATGGAAGTGTCTTCTCTGATGCCATTCTTGTCTGTAGACCGTGTTTGAAAATATATGAGATCCAATCTCTAGCTTTGCCTCCACGTGAGATGATAATTATTGCAAAATGTACAAATGTTCAATAACGTTTAAAAAATGGGATGAGCCTTCTTAATCTAAAATAATTTTTGTTTATTTTTCATGATATTGAGCAGTAACAGTTCTGAGTAGCTCTCAGAACTTCCAACAGCCATTTGTAACACCAGAGGTGTATGATGCATATTTTCATGCAAGTGCAACGAAGCGTTATTCAACTTTTATGCAAAGAAAGTGTGACTGGAAGGGAAATTCTACTTTGAATGTAGGGTGTATATGGGGAAGTGTGCTTCAAACAAAGTACTATATATAAGTGATATTCCCAGATTAGGAGAAGTGGAAAAAGTAAGGGGACTTCTCTTGTCTAGGACTTCCATAATTGATGCTAAAGCAATTTCTTGTGTGAAGAAAATTTGTTGCTTGATTCTATGTACACTGTCAACTGCTATTAGCATTAAAGTAGGATCCACGCATAGAAGTTCACGCACTGTCTTTGCAATGCATGGAGCTCTACGAATTTTCAGCTGAATGTTATCATATAACCCATCTTACAGTCCGATTATGTCATTCTGCGATTTTATTCGTTTAACTCTTTAGATTATAATTTAGGTCGAACAAAAACTTTCTTATCATGCTCACTGAAACTTAAAAATATTCAGTATTTCATGCAAGATCAAGCTACTTGATAATACTGAAAAGTGTTTTCATATCGTTAGCCTTTGCCCTTCACGGAATGTGTAGGAAGCCTTATATGGTATAGAGACAGCTGTTTTAGCAATGAAACTGATTATATATAGGATCTTTTGAAGTTCCATTACCGTGCTTTCCAACTGCTGTAGGGATTATTTCCCTGAAATATTTCAGACTCCAGTCTATATTACATTTGAATACCCTTTTTATTAGTATTACTGAATAAAAAATATATAAAGACTTTCATTAGTACTATAAATTGATAAACTCTTGTATGACGTTAAAACTTAATGTGGATTTTATAGGGAAAATAAATTTAAGTAAAAACAGCTTACTAAAAATAAAATATTTGTTCTTTTAAATGAACACTTTTTATAAGCACAAATTGAATGAGGAATATAATCTTCATGCTAGCCTTGGAAATTACAATACGTTTTTCGGATTGTTAAGTATACTTGGAATAAATAGATGTCTATTACAAATACGATTGTTTATATTTATGACATAAAGTTGCAATTTTTTTTTCAAGATAAGAAACATTTAAAACAAATGTAACTAAAAAATTGTCATTTCTTACCCCTTTATGAAATTATAAATTATAAGTATTTGCTAGATGGAATCAGAATAAAGATTGTAAGAGAGAGAGTGAGAGAGAAAGCAGAAGGTAATATATTTGTTAAAATGATTGATCTTGTTGTATGAAGCAACAAAAATGCTATACAAGACTGTTCTCGTAGTTTTGAAACACATTTAAGTGACGGTTACACCTGATCTAACGCATTTAATCTCCAAACTTCCACACTACACCAACGATAGATTTAACGTGCATTAACCATTCTAAATGGTATGTCTTAATGACTCTAGAATTTAGAACGCTGACTCGGCAAAAGCAACGCCGACCTTGAGTTTGTGATAATGACCACGTAATTACTACTACCCCCAATTAGCTGAAATCTTCTGTTTGATCAGTGCTTCAAGTTTGACAGTTCTAATGCGTATCACTCTCTCTCTCTCTTTGTCTCCTTATGTGTGTGTAAGAGTATAATTCATTTTTATCAATCACACTATTAAACGCTTGCGGAAGTAACTATTTTTTATGCAGCGTTATAAATAAAGGTCATTAAAAACTTACTTACGATTCAATGAATATATTTCTAACTAATCATAAGATAGATAATATTTCATTCAATAGCATCATTTCTAACCAACAGTTCAGAAACAGAGAAAAGCATTATCATGTTTAGTTTTAGTCTAGTTTTCGATCAGATGCATACCACCCCCAAATTAAATGCATCCTTAATTATAACTGAATCACGGCTTTTAAACCGACATGTTCTTAAATGCATTCAAATTATTGACTAGAATTACACATTATGAGGCAAAAATAAAATAAAATCTGGCATGTATTCCAATGTGCATCGAGGTATAGATTCGATACTGATTGCCTTAGCTTGTCGTTTTACTTCCTCGCTCATTAGAGACACGCATACACTTTACTACTTCCTCTGAGTAATTTCTAACGGAGCATTTCTATGTGTCTCATTAGTGCTGTGGAATAATACGCACTACGTGTTGCTTCATGCGTCAATTGTAGCTAATATACTCCTGCGTTGATTCCTGTTACATGCCATTCCATACAGTGCAATATTCAATGTTCCCTAAGTTCAAACATTCCCATTAGTCTCATTGAGGGGGAGTTGGAACATAGTGAGAGGAGCAGATCTTGTGTGTATCCGCAAATAGATATTGACTAAGCTTATACGATAGGCCTCTCCTTAAATCTAATACATATCTTCATCAAAGTTATGCATTGTATTCAGTTAACTGAGGTTGATTTGTATACTTTATTTAGAAGGACAGAACAGATTCCTTGGATTACGTTGGATCGAATCATAAGCTTGATAAATATGTTCAATCAATCAATACAGTTTTAAAATGGTCAGTATGTATGCCAATAAGTAGAATTTATAATTTTACTCTATTTAATGGGTTTTTATGAGTGATTTAGAATGTATTGTTATGTGAGTGAAATTGGGAGCGATTTATCCTATTAAAAATTTTAGTATTTGTGAATACAACTTACTTGAGTTTTAATTAATTTTATATGTTAAATTGAAAGACATTAAGCTCGTTTTTTAATAAGTGACAGTTTTAAAAAACTAAAAATACCCTTTTATAGTTTATCGAAGTAAGTTGTAATATCTTTTAGTAGTCAAATCTTGAAATGGGATCTGAAATGAGTCGCCAGATGCGGGATGGAATCTGAAAATGGGAAAACGCTAATCCTGATGATCCTGATCAGGACAATGGAACAAAATTATTAAATTATTGTATTCTCATCGGTCATGGACAAGTGAGCAAATATTCGAATTAATCTGATCTTTTAAAGTTGTTGAAAATAGAGCTTAAAGATTCCGTTACATACAATAGAAACTTATAAAAGGGTGTTAAAAATAACCTCTATTTTTTACTATGAGTTTAATTAATTCTGATTTTGCTATTTTGTAAAAGTTATTTTGGGTTATTGGTTCATCTCCTTCACAAAAAAATGTAACGTTTTTATGTGAGTTAAATTTTGGTCCTTTTTACTGATTTTTCCAATGGCAAGTAGTTTCCATTAAATAGCTGTGTGAATCGTCTATTTCAGATATTTTATTAATACTGAAAAGATACAACTCTGTATTTGGTTTCACCAGTTCTTATAACATATTCTCAATCTTCCAGAATGAGGCTCGCCTTTTAAAATACAGTTTTCATTGCAAATTATTTGGGGATACCATTGACACTGGTTAAAGCATATTATCAGATCCTCATACACTGCATTAATGGTCCTCACATTTTGCATTATTGTACTCTTAAAATAAAGTATATAAAATACCCCCCGTTGTTAGTACCATTGTATGTGAAAATATACCATTGTTTCTATTTTCATAACTTACAAAATAAAACTGCAAATTTTTAAGCTCATGTTAAGAACATTGATTTAATAATTTTTGTACCAGATTTTTTAACAAAATACATCGTACTAGTAATTTATTCTTTCCCCCAAAAAATTAGTGCATCACGAAATAATTGTGAGATTATATCAAAACATGCTATGAAGATTCAAGTGAGTTATATATAGACATATTATTTGAAATACAGAGTGATTGTCCGTTACCTAAAATCACCAAAGTGAGTTGAACTTCGTTCTCGTCGGTGCATGAAATAAAAGAGTATTTATTTACTGATACTTTATAAGGTTCAGAAGAACACATTTTCATCAGGGATCTATACTGCCATTAAAAGCAAAATGATAAATTGTCAGAATTCGAGAGTTGAAGAATCATGAAATCTGGATGGTCAGTTCAGTCAGGAACCTGCCATCTAAGATATTCTGATATTATTATGAGGATATTTTGGGACTAGTGGGCAGGAGAGAGAGAGAGACACCAATAAGCCATGAGAAACTTAGCATCATCATAAAGGCTCACATAGCACCGGATTCTCATCACTATCTGGACATAGGCAATACCTTCACTATAGACCCTCACGTTTGTTCATATTATGATTAGGCACCAGGATGAAAGACATTTGGTATCACGCTGACAATTACATCTGTTATCACTGACACCCACCCACAGTCACCACAATTGGAGTGTTGTCTCTTTTGATGAATTGGAACGTAAATGAATAAAACATGGTCATCTTCAACAAGAAATCAAGATTTAATATGAACAGTGAAACTACCCATGTACAGCCGTGGAGGCTCACTTGTGTTGTTGTTGCTGCTTATGCCTCCTGATCGACAGGAACATCAGATCAAGGTCCACGAAATTCATCGCGGGTGCAAACATTTGGTCTAAATGATTCTCAATCTTTGGTTTACATTCTTTAATTTTTCTTGTACTATTCTATACATAATTTTTTTTGAAAGGAAAATATTAGAAGAAAACTTAACCTTACTTCATTACCTTAAGTCAGTGATAACTTTTGAAAACATAATAGTTTTTCATTTAGGTCTATTAACTCTTTCTTTATAGGTATATATATGCACATAAATGATTATGCCTCTTAGTAGGGAATCTTGTGTTGGTTCGGGTTCCTTTTAATAGGGATTTTATTGTATTTACATCTTACTAGAATACACTGAAAAGTTCCAAAAATAAGATACATGAGGAAAAATAAATAAATTAGAATAATCTTTATCAGTAGTCTATTTAGGTTTCAAAGTTAAATTTATTCTCATTGAAACATATTACGTACCCTTTTTTTTTTCAAATGTTTCACCTTTAAAAGAAATCAAACGCATATTTAGAGAATAATAAATCAATCTAACCACTAAAGAAGAACGGTAGAGAGAGAAAAAATTACAGCCCTTATCTCTCTCTGTTTTGCCACTCAATTTATGGACAAAAACAGAATATATAATGAAGTGGATGCACGTCATGGTTTCTTGCCCTTTCTTTTTGAGTTACATTAGAAATAAAAAGGCTCTTAGTTTGGAAGTTTGAGCTGCATTATTTTAGAGTAAGTGTTTAATATGTATAAGAATGATCAAAAACTTAATATTTTTAACTGTAAATTTATTCCAGTATCTTAGCAAGTTGTAAAAAGCAATCCAAAAGAGGCAATAGTAGGTAGGAAAAGATGGTGATTGACTGGATCACCTGTCAAGTCGCAGAGATCACACAACGCGAATAGAGTAAAAATATATTTGTTTCTGCTTGGACTAAAGAGCAAAAGACATGTAGATTTGTACTTGGGTGTTATTTAGTTGTGGCAAAAAGTCCTGAACACACTCTTTTTTTGCCTAATTTTTGAGTTTGACATATTTTTTCCTTTTGTAATTGCTACACTATCTTAACTGTTGTTATTGATTCAAATGGATTTTTTCATGATAATTTCAAATCTGTTTGTAGATTTTGTGTAAAGTTAACAGTTTTATTGATATTTTATAAAAACAATAAGACAAGTACAATTTTATTGTAGTGTAATGAGAGTGATTATTATTTCAATCAATGAAGTACTACATTATTATAACCAATTAGAAAGCATTAGTGAAAAAATGTTGGGAACATAGTGAATCATGTTTTACAGCTTTTAAGGCAATATGGTACCATATTCACAATTTTTTTTATTTTTCATATTTGATATTTGGTTTTAATTGTATTTCATAAAGGTTAATATTTAATAATAATTCCATACAAATTTTTTTTAATTTGTTGCAAAATGTTTGTAAAATTTAATTTTTTTAGCTTTTTTAAGCATTTTTTAAATCCTTAAGACTTTTTTAAATATGTTTCTTTCTTTTCTTTCAATTTTTTTTCCAAGTATCTTATAATATACTAGATTAAACTGTGCATGGATTTTTTTCTGCTGCTGATCTTTAATTTTTTATTAATTTTTTTATAGTTAAACTTCCAAAAATTCCCCAAAAAACATTAATTTTGATTTTGAAATTTTTTAGAAAAAGTACTAAACATATTAGAGCTAATTCCATGCACGGTTTTACAAAACATACATTTCAGAACAAGTATAAACGATTTCAAACCCATACTTCAATTATCAAAAAAGCCTTAGGGTTTTGAATAACAACATATGTACAAAAGTTCAACATATGTAGAGCAATTAAACAGTATTCTGCCATAATGAATATATGGAAAAAAAAACAAATGAAAGATCAATATTTCATAAAACTTTATCTTAATAATTATAAAAAAAATAAATACACACACTTCAGAGCTAATTCCATGCTCAGAGCTAATGAAAAAACCTTCAAACACGAACATAAGCTAATTGAAGTTTTAACATTTTCTTTCAACCATGTTGTTGTGAAAGAACTTTTTGTGAAATTGGTGCATTCCATGTCCAAAAAATATAGAGCCGTAATTAAAACAAACAACTGGGCATCAAATATTGTTATTCAAACATGATACTTTCAGGTAATTTTAAAAAGTCATGTGATGTGGACAATGTTTGCAAAGTTTTGTATTATTCTACTACTTATGGTATGTTTTTCTATACTGTGTGATTTAGTGCATACTATACATAATTGAGTTAAGGCAACTTTACTGTAAAAGATGCCTCCGAGATTAAAAAACTAGTTAAAAATTTGAAATCAGCATTAAAAATACTATAGAATAAATATCACCATTTATAAAATAGTACAGTAATTTCACAAAGAAAAATTACGTCAAACTGAAAGATAAGACAAAAAATGAGTGTGTTTAGGACTTTTTGCCACCATTGTATTTTTGCATGCGTTATATTCACTCATGTCCATAAATTAAGGGTAATGAAGTTCAGGCAAAGAAAGAGACATAAGCAAAACAAATTTGACTTATTTGTAAATTCTATTTTTTAAACAAAAGGTAAAGAGCAAAAAAGATGCTATATGTTTGACATAATTAACAAAAATTGCGACTTTTACTTACGATTGCAAATTTCCAAAAAGAACCTATTTACAAAAAACAGTATAACATGGTTAGTATGATGGTTAATACGGAGTATGTCTCCCGGACGATGCAATACAGGCCTTACAACGCCTATGCATACTGAGTATCAAATTATCAATCTGATCTTGGGGAATATTACACCACTCATCTAGCAATGCCCTCCGAAGTTCCGGTAGACAGGTGGGAGGGGGTTGACGGGCTGCAATTCGTCGGACAAGCATATCCCACACATGCTCTATTGGATTCAAGTCCGGTGAGTATGCTGGCCAATCCATACGGGTGATATCCTCCGATTGAAGGCATTCGTCTACAATGTTTGCACGGTGAGGACGGGCGTTTTCATCCATAAATAGAAATTCAGCACCCAAGGCGCCCCAAAACAAACGTACGTGTTGTTCCATGATGACATCCCGATAGATGTGGACTGTCATCGTTACACTCTGAACATGCAGGTCAGTTCTAGAACCAAGAATAATTCCTCCCCAAACGAGCCATCCTGCACCACCGTAACGGTGTCGTTCAATGGTGTTCTCTTGGTGGTAACGAGTACATGGCGCTCTCCATATGAAAGTACGGCGAGAATCAGACAGCAAATTAAACCTGGGCTCGTCGGAAAACATCAAACAAGACCACTGTTGCTGTGTCCACAATGCTCTCTACTCCAGGTTAATCGCAGGTGACAGTGAGTTGCGGTAAAGGGAACACATCTGACAGGCCTACGAGCATATAGACCAATGTGCCCTAAGCGTCTGTACACGGTCTGCCTTGAAACTGTCGTACCTGTATCTGAAGAGAGCTGACGAGATAGGTCTGATGCTGTGTTCCGTCTGTTTGTTTTGGCAGTAACTGCCAAATACCGGTTCTCATTCGGCGTTGTAACTTGGGGGCGACTTGTGCTGTAACATCTACTCACATTACCATCATCTTGGAATCGTTGCCAAGCCTGGAGATGACACTCTGGGTGATTGCAAGTTCATCGGATACTTCAAGCTGGGTACGTCCACATTCCAGTCGTCCGATAATTCTACCACGTAAAAAATCAACCAAATGCTTCCTTTGTGCCATAACTATGCGGTTATTGCACTGAAAGGCTTTTAAAGCGCTTGTGAACAATTTTACTTCTTTGCCACCATTCCTTTTATACCCCTCTCTCACACTCTCGTCATTGTGACGTTCTATCCGCGCCATCTGGTGGTTTCCTGTAATTTGCATATGCTTCTTCAAGATGTGTGTGATAATTCTACAGGTGAAATTTTTATTTTAGAGTTCAATTTCTGTGTGATTCTGAATTATCCTTAATTTATGGACAGGAGTGTAATTTATGATAAGTTAATATATATCATGTAGAAGAAATTGAAAATGTTACTTTCAGAAATTAAAATGCGGGAATTTCAAATTATAAAAACAAAATAAGTCCAGTATTAAGGAATAAATAAACAAATAAACAAAAAGCACGATGGTTTACTAATATTCTAAGACTAAAAATTAGAAAAACTGAAGCATTTATATATATGTATATATGTGTGTGTTAAATTGATACAATATTGCTCAACTGGGTTTTTTTTCCTGTAAGAGCAAAAAATATTTCTGTAAGTGGAAAGTGCTATTAAATAAGTAGTTTTGGAAAGTCTGTAACTTCAGGATTTCAAAGCATGAAAAGGTTGATTAAACAAATTTAAGCAGATATATAATATTACTTTTAAGACTATTTGTGGTGAAGAAAAATCAGTATGTAAATATAGAATGGATAAGAGTGAAATTTGTGAAAGATATGGCACCAAAAATATCTACAACCCAGAAAAAAAACTGTATTATTTTATCAAACTTTGCCTAATAAAATACTTTTTTTCATAGGAGGAAAGTGCTCTGGTGGTGAAATGTCGAAGGAAAGTTCCAGCTCCCGGAAAAACCTTAGTGTATAGCTGAACAGTGTGACGTTAATATTCACTCACTCACCTAGCTCCCGGAGACAACGATCCATTTCTAAAATGTATCAATGTATTTTTGTGTTGAATGTTATTTGCTGAATAACAAAATCTATTAACTTAGTATTACAAAGTTGTTCTCGGCATTGATTTAAAAAAGCAGGTTTTGAAATCCCAAATTTCGAGTTCTCTCATTTAAAATACTCTTCATAGAAATTAATTGTTTGAACTTGTCAAACGTAGTGACAGTTCTCAAATACAAGAATATTTAGAAATCAATGAAAATTTGCGAACTCTGCAACAGTGTATACCAACAATATATAATATTTTATTCCAACTATAACTAAAGATGTGAGATTGATAAAAATAGCTTAGAAAGCTTTGAGCAAGATAAAGAAGAACCAGACTAAAAATATGCCCTAAAACCAATACAGGTGTCTTAAATATATAATAATCAAATTTTTTTACAGTTATCAAAAAAGAGATTCCGTAGAATTTGAATACTTTTTCTTCAATAGAAGAAAGTGTTTATATTTGGAAAAAAATTGGTACGTTTACTATTCAGAGTTATAGTCCCTTTACATTTTTCCAATATATAACCATATATATTAAATTATTTAGAAAATACTCACTCCCCTGTCTTCGGGAAAATCAATAAAGCTAAGTTAACCATAGTGAAAGCGCTTGATATTATATTCAACAGTATTAACTATGAATTTACAAGGATAAATATTTTAAAATTTTAAACTAAAAGTTTTAAAATATATATCAAGTTTTTTTTGTATAAAAATAATATTTTAAATATTTATACCTACAAAATCAATGTAACGAAAATAATAAACTGCATTTTGATGAACTTTTTTGATGTTCATTTAAGTAAAAAATTATGTTGTAGTTAATAGTTCAATGTGCAGACAAATGTAAAAAAAAAATATTTTAGTATTTTTTTGTATATATATTGAGAAATAAGTTATAAATATTGTGTTGGCTAAATAAATGTGCGATGTTACACTTTTTAACTGGAATTGTAGAAATAATATCAAATAAATATCAATGAAAAAAATTATAGAAATGATTCTGTAGGAATGCTTAGAAAAATTACAGTGTATATGTGAAATTATTTTTTTAATGAAAGCTATATCTGATTGACTAGAAATTGTCTTATATCTGCAAAAATGGAGCTAAAAATTCTCCAAATTGTCCTGCATTTAGGAGGAGGACTTCGAAAGACATTGCTGAATTGAATGTATGACTCCCATTAAAAGCTATGCTGATCAAGAAGAAACGATCTTAATTAAGAATTCATCATTCATTTAGTCAACAGTTTATCCACATTATAATTTCAATATATTCATTACTAAGCGAATTAAGTAGAAAAAACTAAGAAAAATGAAATAATATGTTTTCTTAGTAATACGTACTTTATGTATTTTGAACAAATTACACAAGCAAACGAATGTTGTATGGGATTATGTAAAATACACAAAACTTTTCTGAAACATTTAATGACTCTAGAAAAAATAAATGATATTTTAAAAGTATACGTATAAAACTACAAGATTTATCATGCATTTTAACAACTTTTGCTTTGTTTCGGAAATGCACAAACTTATATTTCAGCGAAAAACAGCACTTAGTGAATGTTTTGAAAATATTTGATAACTCTTGTCAGAGCTTCTAAGCAATGCAAATGCATGCATTTATCCTTGATCGTTTGTCTTGGATCTCTTTACTCTAGAACTAAGTAATAATAACAGAATTCTAAAAATAAGCAGCCTGTTGTGCCTAAATTATTCTCATGTTTAGGTTTACATATATAACAGTTATTTTATTCCCTTGAAAAGGGAAGGGGAAACGATTTGCAGATTCGTACTCAAGTTAGTGTTAAATATTTGCACGCAAATGGGATTAAAACATGCTTGAGATTCATACAATCAAATAAATTGCTACAGTGTTCACCCCACCATTATGCTAAGACGAAAATCCATTCAAAACATCTGAAAGGATTTAACTACCATTTGTTGAGAGGGGAATTGCAGCTGCAACGCATAACGATTGATTGATTTTTACGTGTATTCCCCTCCCTTCTAATTTGTTTGAACGAAGCAACGCATGGAGGCAAACTGCTATGTAGTATAGCACTTTAAGAATAAGTTATGGTGCTATCCTGAACCGGATACTACCGTATTCGATGTTCTAAGCTGGAACGACCTTTTATACTCAGCTATTTATGGAACCTGACTTAGCTTAATAGCGTTTCGACCGTAAAGCTTCGAAAGATGCTGGGCATATTGCAGTTCTTTGCTTGAATAAAAGATCTTGAACACACACACACACACACTATAGATGGACTTGGATGCTGCTATTCTCAGAATACTGCTTAGTGAGACATAACTGGGTACATTTAAATGTAAAATAATTGATGACTGTAGCAGAAATTAACTTTTTCATTTTAAAGAAGATTCTACTCTTTTGCAAGGAAATAATGAAATTATTTGGGAATTTCAAAATACATTAGAAATTCTGAATTTATTCCATACTGCATTAGAAATGGTCCTTTTTTAAATAAAACTTGCTTAAAAAGGCTCTGTATCTTTTAATTTCGCTTTACATATATCCGAAATTGAAATCTTATTTTATTTCTTTTTATTATTTGGGAAACCCAATGTTTTACTTAATGGTACCTCTTCAAAGAAAGTAAGCTTAAAGTGAACGAAAAGCAATGGACATTGTCGTTATTTAATATACTGTTTAAAGAATTACATAATTAGTAATCAGTTGATTTAATCTGCATACGCAATCTAAATGGTTTGCTACATAATAAATTAAAGCTAAAAAGATTCACATACAAGTGCTTATGAATAAAAGTACTTCGTAAGTAACATTTCATCTATAAAGTAAGTTTTTAATTCATTTGGGTTTTTGCTTAAAAATAAGATATATTATGTATTTCTGAGGCTTTATTTATGTAATGTATACGTTTAATATTTGCTTCTTGTTTAGCTGTATGAAACGGAGAACTGTAACCCCCCCCCCCAAAAAAAAACTAAATTGCAATGAAATTTTGCAAAGAAAAGCAGTATAACTATTTTTTTAACATTTTAAATTAATTTGCATCTAATTAATGGGGTACACTTTTTTATCATGCTTAAGTTTAGCAACATAACTTATTGCACTCTTAAACATATCCATTTCTTTTTATGTTTATATTTTATCGCTAATTAAGAATATAAATAATTTGATAAAAAAGGTCTAAATTCTCATTTGAGTTTTTAATTTCTGGAATAAATCTATTTTACTCAATTCAATGCAGTTCAATGGGACAAAAGTTTTCATCAAACGTCTTAATTTGGTTATTATATAATTGATTTAAATGTATAATTTATGATGTTTTAAAATAAAAAATATATACAATATTTTCCATACACTTCTATTTAAAACTATTTTTTATGATTTTTAATGCATGCACAGCTATCTCTAAGTTTTTGTCTTTTGTTTGCCTAATTGCATCATTACTTTTGACAGCTTGCAATAGTTTTTGTTTACCTTATTGGCATTTTAGCTACATCTTCTGGTAGAACCTTTTTTCTAGGTTTTCTTTATAACTTTTCCTGAAACCCCAGAAGAATTCAAAATAAATAGGCCAGTCATGTACGGTATTATAAAAATGAATTAGATTTACTATCTTCGAAATGGTATAACGTTATTAGGATGACTGTACGTATAAATACACAAAATACACCCATTTTTTATAAATTGCTTTGTTAATAAGCCTAAATTCACCAACGCAGATTTGAAATGCAGTTTCTAGTTTTCCTAAAATTACAGGATATTGAAATAAAATACTTTCATTGTTTTAACTGTAGATCTTTTTCGCATTGACCTGTTTAAAATTGAAATTTAATTGTTTATGTGGCAATACACGTCGGCAATTACAAATGATGGAATCAATATATCTATTCGTACCTAAAATTAAAATTAAAATAAACATAAATTTCCTATTATGTTATTAAAAAGATCTACATTTTTTTTTCTTTTTTTGAAAACTTTATCATCTTCTTTCTGGTGCTTATAAATAATACAACACAGCTTTACTTGCTGAAAGAGAAAAACAATTCACACACTGCACAAAATTAATATTCATGCATTAAGTAAATAAAACGTATATTGAACTTTTATAGCATCTTTAAAAATAAATCATGTTAAATGAGAAACACCTTTAACGAAATTAGCCTTTTATTGTTCTTTTAGTAAGGGAAGCAACAGTCATTTTTTACCCTTAGCCAGTGAGATGTTTTTATATTAGTTAAAATGTGCGTGGCATTTACTTGTCAAACATAAAGCTCGTTAAAGGAATTTTGAAATTAACATTAACACTACTAAACGCAACATTATTTGTTAATAATATGCGTCACACACAGACATCTCTCTCTCACTCTCTCTCTCTCTCTATATATATATATGTATGTATATATATATAGAGAGAGAGAGAGATAAAGTTTATTACATTTTCTTGCAGCAAAAATAAAAACGTAACGATTTATTGTTTTTTGTCGTCTTTCTACATTTTTTATTATAATCTAGCCTTGGTTTTATATTTAGAGTAAATGTACATATGT
Source organism: Trichonephila clavata (assembly GCA_019973975.1). Taxonomy (NCBI): domain Eukaryota; kingdom Metazoa; phylum Arthropoda; class Arachnida; order Araneae; family Nephilidae; genus Trichonephila; species Trichonephila clavata. The sequence goes on along the minus strand of BMAO01017110.1, from coordinate 100,088 downwards.
TGAAAAAAATAATTTCACTTATTTCTGAATGAACCCTTGTCAAAGATACAAAAACACTTTTCACATACAATCTACTTAAATATGTCTTTGAATAGTAAAATTTAATGTTTCTATTCTTACCCCTTTTGTTATAGATGAGGAAACAAGTTCTGACGTATAAGTATTACATTTAAGAACTATATATTCAAAGTTTTCACGTCACAGCGTTAGCTAATACTGTTCGACAGATATTTCAAAATCCACTTTTCTCTTCGCAGAACAACTTTGCACGTTCCTCGTATAGACTAACTTTAAGAAATTGATAATGTCACAAACAGCTTAACTTTTCACTTCAAGTTCTTGTACCCATTTATTTAAACACTATTTGGAATTCGAAGCATCAAAATTTTCAATAAAACCTTTTGTCTTTATTTTTCAGTTATTCAAGTGCCTTATATTTTAAAATAAAGGAGTAGGATATTATTAGTCTATGTTTCATAATTTATACTTCTACATTTTTATGTTTATTCTTTTGCTTCATTTTCCATTTTTTGTTTTCATTACTCTATTTTTCTTAGCTCTTTTTGCATATTATAGCATTTTATTTCTATTACATTTTATTGTTCCCCAATATTAATAAGAAGCATTTTAAAAAGATTTTGTAAAAAAAAATACTTAAATGTTTTCTGGGCCGTTTTTATCTTTGAATTTTTTATAAGTGTTCTCTTTTAGCATTCATTTGAAAAGTATGTTTTTAAATAGATGTAAATATTTTTCTGAAACTCTCAAATATTTTGTAGGATAGCAAAAATAATGCACTAATATTAAATTCATAAACTGCATCATTGCAAAATTAATTTCATTTACCAATACAAGAAAATTTAGAAACTGTATTTTAGAATTGATTCAAATATTCCGTTATTCAATAAAATTAAATGGTCTTTAAAATTCAAGAAATATTTATTAAATATCTTATAAAAACATATTCTATAACTAATTATTTTCCAAATTATGCACTTTCATCTATATATATAGTTCAATTATTAACTATAATACAGAGACACATTGCATAAGGATCGGGATTGCAGATATCGTATAGTTTTCTAACCAATAAAATACTCTGTATATTACTATTTTCCTTCTCTTATCACTTTAAAGTATCCTGGCATAAAATGTTAAAAAATAGAAATAATAGTTTATATTCTTGTAAAACTATTTTTATTTTAATCTAATGTAAAAAATTTATTTAACTCCTGATTGCATTTTTCCTTTCCTCTTGAATATGAATACTATATTACTGTAAAATTATTAGGGAATATTTAAACAAATTTTACATTCATTAAATTTTATCACTTATCATTAGTGTAACAACAATAATTTTCTTCTTTCAAGAGCTCACACGAATACTGCTAATGAAGTATAATACTCCCATGTATCAAAGAAATGTGCAAATCAGAATAAAGCATCTTCTAAATTTCTCCCAAGAAAAGGTTTGACAGAAAGTATGAGTAATTGATGGCCATTCCATTTGGTCCCCAAGTATAATCCAAGTTACGATATAGCGTGCACACTTAGTGTCGTGCTCATATATACTCAGAAAGATGATGGAAACCATCTCACCGTGAATTTCATTATCATTAAACAGAGGTGTGTAGCCTCTTCGACGTTATGGGTCGTTACATAATCCTTGCAAAGAAAAATTTCTCAGCCGTCAAAATTACAATTTTTATCATTAGAGAGCATCATCTGCACGCTATCACGCAAGCCACACATCATACTGGGGGTGTCCTAGTCACAAACTCGAGAAATATTCTTGTTCAAAGCTAAGAGCACTTAAGTACTCTCAATGCACTTCCATATCTCTCTCTATGTGTCTATCAAGTAAACAGCACGACATCTTATCCATTATTCCTTTCGTAATGTTCGTAATACGGAAATAATTCCAGTCAGTACTCAGTGTTTGTTTTAAGAAAACTGCATTTTATATTTATTTTGGTTTCACCGGGAAAAACTTCCATTTTTTCCAAACTTTTAAATGCTTTTTAATGTCAACAAGTTTCAGATGTTTGGATTTGATTTTCCTTAAATTAATATAACCTTTTTTAATACAAATTTGAGCATCAGTACAGAAATAGCTTTAAAACCAGTGATTTTTTCTCAATTACTTAAATATCAAGAAGGCATATTTTTTTATTAAAACACTTAAATGCACTCACACACATACATATATACGAGTATTTTTCAGAAAAAAAGAAATAAACAAAAATCATTTCAACAATTTAATACAATAGAATTACGTTTTTAAAACCAAGTATGACATGTTTTAGTGGTTTATTTCCTTTAAGTTCATGTGTTATGGGGATATTATTATATATAAATATAATTTAATACACATAATAATCTAAATTTAATACAAGTATTTTTTAGAGTTTCCATTGATTTCATACTTTCTTATTAGGAGAAATGAAAAGTACGTTAGACTTGTTATAATAATAGTACTGATGAAATGCTTCTAACAATCGAGGAACTATAATGTATAAACATAATTTTTTTTTTAAAACTTCAAGAATTTCCTTAATTAAGTTTACAGACATTTGATTCAAATTAAAAAATAAGTTACTCTATGAATCATTTTACATGATTATAGGAAAATATAATCATTAAAATGTAGTGATTCTTTCTAATATAAAAATAAGGAACTTCTCACTGTATGTATTTAGGACTGTTTGTGTAATTTTAGTCTGGCAGCTATTTCAGACGCTAAAAAAACATCTTATTAAAACTTAATAATGAAAGGAATTTGGTAAACTAATTGTACAGTTTAATTATGTTTCCAAAAATAACCTGAAAGAGTTTCTATGAACATTCATATCCCATGCTTAAATCAATAATCAAGTATGTTCAAAAGTGGAAATAAAACGTCTTTTAAGGCTGTTTTCATCAAATGTACGCATCTTCAGACAGAAAAATTTCTCAGATTTCATGAATATTTAAACTGTTGTAATTCTTACCCCCGTTTATATACTACAACGTTTTTAAATTTTGATTATAAAAATATTGCACAAACAAATAGTTTTTCAGGTTAGCATGCAAAGGGGTAGTTTAAGTAGCATTTTAATACAGAATAATAAATTTAAAACACATTTTATGCCATACAAAACGGATGACCTCAGATAAAAATTATAATAAAATATTGTACTCTATAGAGTAGCAAGCCAGAATATAATATTAATGTTGGGGCATTTTTATTATCTGAAAAAATATTCTGAATTTGATTATTATACTTCAACATTACGTGAAGACAACCTTATATAAGTATGTGATTTTTCTTTCTCTTAACTCTAATTTTCACAAGAGTTTCGATGTAAACGAAAAACAGTAAGAGCAAGTAATCGTATAATGGATCATTACAACTTTATTATTTAAAATGAATATAATTAATCTCAGGAGCTTAACCAATATTACACTTATTTTCAAAAGTTAAGCACGGAGCGGTAAAATGCAAAAAAAAAAAAAAAAAAATAGACAAGTACTGCTTTGATTGACACGAAATGCTGCAATTAAGTAGCTCTACGCTTATTCATAAAACAAAACAAAAATTTCATGAAGAGATAAAAAAAATTTTTGAGTATTTATAAATCATGAGATGGTATATTTGCGTCATTAAGAAATTGTCATTTAAATACAAAACAAATAATAAAAACTGACATTATTAAGGTGTATGATCATCCCTCACCTCATTCAAAGTGCACAGTGTGTATTTAAGCTTGTTACAAGGTGATCAACTCCCGCAGAGTCCAGTAATTATCATTCCTTCTTTAGGACAGTCTCTAAATCTCTGAGAGCAGCTGGAGGTAGGAAACGTCTACATACGGCACGGCTGAAGACATCCCAAAACTTTTCAATCGGATTCAGATCCGGTAATCTTGTCATTCCATACTCGTAATTACCTCATTCACCAGAATGTCGTCAACGATGGAAGCTCTACGAGGAAGCATATTATCACCCATTAAAATGCCCGAAATGCCAATTGCTGCAGCGTAAAACTTCTCAGTGGTGTCTAGAACTTCATCTCGACATCCTACAGCCGTCCCAGAACCTCGCTTGTAAATCTGCAGGTTGGTACAATATCACAATGAAATCCCTGCCCAGATCATGATGCTTCCAACGCGTGATACTCGGTGGTGCGAGACAATTACGTGTGCCTTGTTCTTTTCAGACCCTTAAACACTCATCATCGCAAATCTGGACTCATCTGTGAATATAATGTTGCCCGAATTAGACACAGTCAAATTAACATACTGTTGGCACTACTTTAATCTTGTCTCGCTGGATTGGACGGATAAAGGAACACAAACTCGTGGTACCCGGGCATACAGACCCTTAAGTGTAGCCTTCGATGAACAGTAAAAACAAATATCGTCTTACATATGGCCGCTGAAACCATAGATGTCAAACACGTGGAAGCTCTGTTTGGATGCTAAAACACTAATATATCTATCTTTGCGGTAATTGTAACCCTTGGATGACCAACTATATGTCATCGGACTACTGTTTGGCTATTTTGGAATTGTTTCCATAATTGTGCAACGATACAATGATGAACTCCAAGGAAGCGAGCAACATATGAGACAGAATGCCCTGTTTCAAGGCGTCCAATATCTCGCTAGTGCTCAGAATTTTCCATTCATCTTCTGAAAGCCATAGAAACACATCTAACTTCAAAACAAATGGTATGAATGATCTTAACACCTTTCCTCAGGACTCATAATGCCGGCGTCTTATTCGACTGCCTGGTTTGCATATTTCTCGACTCGAAACCGGATTGCTTGTTACGTAACATATTTGCATACTAACTTCTATCTTAGCAGCAAATCCCAGCTTCATTAATTCTGATTGGCTTACATAAATTAATATTTTTCTCTCTATGCTTAACTTTTGGAAGCGAGTGTATTAATCTCCTTTTTAAGCAAAATTTCTAACTTTTAATCAACAGGAATTCATAAATATTTTATCAATGGATATAGCATACAGTTTGAGAGGGTGTATAAAAGTCAAAAAGTTGGATTTCAAAACAGAAAATAAAAAGAAATATCATCCTTAAATTGTCTCTTCTGAGAATTATTTTTAAAATATTGTTTACTTTCTTGTTTTTATGTTATGAATGCTTATTTATAATATCATCGAACATCATCATACCTAGATTAAATTTAATTAAATAATTTGAAAGTGCATGCGAAAGTAACATATATTCATGTCTTTATTTAGAATAATTTTAAAAACTGAGAAAGGAATTATTTATATAAATTAAACTTTACCTCATGGGAAGAAATTAAAATATATTTATAATATTTAACAATAATCCTTAAATTAAATTTGCTAACGTATTTTAGTAATGCACTTAAAGCGTAGTTTGAATTACAGCAAAAAGTTCTGCACAGAATAATATTGTTTATTATATTAAAGAGATGCCCATTGCTTATATTTGATGATTTCAGCATAAGTAATAGATTATATAGAAATATTTTTCATTTTAAATTAAAGATTTGGACTCCTGAAAGGATGCCAGGATATTGAAAAGTAAAATGTTTGTTTGGAATATACGAGTTAATCTTTGAAAGAGCTCAAGATGTAAACATAAAATTGACGGCTAAGTAACAAATCATACGCATTTAAAACACAAACGATGCTTACTTTACTTTCACTACGGCTGCGAAAACAAAAATGAATACACCATGAAATATCACGATCATTGATTTTTAGCCAAAGATTTAACTTCTGTATATAAATATTTGAGTTATCGTATATTTCTGCAAAATTCAACATTTTAAGTTTTGTTTCATGTACTCGTTGCATTTGAAGTCGATATATGGAGTTAAAAGATCAGTATTTGAAGTATGGATGAAAATAGCTTTTTCTTAAATTTTGTCGACTCTGATTACCTTTCAATATTTAATTTTCAAGATGTACTTAAACTTGTGTTTTTTTCCTGCTTTTCAAGTTATATTATTATTATTATCATTATTTCAAATATATTGTTGTTCAATTATTTTTTATATTATTATTTTTAACTATAATGTTATTCAATTTTTAGTGTGCATACAGTCACAAGAGGGCACCTCATGCTAAACAAATTTAAAAGTTTTTTTAATTTATATTATAAACTTGTTCAGTATATATGATTGATGGTCCTCTACATTCCAACTTTTTCCTATAATGTTATTTAGGTTTTTAAGTATACAAAGGTTTTTTTAAATCTTATTAGTTTTTACTTTTATGCAATGCACTCTAAGATGGTTATCTATTGACGGGAAGGGTAAAATGGTGATGCGTTGAGGGATATGTTTAATTATTTTAATATCACTTTACACTCTAATATTTTTCATTTTCTTCGTTAAATAACTAGTTTTAATTATTTTTTCTTGTTATAACTTTATTTAAAAATAACATCGGCGTATTTAGTCTATGATAATTACATATTCATAGTCCTATTTCCATTTCCAATAGACCAGAAGTTAAAGCAAGTTGCAGTTGAAGATTGGCTGGCATCAAAACAATGTTTAATTTGCATTCGTAGTTCCAACATATAAGAGTTTGTTATTGTACTACTTTGGCTATCTATTTCTCACCTATACTACCTGGTTATATTTATATTTATGCTTATTTAGAGTTACATCTTTTTCGTATTAATTATTATTATTATTATATTATATATACACGAATGGCCAAAATTATTATGACCACTTGACACTTATAAAGAAATTTTCTATAATTTCATGTTGTTGCCCCAGAGGGCGAGTTAACTATTAATAGGGAATGCAGGAATAGTGAAAGATTAATTGCACTTGGTTGCTTGAGGAGAAATGGGGAAAAATACGATTTAACTTAGTTTTAGTAGGCGCTTTAAGCGTATGAACCGGTATAAGCAAAACGACTGCACTTGTGGAATGTTTGAGATAAGAAGTTATTAATGTTTACAAAAAGTTGATTAAAACGCAGAAAACCAAGTCTCAACGAAAGGCTTGTGGCCATAACAGGCTAGGGAAAACTCGCTGGGTTATGTGAATAGCGAAAGCTGTCCAGTCCAACAGAAGATAAATCATGCGTCCAATTACGTGGAATCTTAATCAAAGAGCATTTGTGAACGTTTCTGAAAGAAATCTTCTCCGCACATTACATCATATAGGCTGTAGTAAGCGACGACTTGTTCAAAAGCCTCTACTCTGGACCTTAAACAAGAACAGACTCCCAAAGTTCACAAAGAAGCACAAGGATTGGATTATAGAAGATTAGAAAAGGGTCAAGTAGTTCAATGAGCCACGTTCTCAATTACACCATGTAGATGACAGGAGACGGATATTGAGAAATAAGGAGGAAAGTACGAACCCTATTTACATTGTTACGACTCGTCAAGTTCGTGAAGGCAATAATAATGTTTGGGGGATGTTATTTTTGGTATTGTATGGATCATTTGAACGTCTGAATTCCGAAGGGTATTTAAGTGCTATCTCATTTCAAGCACATCCTTTAAAATTAATAAGGTGATAAATTCATAAGGATAATATTTCCTGTTATACAGCTGGCACTGCCAATAGCAGTGTGCCATTGTTCAAAGAGCGTGATAGAAACTTTAGTTTGCTTAATTGGCCTGCACAATCTAATTTATAACCTGAGGGATCTTTACTCAATGAAATAAACATGCTTGTTAAATTTCATGTATAAACCTAATAGTCAAAAAACTGGAATATATTTATGTATAAATTCCCTTAGGCCCTCGTAATGCCGCTTGAAAATCGACTTTCCTCAAATCGTCTTTTCGGTGGATCTCCACTCCATGAAAGGAAAGTACCTACGAAATTTCAAGTTTTTAGATCCAAGTTTTCATAAAACCCATTTTGTAGCAGATATTTACTCTATGAAAGGAATGTATCTACCAAATCTCAAGTTTGTAAGGTTAATAGTTCAAAAACTTTAATATTTATGTATAACAATTCTTAAGCCCTCGCATTGCACCTCATGGTTCTATTTTCAAAAAACCCGTTATTAGCGGATCTCTACTCAATGACAGAAACATGCCTACCAAATTTCAAGTCTTTTGGTCTAATAGTTCAGATGATAACATGATGAGTGAGTAGCTTTTCTTCTTTATATATGCAGTTTATTTTGAATTAATATGTTTTACCCCTTTTTTTCTCCATTTAACTGATGAAAAAGGAAATACACCTACGAATACATACTTCCTCGGTCTAAGCAAATTGAATGTTCTTTCAATGTATTTTTTATTGTAAAACAGTTTATATCAATATCCTAATAAAAAAGGTGAACGGAAGAATTTAAGCATCTTAATTAATCCAATTGTAAATGTCTTTCATTAAATTATTTGACCATTTAAGGGCAAAAAATATCATGTCGATAAAAAGTTTATTTGAAAGAGCCAATCTAAAAAGCCAAAGAGAAAAATGAGCCAATCTATTTCTCAACTAGAATTCTCTTGTGACTTTTATAGCACTGATAAATATGATTAATTTACGAATGCTGTATTGAAAAATAAAAAGTGTGTTAGTCTGAAAGGATTTCTTCGAAACCAGCTATTTTATTATAATTGATTTTTACAGCATTTGCATAGTGACTTAAGAGTAATTTTTATATTATACAAGTAAAATAAAAAGTACCTCTTGTATTGATATTAATATATAAAAACAGCATTATGAATTTTAATTAAATTTAAGTTATATTCAATTATAAGGGCAGCTGAATTTTCATAAAAGTTATTTTAAATCTAAATTACAGCAGGTTCTCGCAATAAATTTATCATTTGATATTGTTAATTAAAAAGAAAACTTAGTCAAACATTTTTATTTACCAATCACAAGCTAACGAATAAGTTTATTGAAATGAATTGATGTCGTTTGATATTCACTCAAACAAGCATTAAGAAAATGCTAATAATAATCAATGAATTCTACCACTAAATTAAAATTTCTTAAAATATAATACTGCTTAGTTCTCTCTTCATTTGTAAGATTTTATTTTCAACATTCACAAGAATATAAATGGCTCTAACGCATCTGTTTTATTGCTGTTAAACAAACTAAACATCACGTAGTAAGTTGAAAGTTCTGTAAGTGTATATGCAGGATTCAGAACAAAGTACTTTTAACCTGAAAATACTCATGAATGGAGATCTACAGCTACAGAAGTTGTAACAGTACTAAATGTGGTACAGCTACTGTATAGTAAAGCGACTACGCCTGGCATAATGCAAACGACAACAGCACCCCTAGTGGCAAAATCTGGAAGATGGACACATTCAACAATGACTTACCTCCACTGTTATCACTATGCTCGAAGTATGAGTAATAGTTTGCTTTTGTTTCTTTTGCATGATACCATCAAACTGTATTGACAAAAGTACGTTTTTTATGTAATAAATTGTGTTTATTTTGTATTGCTATGTTTATTCCTTTGAAAAATTTGTAGAAATCGGTGTGCATTGATTTCGAACATTTTTGGGTATATCGGTGAAATCTTATCCTATCCGTGAGGACCAAATGTCCTTTCGTACTAATTAACTGATGCTCTAAAATTTTCTAATTGCACTTTTAATTTTCTAATTAAACTTTTTCTCTTTTTTTTTCCAATTTGCAATACCTATCTTCAAAACTTAACCACTAGGGGCACTGCTGTTGTTTATACGTAGAACGATCCAACAAATCGGGGACTTCGGCCGTTGCTGACAATGAAAGTAAGTATCTAAATTTAAACCACTTGAAATGGATTCTCCCAACCCTTTCCTACCTGGACAGGTTGGTATAGTTCATGTAATGTGACCGAACCACACGCGCGGCTGTTATTTTTCGACTCTAGTTAGCTTTGTTCTGTGATAAAAGAAAGATGGCTTTTCTTGAACAGCATTGGACATTGAATTATGTTAATGCTTAGGTAAAACACCAATGGAGAATTAAGAAATGCTAAGTAAGGTGTATAGTGAATCTACCATAGCGAGATCCAAGTTTTACAAATGGCATCGGCGTTTTAAAGAGGGCCGATAATCCATCGTAGAGGATGAACACGTTGAATTACTGACTTCACCGAAAACGAAAAATGTTGCGTTGGTGTCTGAATGTGTTAGAAATGATCATCACCAAACACTTAAACAAGTTGCTGAAAAGATACACACTTCTCGACAACGTCATTTGAGGGAATCCATTCGTCGTAAACGGCCGCAGTTCTGCGGAGTGACGATTTGTACCTTCTGCATGACAACGCACCAGCACATCGATCACAATTGGTAAAAGAGTTTCTTGCCAAAACTTGCACTAACGTACTTCCATATCCTCTTCCCCCTATTCAGCATACTTAACCTTCTGTGACTTTTACCTGTTCCCATCAATGAAAAAACATTTAAAGGGATGCCGTTTCGTGTCATCAGATGAGGTAAAAGGAGCATCGCAGCAGGCTTTACGGAAGACTGAGAAAAAGGGCTTCCAGCTGTGCTTCGAGAAATTATACAAACGTTGACAGAAGTGTATCGTCGCCCAAGAGGTCTAATTAGAAGATGGATATGCTTCGGTGCTGTGAACTATTCAGGATAAGGTTTTCTACATCTTGTCCTTGGACCTTTGGATCATACTATGTATTAGGTCAGGCGTCTTCTCTTAACACGTGACCTCACTTCCACTGGCATAGCTTTCTCCATTCGCAGACATGTTCAGGTTAAAAAAGCTTTCCTATACATCTTGTATAGACATTATCCTATGCATTATGTATATATTTTACTATTTTTTAAAAATTAAAGCGATACTGAAGTGGAACTTCTAACCATAGGTAGCTGAGTTCATGGCCTTCCATCATGATCTGATATTTTTTTTACTGGAACTTTCCTGTACACAAATGATAGTTATATATTTTTTTAAATAAATTATGTTCCTTTTATCGAATAAATAAATTGGTTCAAAATAATCAAGCGTTAGTGCTTACTGCTTCTGACTTTCGAGTAATTGTTTTTTCCCAACCTTTTATGATGAAAAAAAGAAACTTCTTTTTCGTTGTGAAAAAGACCTCTATATAAAGTGTTGTGGATGTTCAGAGGGTAAAATAATAGAACAAATATCAATCAATATTTTCATCCAAAAGCGATTGAAAATTACGAGAATTGCTGTTAATAGTTGATTATGTTTATTTGATGGAATGTTTCTTAAATAAATCCATCCCAACCAATAAATAAATAACAAAGTGTTTGCTTGTTTATGAATTTTTTCATTCAAAGTATCAGTTCCCTTTCCTTTCATAGTGTTAAAATGAACTGAACAAATGTTTATTTAAAAATTCAAATAGGATAAAATATGATGTTCTGCCCTTTTCAGTTTAAAAGCTTTATATTAGAGAAGCTGGAGAAATCATGCAGTAAAGATTCTGAGAAATTATCTTTGCTCAAGAATACAATATCACATCAATCTAAACAATGAGGGAATCTAAAGAATTCTTCCGTTAGTTTCTCTTCTGAACAAGCTTATTTATTTGGCGAGAGAAGCCATTAAAATGATTAGAAAGTGTCTTGAATGACCTATTGGATTGAAGCTATAAGAATGAATGGCGATTTGAGCTGTAAGCGACTCATTACAAAGAGTCCCACATTCACGAAACCTTAGGGATTCGAGACATATGGTATCTCGAACAGGATTCAATTTCCATTATTGTTGGAAGAGTATGCAGTAATTCGAAAAGAAAAAATTGCCATTACTTCTATATATCTTTTTGTATGATTCTTTCTGGAAATACGCGTTTGTTGAAGAGCACGTTTTTGTCCAGTTTTGCTATTAATGATATTAATTTGACGAAAATTTGAGAGAATAAACGTATATATATATATATATGTATGTGTGTGTGTTGTAACTGAATAAACACATTTTTATTCAGTTACATAAACGTATTTTTCGAAGTTTGTTTTTGTTAAAATCATATAGCAGTAATAGCAAAATTGAAGTGCATTGATAAACTAAAAGCAAACTAAATATTAAAATATAATGAACATGGTTTTGCGCTTATAAACCTTGCTTTTGTATAAAAGAGCATTATATATATATATATATATTATATTTTTTTTTTTTTTATATATATATATATATAAGGGGAGATCAAATGAAAAGGTACGAAACGACACGGTGGGTACAAATATAGACTTTATTCAAAATATACACCATAGGCCTGAGCACAACGATCCCACTGATGAACAAGCCGCAGGATTCCTTGTTCCCAGAATTCCTGTGGCTGTGACGAGACCCAGTCCTTCACAGTGTCCTTGAGTACGTCGTCCGAGTTGAAGCGCTTTCCTCTCAGGTGTTTTTTCAGTGGACCAAACACATGGAAATCGCAGGGTGACATGTCCGGACTGTAGGACGGATGGTCCAACGTCTCCCATTGGAACTTGTCCAGTTCCATTTGTGTGACTCTGGGGAGACGTGTGGACGCGCGTTATCATGGAGCAGAACCACACCCTCCGTGAGCAGCCCCGGTCTTTTATTCTTGATGGACCTGCGTAGGAGTCAGAGTGTCTCACGGTACACATCGGAGTTAATGCTTTTTCTGTGCTCGAGTCATTCTGTGCTCGCATCATTTGGACGCCGCTTTTTATAAGAGCCTTTGCTCTCTCCTGCGCATGCGGGCACCCGCGCATAATCCGATCCCAGTCAGAGTCTCCAATGGCATCCCGAGATGTCTCGCTACATTCTCCCTTGGCGGAATATGCAAATATTTAACTGTTTCATTTTTATGTCGTTTCGTACCTTTTCATTTGATCTCCCCTTGTATATATATATATATATATACATAGATAGCTTTAATATTCTCTATTATAGAAGCAGAAATGACTCGAACGTTAAAGTTAAAAGAATTATGCACACATAAAATGATTAATAATGCATATATAAAGGAACAATATATAAAAAAAAATTAAAAGTTCTCAGCACAAAGATGCTGGGGCTTGTTAAAAGTTTTCCTCGCGAAATTAAAATTGTTAAGTTTTAAAATCACAAGTCTTTTGGTCCTATGTGGGGAAGATTTCTTAAATATATCAAAAGTTTCAGATTATTTGGTACAATTTAAAGTAGAACTTTAATAATATTAACTTTACAAATATGATTTAAAGTAGTGTAGAAAATAAGAATTTACCAACTCTTAAAAATGAAAAATTACAGCACATCTTAAAATTTTGGTAAATGGAAAATTATATTATGCTTTAATCTTAAATTAAAAATGAAATAAGAAAAAATGTACCTGTGTTTTTATAAGAAAAAAAATCCATATTCATTTTTGTTTTTCTAAAGTAAGATCTTTTAAAATGTACTAAATTTTTTTTGTTTTGTTATTCACTTAGCTTAAGAAATATTTGATAGAATCAAATGAATTAGATAGATGCTACTGAAGTAACTTTTCACATTTTCTATTTCTAAGGTAGAGAAATATCCTTCCCTATTTTCCGTATTTTGAATGCAATTCTCTTTTTCTTTTCTAAAACAGAAAATAAAATATTGCTTCCAAAACACCTCAAAGTATGAAAATTTAAAACTCTAAAACTGCCTTGAACCATGGAAATTTCAGAATCTTCTAAAAATGCCTTGTGATTTTATCATTTTTGATTTTTGTAGTCGAGGTGATAGATTTCGATAGCAAATCGATGGCCAGACATATGATTTCTATATAAATATCCGAAGTCATTTTAAGTGTCTGGAATTTTTGAAGAACTTAACATTTTCCCCCCATAAAATAGAATGTTATGGCGTTAAAAACGAACTGAGGAAGAGAAATATAAAAATTCGAAATTTATTCTTTCATGTACTTTCTCAGAAAGCTTAGAACGTTGACCCAGCATCTAGTACATTTATTTTAAGTAAAATTTAATGCAATCTACTCCAGAAGACTTCAAAGTTACTCAGCTAGTAATAATCAAATTACTTAAAATTCTGCCCTTCGTTTTTTTCACATTTAAATTCTTTTTGTTCTTTTTAAATCTCCTTCGTTGATTAAATTCATTCCATTTAACGGAAATATGGTTACAGAGATTTTCAAAGTAACTTAATTGAGTGCTTATAGATAAAAGAAGTTGTTCTCGCTCTCTGTTTTCATTTGGAAGCAACGTAAAATGTCACAAAACTCTTTCTAAAAGGGAACTAAATGGAGCCTACAAGCTATTTTAAAATACGAACCTTCTATACCCAATTCACATGCATTTGATCAACAATTCCTACCCCTAAAGCAAAATTCACTGCTGGGGGAATTGACTTATACAAAACTTTTTAATTAGAGTTTGATGAATTTACATGCTTGATAGCATTTAACAAGCTCCTCTCACTAACAGCGAATCTAATTTCACAAAATGCAGCTCTCCTATCCCCGAGGCTCTGAAATTTACGCTCCATATTATCGTGCACCAAGAAAATGATTTTAACGACTGTTTATTGGCTGAGGAAAGGGATGAAAATTTTTAAATTGACTACGATGCTCAAATATTTTTTTTAAAAAAACCAACCGAATCAAATGTACTTTAAAAGTAAATTAAAAACAATTCATTTAACATAAATTTGACGTTGCAAATTAATAGTAAATGAGCACGGTTAAAATTTTCTCCGACTCATTTAATCTTTTATTGAGTGATAGGGGCTTTTAAAAATTTGCTTCTCATTTATTTTACTTTTAAATTTGCTCTGAGAATTGATTCAGTGTTTTTATATTAGTGTTTTTAATGGAATAGCATTATATTTAAAGTAGGGAGCTACTTACAAATTTCATTTAGAAGTTTTATTTTTATTCATTCACTTTTTTTCTAATTTTTTTTACATTAAATTGTGTATGCATATTACAAATGTATTTTTCCATTAAGATGAAATGCATTCTAAGTTTTCAAATTCATTTTAGCTATTAATGATCGAAGAAAACAACACAGAGAAAGCATTTTTAGTTACGATAACGGTATAAAAAATGGCTCACATCCTAATCCCTACTAGAGTCAATATTTCATAGTTCTAAGTACTTAATAAATTTCATAATTGATTAATGGCTCCCACGCAATGTTTTTATATTAAACATACACCATAGGTTGAATCAACAAAATTTAAATATATATCTAGCACATGCAGGTAATAAAAACTTCTTAAACTCTCTTGCTACAGAAGAAAGTGATAAGTATTTATCTCAAGAATTATTTTTGTACCTCAAATATAAAAACCTTTGAGTGACATTTTAAATATACTCTTGGCATTGTTTTTTAATTGAAAATTTTGGTATTTATTATTTATGTAGTGTAGCGGTGGTATCTATATAAGCCAGTAACAGCCTCCAGACTGAAATAATCATTTAGGTCTAGTGGTATGTTACGTGCTGACGAATCAGAAGGTATCGAGTTTTATACCACCACAATAGTGACCTTGAGCAGAACTAAGAAAAATGCAACCTTTGCGTAGCTGAAGTTTCGCCATCTACCAGTCGCAAGAGCAATCAAAAGCCGTCAGATACACTTGACGCAGCAAACAAAGCTGCAGCAACAACTTGACGCAACAGCAACAACTCATACGCTCGCCATAGCAACTATATTGTTTGTTTGTCTATCAATCGACTAACTAGTGGAGGGAGTAGTGTAGCGGTGGTATCTGTATAAGCCAGTAATAACCTCTGGACTGAAGTTATCATTTTGGTCTTGTGGTATGTAACGTGCTTACGAATCAGAGAGTACAGAGTTCTATTCTCTGCATTTATCTATATATTAGTACAAAAGATAAATTTCATTTATTAATTATAATTCAGGTATAGCTGTATTTTTAAGAGTTGAATACATTTCAGGAGATATAAACAAAATATATATTATTAGTAATGAATGATTTCTCATATATCTATAAAGAGGGGAACAGCTTGAATAAATATACATACGTATATATATATATATATATGTAGAATAGTTATATATATATATATATATATATATATATATATATATATATATATATATAACTATTCTATCATGACTATAGTTATCTTAGGTATATAACTAATTTTTGTATATTTTTGTAATTAATATATATATATATATAGATAGATAAAAAATGCACATGTGTTTCTAATACCAGACCTGTGGTGATCATATAAGCTGTTGTAAAGGATATAGTTTCTGAAATTATACACAGTATAAAGTGTAATATGTACATAAATTAATATTTTATTTTAATTTCATAAGTTAAATTTTTGTTCAAAGTTTCCAGGATATTTATAGGAGAGTTTCCCATTATTTTATATATTTTTTTTTAACTAGAAGATGATTTTCTATTACCTTTTTATCCATTTATTTTAATAATAAGAAGGTTACAAATTATATAAAAGTTATAACGCATTTAATATAATGTGAAAAAAACTATAAACAAATAAGTAAATGCTTACTTTTACAAAAAATATATATCATAAAAATAAGTTAATTTTCATTTAAAAGTAGATGCTTAAAAAAAATTGGGTTCTGTCAGAAACAAATACTATGCATTGTCATTTGATAAGAATTCAGTTTTGCTACTGGAAAAATGAATTTCCAAGGTGTGAAGTGCCACTTAATGTTCCGTGAACAACAATTATTAATATTTTAGGTGTAAATATCTAATTGCTCAGCATATATAGCAAAACAATCACATTGACATGCACGAAATTTTCACAATAAGAAAGGCAGCTTGATATTTCAGTAAACAACAGAGCACGTGAAAAGGAAAGACTCGTTTATTTTGTATCAATTTTGTTTCGAACAATTACTCATTCCCAGATTTTTCCATCTAAATTAATGCATCTTTCCACTTTCTGCACCCAACTTGTTTTCTCCCCACTAACAACCGTAGTATTCCAATACCATTCCGATGAAAATGAAATGTAAAACGATCACAGCCAAATTAACTGGAAGTTACCGATTTGTTTCACAATAAACCCCCTACTCGATTAATCTTCCATTCTGGAAAAATAATTCCCGTTAAACCTTAAGGGTTGGGTAAATTACCCGTTCTCTAGAAATCAGTTTCCATAACTCTTCTCTCCTCCGGAGGAGGTATGTTTTCAAAGCGGAACCACCCTATGTGTTACGTGTAGATTAATTACCCAACGAGAGAGAATTAGTTAAACGATTAGTCCGTACAAATTACGAAGTAACAGCAGTCTCAAGCAAGGGGAAAGGGAAAGTAAAAAAAAAATTAGCGATTCACTCGCATTTTGTTTGAAAATTTCTGCATTCCGGTGATAAAAATGATCTCGAACTACGAGGCGCTCTAGTTTTAATGAAGTTAAAAGCTGAAGTGTCGTTTTCGGTTTTGCTGCTACATTCTTTTCGTGGTTTCAGACGAATATCTTCGTACTCGGGAACTCATTCCTCAGTTCAGTTTTCGAACTCAACATTTTTCCACTTCCACAACCACCGCGTGATTTTTAAGATGAGAAACGCTGCGAAACAATGAATGCAGACAATTTTGGAATATGCTCCCAGAATGAGTTGGAGAAATTACTGTTCCTCTCATTAAAGTTTATAGCTTTTTCTTTTTCTGGAGATAGTGCAGACATATTTGTCACTCGAGAGTAAAAGGCGTTGGATATTGATAGGTCATGCATTTTTTTCCCCTTAGAGTGCAGTTTTTTGATTTTGCATTTGTTACAATTAAATGTTAATTGCTTAAAACTAAGTTCAACTTAAATACTTAATTGAGATTGCATAACACTCTTACGTATTTATATAGACTTTTTTAAAATTTAAGGCATCCAACTAGGTTCGAAGACCAATTTTTCAAAAATTGATTTTCAGAATAAATTTGCTTTAAAGAACATAAATAGGCTTAAAAAGTCATTATTATTAAATAATGTTCTCTCTAGTCTCTCTAATTCAAAAACACTATAGTTTTATGTATTATTCCTTCTTCCTCAATAATTATATTTCTAATGTCCCTCCGCCTAAGCAACACCGGGCATCTAACACCTAAAACGAACTTTTTAAACCTAGTCGGAAAGCTTAAGAACAATACAAATAAGATGTACTTCCAAATCATATACTTGTAAATGTAAATCAAGAAGCAATATAGTGTTGAAATGTTAAATTTTTAAAGTCAAGCAATAAATACGTTGTAATTCTTATATTAAAAATTTTAAGTCCAATATTCTGTATTTATTTATGCTGTAAAAAAGGCTTACAAATAAATTTATTTTATTTTACACATTAAAAGTGTAATAAAAATAATCTAGTTTTCTGTATTTAAACTCTCTTAGATAAATTGATTGAATTTCCAACCTGGGAAAGCCATAGATATTTAACCCTAGAATGAGTGAAATTTCATGTTTATTAAATAAAATTTTTAAATCAATCGAGAAAGGGATGTACATAATGGGGAAAATAAAAAAGATACGTTAGAATATTTTGCATATTGATGTATTTTGTATTTTTACATCACAAATAGGAATAGATTTTCTTGCTAAAAGTCAATAGTATATTATCATATAGTCATCATTATATGCAAATATATATATATATATATATATATATATATTATCCGTCACTCTTACCTTGTTTCTTTCTAAAAATATCCTTATATGTTTTTATATAACTTTTTAAATAACTAATCGTAATTTGGTAAACCCGCCGAATTAAAATTGTACTCAGATAACGTTTTAAAAATAAAAATTTTCGTAGATAAAAAAATAAATGAGTAAACTGTCAGTTTCTACTTGTGTTTGGAAACTATGAAATAGTTTTAGCCGAATTAAAATTAAAAGATATAAAAAGGTTGTGCTACATTAGGACATATGACGTTTTAAATAAACTTTTGCAGATTTACATCGCCATGCATTTAAGGATTAATATTTATTTTCTGTAATTTCACGTATGTAGCTCAAGTAGTATGGTGCCATATATATATGAAAGTAACATCATAACTTCACTAATTTTTCAAGTATAATCTCTCATTTCATATGGGATTCATATTGACGTAATTATTTCATTATATAATAAATTTTGATAAACGGTTTAATAATTTATTTCACCGATCTCTTGTTATAACAATTCAAAGAGATCAAATTTAATTTAAGAGCAATATTTATTTTGAAGGGATTACAGCTTTTTCAATGGGAAAAAGTACGTATAACTTTTTTTGTCTTAATGCACTGAATGGCTGAAAACCGTTCGCATTGTTTGCTCATTTAACTGACATCAGGTTAGATTTTCATTTAATTATATAATTTGATTTCTATTCCTTTAAGATATTATTACCTTGATAATAACGAAATTACTGTAAAAATTACGAAGTTATTATTAATAGTGTTGTTAAATCATGAGTTATTTGAAATGAAGGTAACCGCAATCAATTGATAATATTACTAAAATACTAGATAATATTAAAATAAAAAAATAAATAATGATATTACCTTGTTAAATAAATCTCATTCTAATAATTCTGAAATCTAGTGATATTTATTATTTACATAGCCTAGTGATATTACAAAAGTACCATCCCCAGTGAAATCAAAAATATTAATTATATATTAAAAAATTTGTTTATTATACCTAATAAAAATTTTAGAAAAGTAAAATAAAGTAATAAATAAAGCATCACAGAACGAAAAAAATATAGTAATATATATTACAGATTATTTCCATAAGCCAAAATTAAATTTTATATAATTTGCTTCATGGAAAATAATACTTATTTAAAAATGTTATGTTTTAAAATATATTCAATCAATTTTAAGTAGTTACTAATAAAAAGATGAATCATTTCTTAAGCATAAAAAGTGGAAATAGGATTGTACTTTTGTGAAAATTCAAGAGTATAAATGAATCATACACTTTTAAATAGATATTATCTGGAAATGATACTCATAGATTCCAATCCTGTGAGACTTTATTTATGACTTTGAAATTTTTAATTTAAGCTATGTCACCACTACTAATGTGTAAATAATTAATTATGCCATTGTTGTTTCTATTGAAATTTGGCTCCATCAGCTAAAAAAAATTTCAAATGAAGCATTGAATTTATCTCAAATACTTTTGATATATAATAAAAACTATTATAGTAGCAGTGTTATTGAATTATTTACAGGGATTATATGGCAAGAAATCCATCAAACTTTACCATCATAAAGATGACAGATTGATTTTATGCTATATTTTTTCTTAGAATTAGAAGGGAAAAAATTTCAGAGTGGAAACAATTGATGGATTAGGCCCTTCAAGTAGTGAGATATTGAATATTTTTGTGATTTTTCTTAAATTTTTATGTATGATATATTGCTAAATATGTATTAAGGCTTAGGAACCCCATGAAAGTATTGGTCAGTGAATTGGCTAATCTGTTTTAATGTAATTAAAATTAACCATATTTTCTTAGCATTATAAATCAATGGCATTTAATACATATTTTTATCTATAGAAATTTCATTGCCAACAAACAGTAAAAACTTTCTAGATCAAATTAAAAAACAACTAATTTTTTTTTATCTCTACGTCTAGTGTTTTAGTTTCACAACATATTAAAAAACAACATTACAACAGACAATGCATTAAAAAAGGATTTCATTACCATATACAAGCCATGAAGAGATGTTGAGTTTTTACAACAATTATTTCGTGTGTGTATTTGATATATAATAATTTTTAAGCTCAAAAAGTAGCAAATAAATAAATCTTATAAAGTCAGCGATTTTTTTCTTCTTAGAACTATATTGATCTGAGAGGGGAGGTATTTATTAATGTTTTGAATGCAATACTTCATAAAATCGATTTATAAAAATTTCAATTTAGTAGTTAACGTTTGCCATTTTAAAAATACATTTTGCTTTATTTTTTCAAATAAAACAACAATTGCATCATTCAAATTATATTAAAGTGATAACATCGATTTTAGGCTTTTTATTATTGTGTATAAAAATTAAAGAGAAAATTTAAAATTATTAGGATTTTTCAGAAAGTTAAACAAAAAAAACACTCTTATCTTATTAGATTCCTAAATAAAATCACATACGTGATCAGGCATACTACACGCTAAAAGCCATATTTGCTTATAGTTGCGTAAGCGGATATCTTGCTTTCCACTGGTTTATTTTTGCCATTTCAAACTGGATTACAAAGGTATTTATTAGTAAAGTCCTACATATATCCCATTGCATTTAAATCAAACGTATTTAGTTATTGATGTAGGTAAGCATTTTGATAGTTTTGTTTTATCTTTCTTAACCCCGCAACAATCGCATAGTTCTCAAAAAGCTCAAGTCTTTATTTTATTCAAAACATTTTTATGAAAATAAAGGTGCAGTTTAAAATAAACCCCATCTATTTTTTTAATAATATTGGACATAGTCTAGTATGTAAAATAAATTAAAAAAATTGCTCGAACATATGAAATGCGCTGTTTTGAACCTTTTGGTACGTTATTTTCAATCCCAAAATTTCATGGGCATGAGAGACAGAACTTCAGCCTATCATTTTGATGAGAGTGAAAAGGATGGGGTGAATCCAAGTAGTGGTAATCTGATGAGTGGCAAGATGGGCATTGTCCTTTTGGAAGATAAAGTAATATTCAAATATATCTCCGATGATGAAATCATAAAATAATAAAGCACCTTTATGTATAATTTCCATTTAAGATTGCTACTAAAATTCATAATATTCCTAAGGCTTGAAAACTAATACTTCTCAAAATCACGATAAAATGTCAAACCCCACTGAACGTTTCAAGCAACCTGCAGTAAAAAAACATTTTGCTTATTATGCATAACTCGTATACACTTAGACTGTAGGTAATAAAATACATCGTGCGCTTTTCATCTTCAAACAGGGAGTTATCTTAAATTTCAATATTTTTTTATAGCAATGCGTATTTGCGTCAATAAAATTTTACCCTTCTTTGCTTGCAGATAATTAGTGATGTTGCCACTTGAGCTTATGTGACAGAAAATCAAATTCATGGAGTTGTAGTGCAATAGATATTGATGTATCTACTTTTTGCTGTTGCCATTTTTTAATTAAGAAAATTAGGTTCCTAGAACGAATTTTCCTCAAGATACATTTAAACATTTTGTCCCGTTTTAGCATAGCTTTTTCATTGACATTTATCAATCCCAAAATTTAAGAGTATTCTAATATTTTGAACTTCTTCCGGTATTATTTTATTTTTTGAATAATTTAACTTACTCATTTATTGTTTTATACAAAATTTTGTAAGTACTTTAGACATGTGTGAAGATATATAACACATCAGTTTATTATAAACACTATAATTTTTTTCATTCGTTTCGATTTTTTTGGTAGATGGGATGTATTTTATAATATAATTCAGTACGTTTTTGGTTATTCTATTTTTTTGAATAATATGTATAAGATTCTTCACATAAGTCAGGATCGGGTAAAGAAGAGTTATAACTATAAGAAATAATGAGAACAGAGGATATTAGTTTTCGTTCTATTCCCCTTTTGAAGATAACCCATACTTAAATTGAGGTTGACTCTGAATTTCAATACGAAGCAAACATATATCTAAGAAATGTTGTTTTTATGTATTTATCTCAAACAAGGAAAAGCAAACTGAGTACTACTCATAATATATGACAGACAAACTGGAACAAAGATATTTAAGCAAAGTATTGACACAAAACGGAAAACATATTATAATATTTCAGTAAGAACTAGAAAAAGTAAAATTCGTTTAATGTATTAAACCCAGTTAATAGCAAATTTTGTCTAGCAGACAAAATACATAACGTTTACTACACTTACCGGAAAATGTTATTGATTATCTCAAAGAGCATAGAAAAACTTAAAGCAATAGTAATTATTCATATATTTACCCTATATGTGTTAACAAAATTATTTTTACTTAAATATATATTAAGGGTATATTTTTTTATAAATTTATTTCAAACTATGTACCCGAACAATTCGCATTTTGTTATTCCATATACTTTTGTTGCATATTCATTCGTGTTTATAAATAACAAAATTTCCACTAAAAATTACTATTGATAATTATAAAATATTTGAGATGATTCGTTGCCTGAGAAGTAAATCGTGTTTTTATACCTTAATATTTTAGTATAATGAACCAAAAACACTTTTGGAAAAAGAAATTTGAACACCAAGAAGGATTTGTGCTAGATAATCGAAATTTTGTAGACGAGTTTACACATCTGGAAGATGACGTTGATTCAAATCTCACGTTAGCCGCATAAGTGTAGGCTCTAATAGTGCCACTTTGAGCATGAAAATCAGATATACTTTGAAAACGTGCTTTAAAGTTTGGGAATGTTACTTATCATTGAGATTTGACTTAGTTAGTAGATGTTAGTTAAGAATGCATTTAAGATGACGAAATAACATTATCATCAGCTCCTTCAATCTGAACCAGGTCGTATAATAGAGCTGAGAAAAGGTGGATTTTCTTTACGCTATATTGCCGAAATACTTAGTAGGAATACATCCACTGCACCTAACTGTTGGTAGCAGCGGTCTCGGGAAGGGGCGACGTTAAAAAAATTAGTCTAGAACCACTCATAGGTCATAACTGAAAGAGGAAAACGCAGTATTCGCCGCATAGCTGGGGAGCATCGTACTGCATCTATAATAGAAATTAAATCTTTTGTTAGCATCAGAGTGACACAGAACTGAATCAAATCGACTGTTTGGGGAATAGCATCGAACCAGACAAACTATAGCATTCCTACCCCCCATTGGTTCCAAATCACTGACATCTGCGACTTAAATGATGTCCCACTAGAACTCACTGTTGACTGCCAGTGATGACAGTATATTAATTAGGCTTGGTCAGAACCAGCAAACAACCATTCTGGGGCCTAGATACACTGGACCTGAAACTAAAATTTTAGTTTGGGAAGCAATTTTCTATTATATATATATAACAGGAAAACTTCAGTGTTTATTTCACGCACCTTAGCTACAAACTTGCTTCATCAGTCTGGTAATTCACATTGTTGGGCTCTCACGTATCAACATTATTCACATAAAGGAGGTGTTTTCCAGTAGGATAACGTGTACACTCTTTCCACTTTTTTGCCTAACATGTTCCATAGAGTGTTGACAGCTTGTGACGGGACTATTCGCGAGATTTCCGAAATAATCGTCTTGGGAAACTTTGGGGCCAGCATTTATACTAATTCACAGCCTTTTCAGGAAAAACACGAGATAGATATATGTTAATTAGTTCGACTATATAAAGTCTATAGGTTTTGTAGATGTAGGTGAGAAGGAGCCGCCAAGCTGTCACGTAAGTTAAATATCGGAGAATTACTTCATGAACTTAGCGCGCGTTTAATAGGTATAAATTATAAGAGTAAATTGTTAGATTGAAGATTGAGATAGTAGATTCAGTACCGACCTGAGGTTAGTTAGTGATCGTCTCCTTGTCCATTTCTGGTAGTCGGGTTTACTTAAAATTGAGTATTAGGATTAATCGATGTTTTGGGAATCACTTCTAGGTTTCTTCTTATAGTTAAACTTGTGATTGTTGAAGTGTTTGTTAGTACTTGAATAAAAATATATTTGTTATTATGGCGTTTGTTGGTGATGCTATGTTTCCTCCCACACTTAGAGACCGCTCGGGTGGAGTGAGTGGGGTCCCAGGTAGGACCCGCCACCACAAGCTAGATTACCAGATTTTTCTCCAATTGAGAACGGATGGGCCATCATTGGTTTGCAACACCAGATTTACCCCAACTAGAATTAAATACCCTAAAATTGTCTGACCAAGTGCAAGAGGAATATAATTCCATCCCATAAACTGATATCTGACACCTGCAAGATCCTTTCTTGTTTGCTTTCAAAATTTAAGTGGTTACAACTGTTATTAATGCACCATTATTTAGTATTTTAAGAACTTCTTACATTTTCTATAACCTGCGGCCTTGAAACTTTAATGAATTAACCATGTTACATAGATATATGTATTACAGAAGCTTCATTAGTCTACAGTATTTTTTTTCTTGTTGTTGGGATTTTTTCCCACCAATGTATTTGTCAAAGATTCATTTTTCATTTCAGTATTGGGAATATTCGTAAGAAATATTTTTAATAATTATTTAGAAAACTATATCAAAAGTTTATTAAAAAAAGCTATTGTGAGTTTAGAGCTTAATTTTCGTTTAATCAAATATTCCAATAAGTGTAAGCTGCTTAACATCTAAATTTTAAAAAACGTACTGACATATTTGTCTTTACGGTACATGAACTATTCAAAAGATATGTGTTTATTTTTTATTTTATTGTATTATTTTTTTGTTGAAGGTACTGAAAACTTTTTTTTCGTCCTGATGAGAATTACAACAGCCGCACTTGACAGATATTTATATGATGTTGAGTGTTCAATTGCTTAATATTTTTTTCGAATAGTTTTTGTTCTTTCATATTCACCATTGAAAACTTATGAAAGTTTTTTCCCTTCCACAGGAAATTGTTTTGTTCCTTTTCCCGAGTTCCCATCCTTAAAGAAATGACGAGAAAAATTTTGGAGCTTTAAAATTCTCAAGAAAAACAATACAAGTCCACAAAACCAATTAAACTCTTCGCTGGTTTCAAGCAAAAACTCGTTATTTTTTTTTCTTTTATGACAAAAAAATAAGATGACTGTGTTTTGATGGCAGAAATGTATTTCATTCTTTTCTTAATTAATGAATATTTTGCAGAACTAAAGCGCTTACTTTAAAAGCGTTCTGAAAGTTTGGTTGTTAGTATAATTCTAAATATCGATATGCTTATATTTCTAAAAATTCAATAAGAAAGTTCACATTCTTTAAATGAAGATGACACATGTAAATTGAATTCAAGAAGTTGATGAGTTATTTATTTTTGAAAAGGAATGTATAAGATTTTTTGTTAAAAATATTCAAAAGCAATGAAATATTTTAAGATTTGTGTGATTTCTTAGTGATTGATTATTTTGAAGGAGTGCAAATTATAAAATAAAATACTTTAAGAAATGAAATACTTATTCAGTATTTCAACAACAGGTTAACTTACTTAGACGTTAAGTTATGTTAAGTATTTTACATTACACATTTTAGAAAAAAAAATATAAATATGTGCCAAAACAAAAATTACTTTCCAACCAAAAATATCGCAACAGATGTTGGTTATGCAAAAAATGTGAAGAATTATTCGTTAGTTAAATGATTATTTCATATTCAGTACAATGATTATAAAACAAATTTAAATGTAAATGAACAGAAATTTTAGATATTCACTCCAAAACTCAGTGAAAGAAAAATATATTTAAAAAGAAATATACTTAAAATAACGACAAAAAAAGAATAAATTACATGCTTCCACCAAAAAGTTTAGGATAAATTTTAATGGAAAATAAAATAACAGAAATACATAAGCGCATGTTTATTTTCATACAAAGTATTTGTACTAACATGTCGTTTATTAATCATAAAATTTCGAATTCTCTTCATGTTATTACAGATGTTTATTAGAAATGATATTGTAAGGACACTTAAAGTTCATTTTCTGTGAAAAAATGTTCAAACGAGAGATGCTATTTTTTAAAATAGGACTTATATATATATATTTAGTTCCAGGTACATGCCACACATAATAATCCTCTATTAAAAATAATTTTTGATTTTTCTAATTTCCATAAAGTTCTTTTATAACTGGTAATAATGCATTTACTAGAAAGGTAACCATTAAACCACTACTACAAAATTCCCATATCCTCACATTAGCGTGCCCTATATATATATATACGTGTCCTATATATATATATAACACGTGCCCTATATATATATATATATATATATTATCAACTAAGTAAAGGTCACATGCTATAACATATATATTTACTCTATTTTGAAATCGATCATATGAACTATATACTTTAATTAATTTTTTCCCGTTATATTCAGGATATTACTTTTTTAATAAATATAATATTTCAAACCAAATGCAAGTTTTTATTCCAAACTATCATTTTTCATGATCAAGCTAATTCAAAGACATTTAAATACATATATATATATATAGTTTAATAATAATTTATTAAGTATTAATATACGCTTCAGCATTATATATATATATATATAATATATATATATATATATCAGTACATTAGTGGAATCTGTATACATCGGGTAAGATTAGAGTTTCTTTGCTCATTTACATTATTGTTAATTATGGTTATATTCATTATTAACCTCTTTGCAAATATTTTGTTTATACATATTTATATTTGTCTATTTCTTCCGGATTCCTATGGTAATTTAATATTGCAATTTCTATTCTATTGCTGTTATATTCACCCACGTGGGTTTTAGGCTTTTGCCTTAGTTTATACTGGAAGTATTATGTAGAAACAATTTCTGCTGCAGGAGAAGGTTGAGATCTCACAAAACAATGTTTAATCCTGTTTCACTGTCCTAAACCAGTGACAGCTCGAAAATCATAATAGTTTTCCCTCTAGATACATTTCTTTTTGGTTTGTCATGGTTCCATGTTCTTGGTTCTTCCGGTCTGATCTTAGGATGCTTGGGATTTATTAGTCTTCTTTTGAATTATTTACTGCTATATATATATTTTATATATATATATATATATATATGTAAAGTACCTCATTTTGATAGTAATATACATTTCAGTGTCATGGATCGATTTATAAAAAAAAATCTTTGGCTTAAGGGTTTTTACAATTTTTTTGCTTATAATCTATGTAAATGTGTAACGTAAAACAATTTTTGTGCGTAAATTACTCCAAAAATCCAACTATTTATTTTTTCAAAAAAAATCTGTAAAAATTATGAAAGAACTTTAAAATGATACTCCTCTTACAATTACTGACGTTCGCATATGAAATTTGGTTTGTCCTCAAAACAAACAAGTATAGGGGTTTTTCAGCTTATATGATTGTATTTGTGAGATACTTATTTTTTTTTTGATGAATGCTTACTGAAAATTCCTTGAAAAGTCTGTAAGTTCTAAATCCCGCTGTTTTCTTAAACAATGAGTATTGATTTGATTAAAAATAGTATACAAGCTTTTGTTACGGGTACTAAAAGCCATAGTTAGAAAAAATATCAAAGCATCCAGCATAACAAGATAAAAATCCTTTATAGTTTTAAAGAAGATAAAATAGTTATTTTCCTTTTCTGGGATGGATCAGTTTATATATATATATATATATAAACAGCATGGAAATTAACATAATACTGGATTTTTTTAACTTAGATATTTCAAATTTCGGGATATTATAAAACAAATACATAAAGAATATTTTAAGTTAAACACATTGTATTTGAATATTTCACCGATTTTTATCAATTACATAATACTGTGTTCTCTTAACAATTTTCATGAACATTATTATGAATAACTTTCAACATAAAAGATCCTTACTTTCACATGAATGAGAAGAAATAAAATATATAAATATTATAATTTCATTAAACAACAAGCATTAGAACAAAGATACAGTAGTAATTTTATTTATAATTTTCTGTGTAAAGAAAATCAACATTTATTTTGATGATTAAGTTATTCTTTTTGACTAAGATGCTATTCTTAATAAATATATTATAAATATTCATAGTTCTCTATGAAATTTCCTTACTTTTAAATATTTTTCTTCTGAAATTACAGATGGTGTGATAATGTTGCTCATAAAAATAATATTTGTCTACAATATCATTATTATTATAGTACAGAAAATTACGCAAAAAATTTCTTAGTAATATTATAATAATCGTCGTTTCTATACATAATTTTAGCTTATTTTACGAGAGAGGTTTCAAAACTTCCCAAACTAGGCGTATAAAGTGAAAAGTTTTTGCAGTATGGGATTATGATATTTTTTTCTGTGTTGTGCATTCTTCCCCTTTTCTAAAAAAATGTGTCATAAATCATGTGGTTTGTGGCTGGCCTGGTGTAGCAATTGGAAGGCGGATGCATTTAGTAGCCGGCGAATGAAAGGAATGACG
Source organism: Trichonephila clavata (assembly GCA_019973975.1). NCBI lineage: Eukaryota > Metazoa > Arthropoda > Arachnida > Araneae > Nephilidae > Trichonephila > Trichonephila clavata. Next base: position 71,132 of record BMAO01017110.1, on the reverse strand, counting down.
CTTGTTGTACAGATTATGAATATTATCAAATTTAGTGTAACACTTGGGAAAGATTGATACGAAAACTAACAACATGCTGTAGCCTGTGTAAGGGAAATATACATTGTTACAAACACAAGCTTTTGTGTGGCATCGACATTTCAGAGAAGGCGGGGAAAATGTCATAGACGACAAACGTTCTGGACGTCCGCAGACTTCCCTCACCGCAGGAAACATCGAAAAGAATTCTGAGGCGGCCCATCGGAATATGCTTTAAATAATATTGCAAATAGCAGAATCAGTTGGGATATTTACTACCACATGTTAACGGGAACAAACTAAGGATCTGGACATTCATAGGGTGTCTCAACACATCGTTCCCCGCGTGTTAAACAAAAGCCAAAAGGCAATTTGAAATGGAGGAGAATTAATCTCGCCTGTTCACAAATATCCTTTCCTTCTGGGCAAAATTGTTACTGGATACGAGAAATGGTGTTTATTTATACGACCCGCAATCCAAGAGATCATCAGCAACGTGGAGAGAAATTAACACAATCTTCATGCAAGCAGAAATTTCGCCAAAATCGCTCTAAAGGGAAGGTCATACTAAAGAAGTTATTCGATATCCAGGGAATAGTGAATCTGAAATTTATCCCTGAAGGACGTACCATGAACAAACTCTATGTAGACACCATACGTCGTTTGCGTGAATGTATCAAAATAGTAGACTGAACAGTCATTGGTGCTTTTGCATGACTGTGCTTCTGTACACCGATCCCTCCTTGTCACTGAATTTCTTGTGAAAACGAAAACAACTGTTTTGCCACATCCTCCGTACTCCCCTGATCTCCACCTCTGCGACTTTAGATTTCCTGAACTAGCACGTCACTTTCAGGGACGTCAATTTCCATCTGTATATGAAGTTAAAAGTGTATCACAAGCTTAATTAAATCATATAGCTAAAAATTCATTTCATAAATGTCTCGATGCCCTTTACAAGCGATGACAAAAGTGTGTTGCGGTCCAAGGATCTTATTGTAAATGACGATGTGTTTCCGGAATTTAACTGGAAATATTTTTTTTAAGTAATAGAGTCAGTACCGGGACTTTTGAATCCTTCTTCGTATGTTCAGTAAAAATAATTTTAATACTTATTAGTATGGATAATAATCTGCCTTTTTTCAGTCTGCAAAATTTTATTTAGGTCATTAAAACTGACAATAATTGGTTTATCGTTCTTTGATTCTAGAGTGGTCTAAGCATTTTCGAATGTTTTAATAGATATGTAGCATTTTTCACATACCTAAATTAGTATAGAACTTGTATCCATTATAATTCACAGAAATTTGTTTAGTATCATAACAAGAAAGGGTTAAGGTTGGCCTGACAGGAAACTGGTTTAATTCTACATTTTTTAAAAGTAATCCTCAGTTTGCAATGTGTTTAAATATAGCAGGATCCATATCCTTACTTTTTTAAAAATTTAAATTATTTTATTTATTAGTACAAATATATATATATATATATGTGTGTGTGTGTGTGTAAATAATGAGTTATGTCGACCTTATAAGCAAACATACAAAAAATATCTTCAAATAAGTGTCTCTTATGGTGCTTTTGAAAAGTTTTTTAGACATAAAACTGGTTAGTAGCTAGACATATAACAGGTTTAACCCCACTTCTTTTTTTCTTTTGGAAAAAAGCAGTACTCAGGTTGCAGTGTTTTTAAATAACGCAGGATTTCCATCTTTAACGTTTTAAAAATTTTAGTTCTTTTATTTGTTTTATTAAAAATATATATTTGTGTGTGTATGGATAATGAATTACAATGCCTATATAAGCAAGCATGGAAAACTTCTCTACAAATAAGTGTCTTTCACGGTGCTTTTGAAAAGTTTTCCTTGTATTAATAATTTTTACAGCTCTTTTCTGAGGTTTCTTTAAAAATATCCTGAAAAATTATTTCCTGTTAAAAATTTGCACAAAGCGCAGATCTATTTTCTTTGAAAAATCGCAAAACATCAGAGTGGCGTGTTTATTTTCCTAGAAGTGTTTCAATATGGATTTTGAAAAGAATGAATCATACACACACACACACTTACTACTAAAATCAGATCACGATTTCAATATAGCTGCTTCCAATGAACTGTGCCAAGCGGGGAGTTTCGGTGCTATTTATTGAGTACGATAAAAATGTGTTTTATGGATTTAGCCTCGCTTTTCTCGGAACAGTTTTCCGGGTTTATCATTCTTTTATGAGAAATAGCTTCAAGGTACTAACACAGATCAGAAATGTTGTACGATGTGTGTCAACATGTATGCAAATATGTTTTCATCTTAATTTCCACATATTGAATTCCTCGGATGAATAGTTTCTTTTGGTGCTTGCATACATTCGAAATTTTCTTTTAAGTGTTTGAAAATTTTAAAAATAATACGGATTTTTTTCTTTACTGTAGTAATCCTTTATATGAAAAAATAGCTTATTTATATAAATCCTTAGCAATTATTTACTGTGTTTTGTCTATTTATCTTTCCGGTGGCAGTTCTTTTTTTAAATTCAAGTAATGAATAGAGAAGTGAAAAAGAAAAGTAAATCTAAATTTAAAGCATGTTTATGAAGTAATATTTTCTTTTAAGTTTTATATTGTAAGATAGAGATGTTTGAAAGAAAAGGAATTTTCTTACGAATTTTTATTTGTCCATGAAAACGCCTCTAGCAAAAACAACTCGCGTTTAATAATCACACACACATGCTCATTTTTAAAATTTTATTTTTAGCAGCAAGGAACAGTAGATTGTTTTTTGAAATAAGCATAATAACCGTCTCTCTCCGTGTGAAAATACTCTTTAAGAACCTTCTTTAACTCGTAGCATAGCAAGGACCAGTTTCAAACTCTTGCAGATAAAAAAAAAATATGGTTAAGTGTTTTACTGTGTAAAATTGATAACGGTAATCGAAAAAATGGAATGATGGATTTACGATAAAATGAATAAGCATGAATTGATTACCTCTGAATTAATGCGGAAATTTATTTGGAAAAGTTTCAGCTCTTCCTGAAATACTTGGTCAGGAAGCAGTGCAAATTGTCTTTCATTGTGTATAATCAGTGAATAATGACTATGCCTCTGCTTGCAATATGCAACATATAAAAATTTGCTTCTATGATATGATCCCAATGATCGACCAATGCCCTTCAAAAACATTTCAGGAAGCAGAACCAAAACTGTTTAGCATATTGAGTGAAGTTTTGCAAGTAATTTTGAGTAATATAGTTTGAAAAATCCAAAGAAGAATGTATATATATTTAGAGCTTTTATAAGATTTAAAACTTTCTTACTAAACATATATGAAAAGTTACTAATTATACAAAACTATTGAAATTTAAACCAATTGTATGCAGACATTCAAAGATACTGATCATATAGGTATGATTGGAAAACATCAAATCAGGTGCATAATGTTTAGTAAAATAGCCGATGGTGACCGTTGTTATATTATAAATAACTCCTTGCTGATATGTTTGTATGTAGGTATATATATATGTGTGTGTGGGTATTTTGTAAGCGTTTGTTTCATAAATTTCTTGAAACAAGTTTAAAAGTGCAGTAACTTTGAAAAAATGCAAATGATGCACCGATTGGATAAGAATTTATCTATCTAGATTTTCAGGAAGGTTACAATATAATATTTTGCAGTAGATTTGAAGGGAAAATGTAAACTTATTCTGATTTTCATGTGATAATAATTTTATTTTCAACATTAAAGGATTTAAGGATACAAAACTCTTAGAAGAGAACTAAAGAATCGTTTTCCTTAAATTGAATATTTTCATTTTTATCAAATATATAATATCTTAATATATATAGAAGTGGGGGGGGGGGTTAAAATTTTTCAAAAGAATCTAATTTGTGAAACATATAATAGGACTATCAAATTATAAATATATCTCAATATCTGTAAGAAAGTACCAGTTTTAGAATGTCATATTAAATTATAACTTTTTACAGCTATTTCTAATTAGTTCAAGACATTTCGATCTTTCTAATCAGTCAAAGTCATTTAAATATTTGTAATTAATTTAAAACATTTCTATATTTCTAAAAGTCAGTATTTGCTCGTAAGTTTATAAATGTCTCTAACAATGGAACCAAATAAACAAAAGGTCTATCACCCATCATCGCTCTCAAGATCCCAGTCACGCCCCTTTTACTTCATTGAAAACCAAAAAACTATCCAAGCGGCACTAGCGAGTGTCTACATGTACAGTTTCATCAAGTTTGATAAATAAATCCCTCAGTGATTATAAATAGTGATGCATGTTTTCTACGCGAGACTGGATGATAATATTAGCACTCGGGGGACAGATGAATCATTTTGTAAAAAGACTTGTTAGATATTTTGAAAACTTCGTAATGTCTTAGGTTACAAAAAATGATAATCAATATATATTGAACCAAGAGAGAGAGAGAGAGATGGAAACATGTATAAAGCAGACACTTTTGGAATGTTGATAGTATATACAAGATCCAAACGTGTGAACGATTGTATATTATTTGTGTTTTAGAAATATGTATAAAATTTTTAACTATCTTAATCACAATATTTTAAAACAATTGAAACAAATAATAAACATTTGATTTATGGGATAAAATATTATTAATACTAATTCATACAGGGTGGTCTCGAATTCGTGGTACATACTTGAAGAGATGGTACAGGACATTATAACAATTATTAATTGTATAGGAATGTATGAGTGCAATTGAGTAATGCTGTAAGGCCCAATCACAAAAAATATGAGACGAAGAGAAAGACAAAGTGTTTTTTGAAAGGGTTTTTGAGAAGTCTAATGCTTACAATAACTATTCATAACTGTTCAGCACATGGACTCCTCAGTCCAGATGCAGCGCACATTGTTGTATCACCCACCAGCAGAAGGAGGAGATAGTCTGCCGAATTCAAAGCTTGTACTCGCTGTAAATGGAAGATGTGTAAGCAATTGTCGTTTAACACTCTAAAAATGGTCTGATGATTCACACTTATGTGATGAGCAACAGATCTTGTACTTGACTCTGGTCTCTCAGCCACAGCGTTGAAGGCTTGGACTGCGTACAGCTCTTCGTCGACCAGCATCCTGTCTGATGACGTGGAACGAACGTGTTTCACGAAGTTGACGATATAACAGCTGAAAAATTCTGTGATCCGGCATTCGTCGATCAGGATACTGTGGCACTCGTAGCACAGCTCTGCCGTTACCATTTGCACGATCGTTCATTTAATGCATGCCTGTATTTTCGGCACACCTAAGGTTTGCCATCGTAGACGTCAGCACAATTATGAATGGTGCTTTCACCTACTGAGATGCATCATGTTGAGCGGCGTCTAGACATCTACTGCCCCCTACCAGCAACGCAACTAAACAATAACTCAATTTTTCTTTTCTTCCATTGCCCCTGTTTGGCCCCATCGCTTTACTTGTGCCCATACATTCCTATACAATAATTGATTGTTATAATGTCCTGTACCTAACCTTAAGATTTGTACCACGAATTCGGAACCACCCGGTGTATCATTTATTTATAAGTATATAAATCAGTTAAAAACAGCCACACATTTAGCTAAAAATTAAAACATTTAATTACCATTGACTTCTTACATAATATATATTTTTTTAATTTAAAAGCTATGTTGAGAGAAAAAAGTTTTGGTTAGTTGTAACAAATATTGAATCAAATGTGTTACTTATAAAATGTTTTTGAAATGCGAAGTAATGTTATGAAACACTTCTTTGTTGTTGATGCAAAATATTCATTTAAACAAATGTTGTTTTCTATTTTTTTTCATATAAATTAATACATTTCTCAAATTTTAATTTAAAAGACACCAAAATTTCTTAAAAAAACGTTGTAAAAAACTAAAACGAATATCAGGATTAGTTAAAACACTAATGATTTTTAAAATAACTAAAACTCTCCCAATGTGAAAATTTGAGATTCCTTTTGCTTGATTTTTTTTTAATCTATAAAGAAATATTTTATATAAAAAATGTTCATAACATCAATAGTTCATATTTTGGAATAGATAGCTTTAAGTGTTGAACGTTGAACATTTGAGAAAAAAAATGTGTATTTACACTCAAACACGCACACATATAACTAATAAATAGAGAGAGAGAAAGAATGTAAAATATTTTTATTATTTCACACCCACCCACACATTTTACGTTTATTAGTAAACACATACATTTTTGTTGTTTTCATTTCAAATACTTCAAGAATGCATCGAGAAAGCTATTTTCAGAACTTTATTCACTTTTCAGATTCGGATGTTAAATGTTGAACTAGAGGAATGATTTTGCCAGTAGGGATTTGCATTAAGACGTTTCTGAAACTCATTTCAATCTCCACTGATTAACATGGATATGAGTATTGATCTTAAGAGACGGTGTCGAAATGCATGCGATGGTGCAACTCATACAATGAACAACTGCAGCTGTTGTTAGTTTACCATTCAAGTTAGCTTCTGCTTAACATATTATGAAGTTCAAGAAATCAGAGAATGGAGAAATTTCCCATCAATGAAGGATGTGTTTTGAAGTTTATTAGAAAGTTGGTGTTGATTTATTGAATCAAAAACATTTTAAAGTTATAAATCTTATTTTATATTATTTTTATTCTGTGTTTACTAAATTGAATATCATGTAAATAAGCGATCACGAAAACGTATTATTATTTGAAAGATATAATTTTCTAATGAATCCTTTCAATATTTTAATGATTAACATCACTATGTGTTGTATTTAAGGAAAAAAACAGAAAAGAAAGCAATATTTAAAGGGGACTCCAGATAGTAATAAAATTGTACTGCACATCTAAAACATATAATGCAAACAAAATAAAAATATTATCTTTAAAATAGAAAACAAATAAGTAAGTAATTAAAGAGTATGAAAATAACATATGAGGTAAAAAGAAGCTTGCAAAATAAAACAAAAATAATTAATGAGTCTCATATTCAAGGAACACAAACAAAAATGTATTAAAAAATCAAAATTTCATCAAAATATTAAAATAAACAGTTAATTAGGAATTTTTGCAAATAATTAAAGCAGTTATTTCCCCTTTTTTCTATTTTAAAAACATAAGAGTACGACAAAAGTATTAATATTTATTTGAATACTGTAAATAAATGTAGGCCTTACACATAATAGAACAATTATTTACAGAAAAAGTTTCGTTACAAAAATTATTTACAACAGCTGCTTCTGTTGCTGGAGATCTGTTCCGGCATTGGCACCATGACACCCTGAATTTTTATGAAAAATGACTGAATTCTCAGGAAACAAAGGACTTTGCTTTCTCCTGAGTGCAAATCAGCCGTTTGGCATGTTACATCATCACATGTTTTGTCCAAGTCTAAAAACTGTGCGGCGTGTTATGCCATAGCGCATTTTCAGTTTATATCCAAAAAAATTTGTTCCTTCTTTATAAACATATTGCTAAGTTGTTTTTTCTTTATATCCAGAGAAAGAGAGAGAGAATTAAATTCCACTCACATTCCTACTGCATAAAATATTTTGACCCTGCTCACGGCATGCCTTTCAGTGACTGCTTTTTCAGCTGAAAGAATGCTAGCGCCATCCGGTGCACACCAGAGCTCCAGTCAAAATAAAGGAGATTATTGCCATTACCTTACACTCAATTTTTGCAATTACCTGACTTAATTCTAAGCATGTAAATTTCTAGTAAATCTATTAGACATACACATATGTTGAAAAATAAAACAAAATAATTTGACCGATAATAGTAAATATAACCTACAAATCAGTAGATGAAGTTGCAAATTGAAACCTGGAACATGAAAGCTACTAAAAGAATTAGAAAACGCCAATGGACCAAAGCGCAAAAAATTATGTTTTCTAAACTTTCACAGACTTAGGACTGTGATATAGGATTCGCATGGTTTATAGGATCCTAACATTCCCCTTTAAGCAAAAAAACTTTTACATATTTATGCAAGAAAAACAATTAATTACCGCAAATCAAAATACCAAATATAAGTTAAGCCTAAAATTTACGCATGCATTCAAACTTGACGTTAATAGATTAACAAGACAAGCTAGAGAAAGCATATTGTTTACAAAGGGAAATAGTAACAAATAGAAATGATTTTAAAGAGAAATTATAAATTATTAGAAATTCAATTAGAAATTTAAAAAAATACATAAAATTTTCAAAAAGCAAAATTAAGAAATGGATCAATATTAAAAGGAGGATTTAAGTGAACTGGAAATGAAATAACAATATTAGCTTATTACACTATCTTTATATAAATATACAAATATTCATTTTATTACATTACCTTTTTTTAGATCAAAAATTAAATTTTTACATTATTATTCTTGATAAAATCGACTATAAATTTGACTGATTCGTACTGAAACTTGCTAATATCATTCCTTTACCTCACTTATTTTGTATTGTATCACCTTCCACATCATTTTACTGATAATAAAGGTGTACCCGAGTAAAAAGTTTAATTTAGTTAACAATTTATAGAATTCAATTAATAAATATATTTGTTCAATTACATAATTTTATAACTTTTCTGCAAAATTTTAGAGTTTTTTTTTTGTGTGATAGAGTATTACTATATGGAATTTATTTTTAGTTTAAGGGGATACAGTACGATTCAATTGACAAAAATCGGTCAAAAAACTCAAATTCAGTTTTTTTAGCCTGAATTACTTTTTATATACTTTTCTACAAATTTACAAACTTTGAAAGCTCAAAGTTTATAAAACACACAGTTGCGATAACTTTTACGTTTGTTTTTATTCACATTCCAATGGCAAATCAAAATTTTAAACTGACTTATCTCGGAAAAATAAAATAATTAGTTTGTCCTTATTTAAAATGCTAAGGCATTTTTTTATTGCACTTAATACTTGGAAACATTTTTCTCTTTTTGCTAATAGTACATGGAACAAAAGTTGGTATGTATTTTTCAAACAAAGCAATACTTATATTTTTTTTAAAAAATTGAATTTAGAACTTACACATTTTTTAAGGAATTTTTAATAAGCATTCATAAAAAAGAATTATTTACGAATACCAATCATGTTATAGCAAAACCCATTCCAACTTTTGTTATACAATGTTTGACGTACTTGTAAATCAAAGTTCATATTTGTACGTTGATTTGTGCAGTAGCATTTTAAATTAATTTCATAGGTTTAAAGTTTGTTCCTTAAAAAATTAAATGATTAACTTTTTATGAAATTTCGAGTACAAAATCTGTTTTACATTATATAAGCACATAGGAGGCAAAGAAAAAAGTATGAAAATCATTAAATTAAAAAAATGTGTTTAAATCCTACTAAGTCCCCTTAAAAATAATGTTCTCCTCTTTTATTAGCTTTTCTTAGAAGTATCAATTACTTTTGTTATTTACAATAAATTTCTGAACATTTTAAATATTTGTTTACAAAAATTTTACTTAAACCTGTAAATAAGTGATGTTTTTGAGATCAGCAGTGTGACCTAGAAATTTTAAATTAATATTTGTAGCTTTTCATTTTGTTTATTAGATAGATAAATTATTGAAATTTCAGATGATGCTATTGTTTCTTGTCTGCAATTTACAATTATAATATACAGGTCATGAATAATCATTTTATTTGAAAATGTGCATGCACTCCTTACTGATTAAATACATCCGATATTAAGACAAAAATTAATAAATTATGTGAATTAATATTTTTTGGTATATTTTTAGAGATATTCTTAGTAAAAATAGTTTAAAAAACAATCACAGTAAGTTTGCAATAATAATTGCAATGCTTTAAAATCTCAAGTATACTTTTTTGTAAATAAATACTATAATATCTTTATACATCTTAAAACACTTTTATATGTACCATAATGAATTTCGTTTGTTTAAAAGAAATTAATTTTGAATGCTGCATAGGTTTATTCTTCTTTTCAAAATAACATTTCTCCAATAATCGTAAAATATCCCTTAAATATTCACACAAAGACGAAGATTTATATTTTTCAGTAAAACTAGTTATTTTAAGACGAGGCAAATGATACCTGTCGTACTCGCATGAAACGCAAATTTAAATTTATGCGTTAATATCTCATTTTTGCAGCTGAAAAAACCCCAATATTTCTTTTCTCGGACATTATTCTTCTCCCTGACACTCATCCTCCCACAAATTAGAATCTTTCTCAATCTTTCTCTTTAAAACCTTTAATCAAAATCATCACCTTATACTTCTCGAAAGAAATGAAGTTTTTCAGAGTTCCTCGTTCTCCTGAATGAAGCGGAGTGTAATATTAATGACGTTTCCAAAATATACATTTCTGGGAAATAAAAAAAGTAACAGAAACTATGATGAATGGATTCAGTAAAAATACTTCGATTCATTAATCTACATGGACCATTCGGTTTAAATGCATTGCTCTGCAGCATTTGCCGGTTTTTATAAACACAAATTGTGTTTATATGGAATAGGATGTATTTGATAGGTTTTGGGAATTTTAAATGGAGTTTTCGTGATTTATTTGCTGGCTGTGCAACTATAAAAATGTATCTCTTATTTGTGTGACATTTATTTTTCTTATGTTTTATTAACGCTGCTTGATTACTATCATATTTATCAAAAGTGTATATATATATATATATATATATATATATTGCGTGTGTGTACGTGCGTACTGTGCAAATCGACGACATTTTATTTAAATTCTAAGTATTGAAAAATGCAAAATATTTAAAAAATTAAAAATAAACTCTAACTTTGGTTCTTTCTGTAAGGAATAAGATTTTTTTAATGTTTATTTTTGAAACAAAAAGAAAATGCGTACCTATTTTGACTTTTGCACAAATAAATGATTTAACGAGAAAAAAATGTAAACCATGATAATGTAATGTCTTGAGCAAGAGTAATTTTGAATTGATCTGTGTTTGGTACTCGAAAGTTAATATCTTTTACATCCGAATTGCATTATTAGAGAGAAATACAAGTCCTAAAAATATTTTGACACTGTATTATATGTAATTTAATAATATTATTAATGTGTTATTAAATATTTCACGTACGTTTCTCAAAGTTATTTTCGTTCTGTATGTTTAGAATTAGTGCATTAAAATAATTGATAATTTTGTTTTTATTTAGTCTTACTTTCTCTTAATAATAATTGAAATCATGCTCGTCAAAATATCACATGAACTATAATGATAATACTCAAATTTAATATTTTGATCTTATTTAGGCGTAGTCTTTCAACCGAAAGACCACAAAATATATATTTTATTTTTGATTTGCTAAACATTGAAAAAAAATTTTCATATTTATATTTTTTACATGCTACATACTAGATAATTAAAATCGATATTTGATTATTTTTCTTTATTGAAATTAATGACACTCTCCTGACATTGGAGTACAGTATACAGGTATATAGTCGTAACGAAGTTAATGTTTTATTTTTTAATAAATCTTTCTTTCGATATTTTTTCTTTACTTTTATTGAGGAAAAATGTAATCTCCCAAAAGAAACTAACTGTGAAAAAAGATTTTTTTTTCAAAATTGCTGTAGTCTGATTTTGATATAATTTGTAGCTCTCTGCTAACTCATGAAAGAGAAATTAAATGTATTCTTAACACTTTTAAAAGCATATTTTATATCAATGTTGCATATACAAGAAATTTCGTATTACAATAAATATCCCTCTTGTCCCACCTAATCCAAATAATACCTTTAAATACACATTTATTTAAAAATGTTACAATTAATTCCATAATAAATTTTATAAAATTTTGTTCATAATGTTAATATACTTTTTAAATGTGTTCTTGTTATGATTTTTTTGTAATAACTTTTTTCATTCTCATAGCTGCAACAAGCTTGTCACTCATTATTCATAGACTTGATTCCTAAATTATATATATATAATCAAAATTTCTCTACAAGAGAGATGAATTAACATGATTAATACTTAAATGAATTGCAATTGCAAGGTAACCAGACAACAGCATTAAAAAGGAGATATGATATATATATATGCGTAGTTAAATGTAAAAAAAGTACTTATTATTAAATACCAAACATTTACAGTTAATGTTATCTGTATGTTAAATAACTTTTCAGCAGCAGTTTATAGAAGTAAAATGGTTTAAATTGAATACAGATAACATAAATTTTATTGGACGATATCAAAAGAGTATTTACATATTTTCATTGATGATTGCAAGCCAATGCATCAACGTGTGATACTATTTTTATCGTCGAATCTTGAAGAACCTATAAGCATAGACGAAAGAAATACGTAAGAGATCTCGATATTTTGCAATGTTTTAGAGATAAATTTATGATATATTGTGATGATAAAAAAATTTTAGCTGTAAAATACTATGTGAAAATTTTATTGCAATGATAATATATAAATAAGTTGTAATATATTGCATTTCACCCAATTTACAGTTAACTATTATTAACTGAGTAACATATTCTTTCTGTTTATATTGCATTGAAAAACTTTCTAAAAATAATGCTGGAATCAGAAGCAAATCACAATATATTCAAAGAAAAATGGGTTTTGGAAAAGATGCATACCGGATATTTATGTAAGTTCATATATTGCAACATATATAATTCTTTTCCATATTACGTCATTTATATTTAGACTTTTAATGTAAATTCTCATTCTTTTTTCGTTATTTTTTAGGTAAGAAGTTGTTTTTGAGTTGGGGGGGGGGGTTAAAGTTCTAAATACAGAATATTTTATAAATGAATGCTGATTAACTTAAACAGAAAGAAGTAAAACATTAACATGTACATTTTTCTATGCATTAGTGAACTTGAAATACATATATGTAATTGTATAAATATGTATAGTGTGTGTGTAATGGATTTATTTCGAAGATAGTAGTGAAAAGAAAAAAGCCGAGTAGAAAATTGAATTTATCAAAGTATCTTGAATAGAAGAGATAGTACTAATATTCATCTTCTATAAATATAGACATAGAAAAGAGCCAGAAGAATTCTAACATACTCTTTGCTAAGGAAATGCAAAGGGAAAAATAATAAGGATGTTAAATTTCGTAAGTAATTGAAAGTTAATGGTAGTTATTTTTAGAAATTGCGTTGGTGGTTTTAGGGAAACCTTTGTGTCACCTAGTCGCTGAAAAATGCGTATGTAAGCTATTAAGTAAATATTTATTCTAGGAATAGAAATATAAAAATATTGGGTTTAATACATTTAACGTGAGGAATGAAATAAGATTGGTATAATGATTTGGTACTTGTATTTAAGATGTTAAAATGTACAGAAAAATATATATTATGATTAAAATTTATGTCAAGTTAGGTCGTTTATATATATATATATATATATATATATATATACATAATAAATCATATAATATGTCCATTCCTCTTGTTCAAAACGTGTTCTTAATTTCGAATCCTTATATTTAATTTTAAGGACAGATATGCTTAAGTAAACATTTAAATGTAAAGCGTAAAAGTACCGGAAATATTAGAAGGCTATATAGACTTTGCTTAGAGAATAAGTATAAATTTTATTTTTGATACTGTTGGAATATCTAGTTGTGCTATAAGTTCTGAAGAAAAATTTAAGCTCGTCTGCTTTAAAGCAAACGCATTAGAAGAGGGTTTTAAATTTCGTCGGGACAATTGGTCTTTGGTGGTTGTTCTTCTAAATAAGTCAGAGCTTTAACCCATTGAACAGAAAAACACAGCATATGCTTATCTGCGTCAGATAAAAGAAGAGTCCATCGGAGATTTTTCAGTCTCTTAAGCAAACATCAAAAAGTTATTCATTTATCAGGTAATTAATATATTTTCAGAGACCAACAGAGTTCCAGGCTGTACTAGAACAAGAACAACAGCTCTTATCAAAGTATCAGAGGTAGAACTCATCCAAATCATTGTCAAAATAAGATTATTCTTTTAAACAGTCAAAACTTGTCAAAAAGAATAATGTTTCATGTAGTAAATTAAGATGTTAGATTAAGAGAGGTTTTTCGAAGAATAACTAGCCATATTCTCTTACAAAATAACTGAAGTACCAGATGTACCTTAAGGTAAAATCACTGTTCGACGGCTCGCTCATAACGACCACAAATGAAGTCTGCTTACCGATGAGGACATTTTTGACGTTGAAAAACATTTCAACCACCAGAATGACCATATATGAACAAGAAATGCACAAAAAATTAAAGCGAAGAAAATATAGACACATAGAACAAATCACCCAGCTTTCATAATGCTTTTGTAATTAGTCAGATATGAATGTATCACAGTGATTAATATTTGAGAGAAACGAGTGAAAACCTTAGTAAAGGTTATTACAAGACACTGTCGTAGAGCCAATAGTGAAGTCCTTGAACTTAAAACTGTTCGTTTCCGAATGTAAAGCTGTTCTTTTCTGAATGTAAAGCTGTTCTTTTCTGAATGTAAAGCTGTTCTTTTCTGAATGTAAAGCTGTTCTTTTCTGAATGTAAAGCTGTCCGTTTTGGAATGTAAAGCTGTCCGTCCTTGAATATAAACGGAAAATACTGGAATTTTCAACAAGAACTCTGTTCCTGCTCATTAGGTGAAGCTGATACAGTAGTATCTGAAGGAGAATGTGCCGTACTTTATAGAACACAATTATTGCCTTTCCAGTGGTCGAGAAATTTAAATTCACTTTACTCTAAATTATGATTAATATTGGAGGCATGGTGTGTCAATACGGCATCCGAATTTAAGCAGTTCTCCAGCCTTCTTGAAGGAAAGCGATGATGGAAATTCCCACGAAAATAACACTTCCGTCGCTAGATGAGTCGTCAAAGATACTTAAAGGGTATTCAAAGTGAAAATGGGATCAGTTTTAATAAAAATTATATAATATTAAATGTAAAGTTAAATTAAACCTTAAAAAAAATTAGTTTCAAATTTCAATTTAAGATTTTAATTTTATCTCCTTTATAATTGTATAAAATCTTATGTCACTTCTAGGTATAATTAATTAACAAAACTGATTCAGTTTCAAAGAGATCTAGTTTTTTTTTCTTAGAAAGTTTTAATACAGACAGTATATGTTAAGCAAAACGTTTCAGATTAATGTTTGTTGAAGGTCCTTTTATTTCAAACCTGACGTATACAAATACCACTTTAATCATCAATTACACTAACTAAGCGAAGTTGTCCTGCTTGTTGAGAGAGAGATAATTTAAGATTATTTGAATGAAATTTAGAGTGTACGTGAAACTGATGTCATTCTCATTTAAGGAACATAACTAAACTTACATGAGAAAAACTTCCAACATTTTATCACGAAAACTTAAGAAATATTAATGCTATAAGTAATATTTCTAAGATATACAACTTTATTTTTTAATATAAAATACATAATTATTGTCTACTATGATTATTGAATTTAAACAAGTGTTTTCTTTTGCAATATCAAAACTTAAGCACCATAATCACCTATTATTGAGTCGTAAATGAATTTATACTTTGTTGTGTTACTGGGAATTTCAATTATTCAGAGCTCAAAGAGAATAATTATGTAATTATTTCAATAAGCGCCATTTAGACTTCTGGATGAAGGTAAAAAGTTTGTATTACTTAAAATTAATTTTTTGGGAAATATTAATTGTTTATTTATAGAAGCTTGATTATTATACTCTATATAAATCTTTTTATATACTCGTTAAAATTTTTAATATTTTTTTTTTATATATATAAAATAACAAATCTGTAAACCATACAACGATTTCCTATTTTAATAAAAAATATAGAACATGGGGATAAGAAAGTAAAAAAATTTAGATTATAAAATACATAAGAAATATAATAAATCCCATGTTATTACAAAAAGTGGTGAAATATGAAAAAAAAAAGTTCCTTAAAAATGAAATATTTGTATATTTTAATGTGATGAAAATTTTGATCTGCATTTTTTGTCTATAACCGCTTTAGGTAAAAGAAAAATAGTTATGTTATTCTCGCTTGATATATGAAATCAAATGCCATATTGAAATGTACTACTCAAAACTTAAAAACGCCCTTAAAATCTTTAACAGTTTGATTGCGTTTTTCAGAGATGCACCATCTGCTTAAGCAAATCTCATTTTATACAGAAATAAAAAACAATGCTAAAATGTAAAACATTTTTAATTTAATTAAATTTCCACCATTTTGATAAGTAAATGCAACTACATTTTATTATGCTTCTTGCCATAATAGTAAAAAAATAAAAAAGTGAATTAATTATATTTTATTTAATAATATAGTTACTGTTTAAATCAAACATAAATATTTCCTATGCACGTATTTCTGATTAATCATTGCGCACTGAGATAATCTTGTAAATAGAAAAGTAATAAGCAAATCATTTGATTAAAAAAATAGAAATCTATATAGAATCGATTGTTATATACCTTAAAACGGTTAGATTGCTTTCTTTGTTTGAAAATTTTAGTCTGTGTATTAAATCAGAATGACTACCTTTCTTTTTTGATAAAATATATCGTGGATAGAAGATTGGCGATTTACCCAAGAAGAAATCATCAATCACCAAAATGAGTACCTTCAGAGAGACAGCTATCCACTTTTTTATGATTTCGGTAAGCACCAGCACTGGTTTTTTGATAACTTTGAAGTATGGTATTTTTTCTAAACTTGACACTTGCTGGTATATAACTGTTTCAGCTTATTCTTAACAGTATTATCGCTGATTTTATGAGTTACTTTTTTCTTACAGGATAGTAGTTTCTGAAAAAAGTTTGTTAGATAATTTTCTAATTTCTTTAATAATTTAGGGTTAGATTAATTAGAAAATATATGAAAGCTTGCATGTGTGTTTTCTAAGAAATTTTAAAAAAAAAATACTTCCAACGTATGTTTTGCACATGTATGGGAATTGCTTTTACTATTATTGTAAAATTTGTTGAATTAAAATTAAGGGAATTAACAAATGTTTAGAGCCGTATTTCTCAACGTGGGTCTTACGCCTAAAAAGGAAGCAATTTCGAAAAAAAAAGGACTCATTTATAGCATACATGATATATTTATTAGTCATATAGCCAACTTCATAGTTAGCTATATACTAATAAATATTTTTCACTACTTTTTTGTGGAATATAAGATAAATTGTAATAAAATTATAACGATTAAATATTCTTTCCAAATACAACCATACTATTTTTTTTGAATGGTACGAAATAGTTATTGCTGGGAGAACTATTGCTATAATTTCTAAATTCATATTTCACTGAATGTGGATTTATCGTCATGCTAAAAAGAAGAAATAGGCTGACTATAATAAAGTAGGGAAATTTGAGACTAAACTAAATTGGAACCCGATATGAAATCATTTCACAACAAACAACAAGAGCAAGGATCTCATTAAATTTTTTATTTTTATTTCAGTTTTCCAATGTAAGTTTTGAAAACTTACTGCAATAATAATAATTTTCTAGTTATTTCCTAGAACTTTAAATTTTCAAATGTTATATATATATATATATATATATATATAAGGGGCATATACGAATTTTTCAAAGGCTTTTGGGGGCATAGCAAAAAAAAATTGAGAAACATTGGTTTAGCTTTTTTATTGAACATTACATATTTTATTACTTATCATATTTATATACAATTGTACGTTTTGCTATAAATAAACTGCTATGAAAAATAAAAAAATATGAAAAATTTCCTGTCTTTTTAGTAAAAATGAATGTTTGTTTCTTCTTATAATGTTAAGAAAATAAATGGATATTATGAATATGAATTTATAATATGCACATATGAATTTATAATATACATATGAAAGCTTTTAATATAACCGATGCCTTTTTTTCCAGTCAATCGTAGCTGAAAACTCATTTAATCGAAAGCTGAATTTTTTCTGTAAAATAGATTGATACAGTTTAATAATAAAGAATACTAACATTTTTAAAGTGCAAAGTCAATAACTATTTTTTAAGAAAATATCATTTTCAATGATCCATTGAATTTAGAATATTCAATTTTTTTTAAACTCTAAGTTAAAAGCGCGAGTGAGAGCTGCTAAGAAGAGGATAAAAAAAATCTCCAATACTTATTTTTTGAATTGGTTCATTTTTATATTGTTTTCCTTTTATACTTATTCTTTATTACAAAAAACTTCAATGTAGGGCAATGGTGCTTCTAAGTTATACTTACAAAATAGAATAAAAGATTCATTATATGAAGTATTATTATACATATATGAATAAGTATATAAACTCTGGAAATGAGATTCCTGGTGAATAAACTATGGAAAATATCCTAACTTTCATCTGGTGTTTGCATTTTAAGATTTCTTCATTTCAGCTAATGAAAATCTATTCAGTAATTTTTTTTAAAAATATCATTCTCTCAAAGGACTTTTAACTTTATTTTTTATTTATGAAAATTATATTTTTATGTAACTTTTGTGTTTGTGTGTGCAGTTCTTTCATGGTTATTGAATACAAAAGTATTTAAACTGAAAATAAAATATTCAATTAAAATTTTGTTCAACTCTATAGAAATGCAAGTGATCTTCAGAAATGAGCTAAACAATGAAAAAAAAATATTTTTAAATATTCTTAAGTTCATAATATAGTTGGCTAATATATGAGGAGTGAATGAAAATAGATCTAGAAATAAATATTTGCTCCCCTTTTCATTTAACGTTATTTTATTTTAATATTTCGTGATCCTTTTCACACTTTTTTTAAAAATTCATATTATATGAACAAAAATAAATTCACTGAGTTATTTTAATGATACTGAATGCATGTACAGAATGTTGTCGAATTAAACCGACAAATTCAGAGAGGATATATTAGGCAGCATGGAGTCGACAAATCATCATAGAGCATGAAACCTGAAACAACGATTAATCGGTAAAAATAGCGTTATTAGTAGACTTTGGGAGGACGATGACCCAGATGAAAGGCCTGCTGACCGAATGCCTTAATGGCCTAAAATACCTTGAATTCCTATATCATGTCTTCCCGCAGTTGCTGCAGGAAGTACTGACCACTGCGCGCCAAAACGTGTGGATCATGCACGATGATGACCTCTCATATTTTTCGATTGTGGTGCATATTATTCTATGCTAGATATATATCCCAGAAAGTGGATTGGAAATGGCGGAACTGTTGCTTAGACTGCACGGTCCCCGGACTTCAATTTTCTTCTTCTGAAATTTATGACGTTTGTATCTGCCGGCATCTGGACTTTTAAACAGTCCTCCATCCCATATCGTAAAAGTCTTAGATGTGGGAACGACTCTAGTTGAGTTTCACATTCTGCGGAGAGGTATGAAGGCTATTGGTTGTTGCGAGGAGATCCGGAGGCGTGGCTTATAGTGGCATCTTGCCTTGATTTTCGTTCCTTTTTTTGGAGTTTTTTGACATGGTTGAGAGTTGAGACATTGCTCTCTGATTGGTTGAGGATGGATGAGGATAGAGGCTCTTATTGGCTGCCCAAGAGGGGTGTGGTTTTGTGGGCTTACAGATTATCGCCCATCTTATAAATCTAGGCAAGGGAAGAGAAGTCCACTTTCAGTGGATTCCCTCCCATGTTAATGTCCAAGGGAATGAGGCTGCAGACATCTTGGCTAAAAGAGGTTGTTCTGAGCCTCCTAACCGGGACCACACACTAACATATACAGAAATTTTCTTTATAAAGAAAAAAGCAGTCAGACAAGCCTGGCTCACCCCTCCCACGCATCCTTGGTTTAGCAGGTAGACCCCGGGGAGAGCGTTAGAATTCGGGGGTGACAGACATGATCAAACAGCCATCTCAAGACTCATAAGTGGACATCTGAATAACATGACATTCGACTCAGGACGCAAAGTCTTTTCATTGTGCAAAAAATGCAATCTGAAGCCGGCATCCCCCGATCAATTCTTGGATTGTTTGGGATTCGCTCTGGCGGATGTTTGTGCAAGTCCTCTACTGGTGCTTAACTTCGCTAGAGTTAACGGTATCAGGGATCTGAGATCTAGCTGCCGCTAGTTCTCTGATGGATCGGAAATAACAACAACGACAAAAGGGGTGTAAAGAAAAGTGGAAAGAGTAGCTTGTACAGTGGGCAAAAATAGAGAAATCAAAAGAAAAAATTTTAAATAAAATTTTAATTGTTACCATTGGTGCAATAATTAAAAAGTATTGCGACAAAATAAAGATTAAGGCGGATTGTAAGAATCCAAGAGGATTTTTCTTGGCCATTTGGCATTTAAATTCAACATATTAATGTTGTTGGTTTCAGGTAGAGAGTTATTTCTTGGATTTTTTTCTTCTGGGGCCACATAAAATCGCTTGTATAAGAGACACCGGTTGCTACAGAGGAGTATATCATGGCAGGAATCGTCGCAACTTCAGCTGACATCGTCAGCGCCCCGGATTTGTTTGAATGTGTACAACAATCCTTTGTCTTTTGGTGCGGGATGTACTATGACCTACGTGGTCACAACTTGAAATAATTCCTAAATCACTTTTTATTGCATTTCTGACGTAGAGCTGTTATGTATTGTTTGTTTTGTACACAAGCTTAACGTCTAACAAGTGTATTTCTTACCACTTATTGCCCCTTTTCATTCCATTTGACATTACAACATCATAAGTGTTTTTGCAAAATAAACGTGGTTGGCGACCACATGCTCTATGATGATTTTTGGTTTCCATGCTGCCTCTGCTGAATTTGTCAGTTGAATTCCTCAACGCGCTGTATATAGAAAATCAAAGAACTGAAGACTAGATGAACTTAAAATGCAACCTTTTTAGATGAAAGCTTTCAGATTCGAAGTTCATAGAAAACCAATGTTTAGTGAGCACAATATTGGTTCAGATGTCTTTCACGTCAAACCAACAAGGGAAAAAATTCTAAAGAATAAGATCTATCACAGTAGGTTTCTGTTGATAATATTAAACATATAAAACAAATCAGCAGTAAATAATTAATAGGCACTCATTACATGTGTAATAGACGAATATATTTACATTTCTCAAAAACATATTTATTTAAAATCATTTAGATTAATAGCAAATATATTTCACTTAAAAAGAGTTTGAAATGTATTTTTTATTGTAAATGGAAAGCAAGTTTAGTGAATGTTAATAATTAATTGAATAATCTTTTTTAAACAAAGTATTCCGGCACACGTAGCTATATTTGAAGCTGCATTATTTAACATTTCGCATGCATTTTTAAGATTATTTTAAAAATTTAACAATATTAGTTTAAAACAGTCCTGATAAACTTATTACAATATCCATCTTTAATTAAGGCAGATATTATAAATAAGCTTATATTTCTATTAGAGTTTTCTCAGAAAAATAAAGATTAAAATAATTTAAAAGATATAGACATTTTTAATGTATATCTTTTGCTAAGTGTAGCGAGAAATTAAGTAAGATTCAGTTGATTTATTTTTATCTGAACATGTAATAGCAGAAATTTTCGTATTTACATAAGTATATAAAAATGTCCATAATAATTCTATTAAAATTATTTTGACAAAATAGATTTTTAATCTACCTTTAAATCTAGATTTTATGCATTTCAAATACATGATTTTTAAATTCTGATTATTATTTTAGAAAAATCATGTTGATAAATTTCGATGTTTAATAAAAATTAAATGTTTCTGGTCATTAAAAGTAAAATCAGAATTTTGCACAATTACATAAATTTTAATACCCCAAAACGTTTCGGTCTTTTAATTAATGGTTTTATGAATGTATTCATTTTTATACTCTTATTCTATCTTTATAAAAGCAAAAGCTAATGAAATATTTTAACCTATTGTGTCCATTTGTTATTAACTTTAGCCACTATATTCTAGGAAAATGACATCTCAAATTTTTTTTGTTATGAAGCTGAATGTAAAATTTTATAAAGTATGAATACGAATATAAAAATTAGCTATAATGGCCGAACATACAAAGAATTGATTAAAAATAGTTATTTGATGTACACTTAAATATTAATTCAGAATTAAGGAAATAGAAAACCAAATTATATCAACTCATGTTTCCATTAACTTGAAAGTAAAATCTTAATGAGTATTTTATACTGCCAGATAAAAAGATTTGTAAGAGTTTTGAAGACTTTATTCGCATTCACTTGTTGCTTAGCTAGAATTTTTTTTAAAAATTTTGTTACATTCTCTTCGACTCTTATATTTAGTTACACCTTAGAAAAAGTAAACAAAAATTTGAAAATTATTGTACTAGAACGTAGTGAAAATATTTGTATCCATCTGATTTTTTTCAACATTTTTATTAAAAATGTTATTATATAAAATTATTTATTAATTACTGAGCATTCACCAAAAATTTTTAAGAAAAAAAAATATAAAAGATGTGCAATGTTCTCATCCCTTAGTCTTAGTATTCTACAAAACCCAATGTAGATTCTGAATATGACGCTAAAATATATATATATATATTATAACAAATAATTTCACTTATAATAACAAATGAGATCAATTATGTATTTCCGAATATAAGCTGATCCATGTATTAAGCCAAAAGAGAATTTTTTCAGCAAAAATTTAGTCAAAATTTAATTTTAGTATATAAGCCAAATTGGAAAAAAATATCAATTCACTGTAGTTTTGAAACATGTCAACATGAGGGTAAAAATGTTGTTGCATGCAGGAATACTTTCCAATCAAATTGTTACAAAATAAATGACTCATACCAACGACATTTGTTTTATTTCTGGTGAAGGGCACACATTTTTATTTAATTAATTTGTCATTTCTTACCCCTTTTTTTGCAATTCATACTTACAGTCCTTTTTTTTCCGAAAATGAGCGGGAAGAGTTATTTGTCTACTGCTTGTGGTCTTCAACATACGTTTCAAGCCTTGGAAGAAATACTCGCTGCGTGATGATTGTATGCCTTCAGACATCCCAATGAGTAAATGCAAATTTTACGAATTATTCGAAAGCTTGGATTCAGACACTGAGTTTGTTAAGAACTTGTGCTAATTCCTTTTCTTTTATAGTAAAAGATTTATTCACAAATCCAGTTAAAAGATTAAAATAACTTACATATGGTTAATGAAATGTACTAGAAAAAAAAATTCGCGTTTAGAGGATTTGCTTATGTATATACGTATATATATACAACCTCTGACAATAAGGTTCGGTGAGTAGTCCTGTAGCATTAATGTAGATGAAATGTTAACGAAAGTTACTTTACTCTCCTTCGAAATAATCACTTCCCATAATTATGCACCGCTGAGATTTTCTTTACATGTCTTGGAAACTTTGCAAGAAGTGTTCTTTTGAGTTCAAAAGCCTCGTTACTTTTCGTTGGATGTCAGAAAAATCGCCAAATCTCTTTCCTTTCAAAGTGAGTTTGAGTCATGGGAATAGGAAGAAGTCCGGAGGATGGAGATCTGGCGAGTATGGTGGATGTTCAAATGCACAACCCTTTTTTTTTCAGGAACTGTTTAACAATATTGGCTGTGTGAGGGTGAGAATTGTCGTGAACAAAAAACCATGAACCTTGCTGTGGTTACTGGGGTCGTAACCTACGTATCCTCCACGTTTTCCATATCCCTAAATGCTGGGTAATGATTTGTTGCACCGTTTCACGGTTAATCTACGGCTCATTAGCTATCATGCGCACAGTTAATCGACGTTCTTTCATAATTAATTTCCTCGCTTTCTCAATGTTTACGTCACTGAAGGTGTTTGCCGGTCTTCCGCTACGGGTTTTGTCAGAAACACTTTTCCGCCCTTCTCGAAAGCGGGTGAACCACTCGTACATACACTTCATGAAAAGTTCTTGATATTCATAAACACGTACCAGCATCACATAAATTTCTTTGGGTGCCTTGCCAAGCTTAAAACAAAAATTTAAATTCATCTTTTTTTCGTTAATTTCCCTGTTCTCAGTTAAGAACCAACACACTGAACACAATCAGTTTGCAAAACAAGTCTTACATGGAGCACAAACGACGCTCAACTGAACAACGGTGGGGGCAAATGGCCATCACCAGTGGTTACGCATGTGCAGAGTTTTGTTTCGCCAGTGTTGCCAGATTGGCCACTCTGACTTCATTCACCAAATTTTTTGTCAGAGGCTGTATATAAGACGACCCCTTTAATTAAACTTTAAAAGAAATTCCGAAAGTCCTGCACTTAAGGAAATACACTATATATCGATATCAGTAGTAAAAACCAAAAGAACATTTTAATCAGTGATTGCCTGTTATTGCGTAAAATACGGTGTATTTTATGTCTGTATTTTGTATTTCAAGATGAAATTTGGAAGCAACCTTTACAATTATTTAATTTGCAATTACAATTAATCTATAGTTATTTTTATAACGTTTAGATTTATGCTTTGTTCAAGTGACATTTAAAAATAATGACAGATGTTCATCTGGATAGTAAAATTCAGTAAAACTCTTCTTTGCAACAATTTCCTAATATCTTATAGCATTTAACTATGCATTATATATCCATACTGATTTATAGGAAAATTAACCGAATTAAACTAGTTTAATATTTTTAAACAATACTTGTCATACTTCCATGTTATTCCTTTTTTACTAAGTTTTATTTCAGTGTTAAAGTCATTTGAATGTGGGATTTAATATTTCCTACTTGTTAATTTAGACTGAGCGCTTGTTAACATTAGCACAATATTGAAGACGGGAGTTATAAGTTCCTATCACTGATTATCCCAGCTCAGAGATTCTACAATGGAAACTTATTAGGCAAAGGGATACCAGCGTTGTTCAAAGGAAGGGAGAAGGGGTTGAACTAATTACCTCCGTTTACTCTCTGATTCCAAAAGGCCACAATGAATGATAACATAGAACGCGCCTGCACTCCAGTTATACGTAATGGTATACTAATAGCAAAAACTTTGAAGTTAATTTCAATTAAAAGGACATGGAAGTAAAAGTTCATTTTTTGAAGGTGCTTTGATCTAAAAAAAAAATAGAATTACAAATATACATATTTTTTATTTATTGTATCGTTGCGTATTTATTACATTTTCATAATAATAAAGTAGTGTTGCTACTCGATCATGTTTTTAAAAATTGAGAAAGCTCAAATTATTTTTTGAACAAAACTTAATTAGGTGTACCTATGCATTTAACTAGATCATATGTGTATGAAGCTTTACATTTGTTGAAGGGAATTAAAAGGACATGGAAATAAGTTCATTTTTTGAAAATACTCTGATCTAAAAAATAGAACTACAAATATATTGTTTTTTATTTCGTTGTCCCGTTGAAATTAATGCGTTATTAATACATTTTTATAAAAATAAAGTAATGCTGTTATTTTGATCACGTTTTTAAAAATTGAAAAGCTCAAGTTGTGTTTTTTGAACGAAACTTTATTAGGTGTACCTATGTAATTATCAAGTTATATGTGTGTATATAAAGCTTTACATTTATTTTAGGGAAACTCATTAAATAATAAATTACCAAACACTGTCTGGGAAATCTTATATATAATCTTAAGGAACTGTATTTCACTCTAGAAATTCATTATTCTGTGAGATTTTGTTGAAAGTTAAAGCAAGTATGAGGATCAGATGATGTAGGAAATATAGTTTAGTCTTACAAGTGGAGGGCAAGACTTCATTTTGGGATGGGACTTAGTGTAATAGTAGTACTCCA
The DNA here is from genome assembly GCA_019973975.1 of Trichonephila clavata. NCBI lineage: Eukaryota > Metazoa > Arthropoda > Arachnida > Araneae > Nephilidae > Trichonephila > Trichonephila clavata. Next base: position 45,457 of record BMAO01017110.1, on the reverse strand, counting down.
TTAGGGCATTCAACCCTCAAGGTATTAGCATCGAATGGGGAGTCAATTCAGAGAAAATAGCCTTCGAAATTCGTGCTTAGCTTTAAAACAATTCAGTTTGAATTGCCTTCACGACGCAGTAGTATAGTTGGAAGTGCACCAGCGTTCTACGCGGACGAATAGACATGATCAACTTTTTTTCCAATTAATTCAATTTTTTTTTTAAATTAAAGGAATTCATTTAAAAATGACTTATTAAATATTTTATATAATTATAAAATGATTAAATTAATAATATTTAAAAAATACATGTATTATTTTCAATATATTAACAATAAAATTATTAATTTAATAATAATAATATATTTTATAGATTATTTTATATCATATATATTTTATTTGTAATATATTGTATTTCACATTATAAAACTCTATTTGTGTGTTACTAATTTTTAAATAAAATATCACTTAATATATTTATTATAATATACATTATTATAAATATTTATAAAATATCATATAAATATTCATATAATTATAATAATTATTTTACTTTAAAAAATACAAAATTACAAAAAAAAAATATTTCATTTTTAATATTATTTTCTTAAATAAATTTATTTAATTTAAAAAATAATGAAATGAATTGGAAAAAAAAAAGTTGTGTTTGCGTGATTCGAACCCTAACCGTCCACGTAGAAAGCAGAAACACTGTCAACTATGCCACTGCCTCCCAATTGATAATTAAAACTTAATTGTACAAAAGCTAAGCATGGAATTCGAAGACTATTTTCTCCGAATTCACAGCCAATTCGATGTAAATACATTAAGGGTTGAGCACCCTAATGGAGTACTACTACTACACCAAGTCTCATCCTAAAATGAATTTCCTTAGCCGTACCCTCCCATTGTTAGAGATTTAGTATTCATAATAATAAAAAAATATCAAACTGTGAGTAAGAAAGTTCTCTTAGCTAAGATATGTTTTTTGGTTCATTAAGTAGCATATTTCGGTTTATTCTCTTTTAATTTATATCTGCTTTTAAATTATTTTCTTAAAACAATCCAAATTAAACTCAAATTAACAGAACACATTTGTATATCTAAATGTAAGAGGTTGCATAATTTTAAGAGTTAATTTCCATGAAAATTTTTGTTAAATTTTTAATAAGTATGTTTTTTAAGTATTATACACTCAAACATGTTTTCAGGAGGTTTAAAGAATTTTAAATGTGGATAGAAAACTACATTGATTTTAATTTAAACGAAAACAGAAAGTTATAAATATGAATAAAACAGTATTATGAATGAATACGTTGATGTTCTTTCTCCTCCTTTTTCTTTTAGTTTGCGATAAATGCATTAAAAGTTGTTATAATCAGAATTATTATGCTGCATATTCAAAAATAACAGAACAAAACACTGACGCTTTAATTTTTATGAGTTCATTCTTCTTACAGCCTGAATAATTATCTTAAGTGATTGCTTTTATTTCCCATCTTTAATTTGAAAAAAAAAACTCATCTTTTGCCTAATTTGTTTTTCTTCTAGGTATACTTTTTTAATGGAATGAAGAATGTCTGTTCCAACAAACAGATCAAATAAGAATAACAGGGTTCATTGAAATGATAATTTTCAATAAAAGAATTCACAGGTATTTTAATCGTATTATAAAGATATGCATTGATATTCTATGATAAAAATAAAATAATTTACTAATTTTTCTCTAATAATTATATTAGCAAGATTCTAAACTCTAAAGAAAAAGAAAAACATTTTGAAAATTAAAAAAGAGAAAAATTTGAAACAACATTGTTAGGATATTTTTCTTTATGTTTTGTCTTTGATATGTATAACACAGTTACTAAATGCTTAATACTAATTACTAATGCTTATAAAATATTCATATGGTATTATATAATATATATATATATATAATAGGGGTGGGATGTGTGTGTGTGTGTGTGCGTCATTAATAGTATTTAATTCAATATCTCCATGGAATTAAACATTACCATTAGAAAATTTTTAAATAATTTTATTTTTAAATTTTCTGAAAATTTCCGAAACAAAAAATTGTTTCATTCCGTTTTACATTTAATAATAACCTTTTTGAGTGTCTTAATAGATTGTATAATTAAGCGTTCTTCTTTGCAGCTTTAAATTTTTTGATTGCTCGTTTAATCCCTGTTACAGGTCAGTTGAATTTTTAAAAGTTAGATAACTGCCTATATATTTTTGGGAATTAGAATGGATTTTGTTGATCAAAGTAACTTAATTAAATAAATTTACTTTAATGCTATTAACAGGAAAGGAAAAATGATCAAAAGTTAAACCAGATTTAACCCCACTAAAAGCAGTTTTCAAATTTTTATATTTTTTTGTACTGATAACATTAAATTTTCGGTGTTCTGATTTACCTTGATGCTGCTTGGCTTTATCCTATCTTGTTGATTGCATTTTCATTTATTGTGTTCATGTTTTAATGATTCTTAGAAAATGTACCATCACTCTGTATATGTAAATGTATAAGCTTCACATATGTCAGGAACCAGCTAGGACAGTCCTGGTTTTTTAATGGTGTTCGCGATTGGAAAAAAGTCGCATACATTTTGAAAAGTTTGTCAATGATGAGTATTTTTTTAAGCTAAGACCTATGTGTTCGACATCGATTATAAAACATTATTTTATGGCTGACATATTCATTTATGTAGCTCTAAAAAAGGGAAGTTAATTAAATCACAGCAGCAGACTCATTGGAGACATACTCTGAATTACTTCAGGAAAGAAGAACCCACACATTTATACTATTTTCTGCCAAAAAGATTTTTATACATTCCTAAAGAAACTAATGTTGATTAGGAACAAAAATTCTTCTCAAACGTAGAGATTTTCTGTAATTCTAGCATTTAATATTTTGAGTTGTGCAGAGTCAGTTTTAAAAAAGTTAGTAATTTTCAGTTGAAAAATTTATGAAATGATTTTGACTGATTATGGAGATAGAGAATAAGTTGATAACAGAATTTTAAAAGATTCCATAAATAGTGATGACCTATTTGTTGATCGTACATTGGTAAACCAAGTAATAAGCCAACCAGTGGTTCAAATTCTGAAAAAGTCCCAAATACTATTGAAGAAACTCAGAAAACCTTTTAAAGGGCTTTAACACACACATATTTTATGATGCAATATTTCTAAAATGGTTGAGTTGCTGATGCTTTTGCCTGAGGTTCCTGATCTAGCTGCGGAATTTTTTCAACTATGATGAACAGTTGGTCAGCTGTGTAAGGCTTCCAACAGCAACTCTTAAATGTATGCTAACTATTAAAATTAATTAAGAAATCTATATCTATAAAATGTCTAAATTAACAGAAAAATAAAAATATATTAATAATAAATACTTTTATATTTTTAGGAACAACTAATCAATTCACCCCCAATATTATTTTTTGTACTAAGTACTTGAACTTTATCAAAACTAACAATAGTCTTAGTAAAATGTATTTTTTTGATGTATCATTGTATATGTCATTGTATTTGTCATACATCATTATGCATGACAAATTGCATAAAAATATTTTTTATAAAAGAAATGCATTTAACTTTAATATTATAAAAGTTTCTTTCTGTAATTCAAATATTTCAATTTCTATTTATAGCAATATTATATTATTATATGCATAAATCGTAACAATACAATACTTATCAACAAACTAAATAGCATGTTAAATCTTAGTAGGTTTATTAATTATTGTATTCAAAACCTGAGTATACTGACAATTTTCTTAAAAATTACATTTTTGACAAACTTTTGATAAACTCAAGCTTTATGATATATTTTTTTAAAAATTAATTAGTTCCTTTTTTTTTCTTTTTCGGATATCTTTTCAACTATAATGAGCCTTAAAATTTTTCTACTGCATACACTTACATGATGGAGATCCAGATTTAATAATTTTAAATATATTTCAATATCTAATGGTCTTGTTTGAATGACCACTTATACTCTTCAAATCAAAATTTCCCTATTAAAATATTGAAATTTTCAAATATACCAAACCATAATTATAGTTGATTTTGATATTTTTATTTGTATGCGCTGCTGCTCTATGATGGTTTTGTGTTGATGGAAAGTTAAAACAGCGATGTGTTGCAGTTATAACTTACAATTTTAATAACACTGCAAACTCACATAATTTTAATTTGTCTAAGTTAGACAAGCAGATTTAGTTAATTTTTTTTTGTTAATTTTACTTAATATTAGCATTTGTATATTTAATTTTAATCTCTTAAAAACAACAATAACTTATTCATGTCCTATTTCCTTTCTATTCAGCTCAGTAATATAGGCAAATTACAGGTTAAAGTTGACTGGCCTGAAAACAATGTTTCACCCTGCATTTTTAGTTCTTAAGGCTGAGAGTCTGTATTACTTATTTCTGATCTATACTGTTTGGTTGTACTTTATAATTGCCTTGCAATTTGGAGTTATAGCTGTTAAGTATATATTATTATTAGTGATTATATATATATATATATATATATATTATTAGTGATTATATATATATATATATATATATATATTATTATTAGTGATTATATATATATAATATTATATTATATATATATATATTATATTATATTATATTATATTATATATATATATATATATATATATATATTGATTTTGTCATTAGAGATCTCAAAGAGTTTTGGTAAGTTATAATCTTACTGTCGGTTAAATGCTTGTTTCATTATGAAACATTGTACAAATTTTTAAATAGTCATCCATTTTTTTTTTTTGAAATAGTACTAATAGATTGCATTTGCTATTAATAGGTTTACTTTCATTTCTCTAAGTTTTTTTTCTTTACTTTTTATTGCACTATTATATCGAAGTTTTCTGCTTTTGGGTAACGTCAGCATCCTGTAAAGAAAGCTTAACCCCATTTCACTGTCCTGAACCAAAGACAGCTCTAGAAAACATAATGCTTTTTCATTTGGTAAATTGAGTTCTTATGTGTATACTTATATTTTAGTGTGTTTGTATAGGTTTTCAAATCTATTTTTATCTATTATTTGCTTTGTAGAATTTACAATTCATCTGTACTTATTTTACTTTATTATACTATATATATAGTAGATTATGTTCCTAGTTTTAATTATTATCCACTATATTTGAAATTATTAAAAACTAATTACAATAATGAGTCAGCAAACTTTTTTAGACCTTTAATTAAATGTTAGGAATAATCTTCTAAGAAGTAATATTTTTGGTAAAGGACACTCTTTTGATTTAAACATTATAAAATACCATTCTGATGTAGTAACCTAAACCTATGTATTTTTAGAAATATTATCTTAAATTTTATAAAAAAGTAACAATGATTCAGTTACTGATAATGAATTAAAACAAGGTAATGAAAAAATTTTGGCAATAATTGCTTGGATTACAACTATCCATGTAAACTCATTTTTAAATATATTTCTAAGTTATCCCAACTCTTTCAGTTTCTTTCAATTTAATCTTTAAATATATTTCTATGTTACTTATCTTATTCAGTTTCTTTCAAATTAATTTATTAATTTCAATATGATATCGTTTGCTTAGTTTAATTACAATAAAACTATCTAGGTAGCGCCACTGTTTTTTGCTTTTATGTGTTATCACTTCAATATTGACACGTCATTTTGCACGCGATTTTTATTGCTCATTTGGTTAGCACTTTGACATGTATTTTTTTGCTTAGTTTTTCCTTAAAAAATTATTTTTTTTACAATCATATCTTTTAGAGAAACATTTCCTTTCATACTTTAATTTTACTTGACTGTCATCTTCAAAATACATGTGAGAGAGAGATAAAGGCCATTACTTTTCAACATGGCTTTTTTTTCTATTACATCGAAATTTTCTGCTGTACAGGGAAAGTGGATCCATAAAGCATTGCTTAACCCTAATGTTTCCAGTCCTAATTCAACGACAGCTTTAGAAATCATAATTGGTATCCATTTTATTCCGTAGACTCTTTTAGTTTCCCCCATTTGAAAAGTTACACCTCTGTTTCCCGTTATACATATTTTTATCTAAATCTAGTAAAATATTCATTCCACCATTTATTTTCTAGTTCTGTTTCTTAGAATCTGGTTTCTATCTTTTAGCTTTGCGGGTAGTACAGTTTTGTCTTATTATTTTTTTCATTTTATTATACTATATTTATACATGCGTACATATATATTATTATTATTATTATTATTATAATTATATATATATATATATATATATATATAATTTTCAAACTTAGAAAGTATAAATGTAAGGCAACAGAATGATGGTAAATAGTAGATAAATCCTCAACGAATCACGCGATACATTTCTGAATATTAGAAAGAACATGATAATTTTTAAAAGAATGATGATAGACAATGGGCCAGAATGTAAGAACTATTATATTTTACAAAGCTGTCACAGACTTACAGGAGCAATGCTGTAAGCTTAATGATATATATATATATATATATATATATATATATCATTAGATTTTGAAGATCTTTTTAACTCTTTTAATATTGATGATATGATCGAAACACTTGTAAAATTACATAAAGATAATTTGTTTAAAAATGTCAAATATGATAGATTTGGGTCTCTACTTAGGTTAGTTCAAAAAGAGAATTATGTTTATCATAATGGTAATTATTATTTACAGATTAATAGTCTGACACAATGTGGCCCTGCTAGCAACTGGTTTTAGAAATTATATTTACATTATTTTGAAAATTGTTTCACAGACAACTTAGAATAATACATTTTTCGCTATATAGATGATATAATCCTTTTTGGCAAGCAAGACAACTTTAAACCTAACATTCATTTTTATCCACAATATCTTAATTTAATTCAGAAAAATAGTAACAATTATGAAGCAAATTTTCTTGAAATAGAAATTAAATTAAAAGATAATAAAATAGTTACTAATATTTATGCTAAACGAGAAGATTTTAATTTCAATATTATAAAAGTACCTTGTTGGGAGAGTAATGTGCATGTTTCTATACTCAGAAATATTGTGTTATTAATTACACACAACGCAATTAATTTTTAGTTTCAAATAAATCAGAAAAAATAAATAAAACTATAAACATTTTACTAAATACTGTTTAATTCAAAAATCCCAATTAATTTTATTAATAGAAATTTGGATAAAGAAATTCTAAATAGTAAAGATTAAATTTCCATAGTTTTAACAGGTTATTATTATAATTTTATTATTATTCTTAGATAATTTTAGGTACCCCCAATTTCTAATTTTAGATAAAATTACTTTTTTAAAATTTATTATAATTTTCAAATCATACAATCTTAGAGCCCCTAAGATAATGGTAGTATGTTTAACATTCTTAATTTATTATTTCTGTTATTTTCATACTTTTGCTAAGTGCTACTTTTTAGCCATTGCTTTGCTTTGAATTTGTATTTGCGTCCAGAATCTGGCAATAACTTGTTAATTGTACTCAGATTTAGCTTAGGCTCTGCATTTCTGTATGCAATTTTTAGGTAAGTTACCTTTTTCTCATAATGGATTTAGATTTCCTATCCATTATTTCCAATTGGTTTTTGCTCGGTATTATTAACAGAAAGGGGGAAGGTTGTCTGGCCCAAAAACATGTTGAACCCACTTTAATATAAAACAGTTTTTTTATATATAAGCTGTCCTAAGTCAGCAATGTTAATAATACAGTAGCATCCATTATTTTATATTTTTATATTTAACTCTGTTATTTTAATTTTTCATATCTCTTTTTAAATTATGTTGCCTGGTTATCTTTCAATTTCAATCATTTTCAGTTTTAATAATTTTTATTATCTATCTCTGTAGAGAAATTTTGGTTATAATATATATATATATATATATATATATATATATAATATGTTGTGGTAATTATGTAAATATATACTATAATATCATGTAATGTCATGTTTTGGTGCGAAATAAATTCCTTTATATATATCACAATTTTTTTTTAAAAAAAAATTTACATTACTAACGAAATAAAACTAATATAAAGTATATTATTAAAAATTATAGTAAGTGAAAAAATTTGCATCGGTATTCTATTTTTAAAGAAAACTTTATTCTATATAATCAAAGAAGTATAAGATGTATTAATACTGTTTGAAATAAATAAATTAAAGTGTCAGTTAATATTAATTTTTTTAATGCTGTTCTTGAAATTTCTTATAATGCTGCATGCTTAATGAATTCTTTTTTTTTTCTAAACTTGCAGAGAAGCAACATCATAAATTGTAATTTTATTGGAAATAGTAATACATTTTCTGTACATTTTTTCAAAAAAATGAACAAAATAACAGTGTTGGATTTTCAAACCTATATAATAGAGAAAATGATAGTTTCGATCTGAAACATATTTGTTGAAATATAGTTGTGACAGTGTTTTGAAACGATTTGTTCTGTTCCCAATAATTTTTTGAATTAGTTTAAAGTTATTTAAAGTTACTTTAAACTCAAGTTCTTTAAAGTACTTTAATTTCAACCAATACGTGATAAAGAATTATTTGTTCTGAAATATAAAAGGGCTATATCCAGAATACCTTCAACCAGGAAAGTGTTTTTGACACATTACACACTGAAATGATAGAGCATATAGCAAAAAAAAAGCAAACATTGTAAAAATTCTTGTTATTTGAAAATGATTTCTTGAAAATCACAAATTGTCACCGAATTGCCATTCTCTATTGATGTACATTCTCATCATAAATCACGTCCTTATCCAAACACACATTGAAGTTTTTTCTGCTTTAATAAATGTTAGTTGAGAAACTGACAATATTTCCTCTATGGTTTTTAAACTTACTAGGAATTTACTTTTCTATTCATTTTAAATAATTTTACATTATTACCTTTTTAAGTACATGTTTCTCCTACGTATATCAATTTAAGTTTGGTTTATACATATTTTTGCTCTGCCAGTGATCATAATTTAAAACTTTTACTGTGTTAAACAAATCATTTAATTAAATTTAGCGTATAACTTTAATTTCTTTTCTTATCATTACTTTATTGCTGAGAACAGGGAATATGAACTTTTCAATGGAATACTACAACATAAATATACTTGTCTGATTTAGAGTAAAATGAGAGTCATGTGTACACTTTCTAGTAGCTTCTATTAAGCAATGTTATTCGAGTTGCATATTGAATTGTATTAAATCAATAAATTTTATTTAAAAATATTTCACCTTTCAGTTATGATGACTCTGCATAAACTTAAATACTTTATGTTTCAATTATAAATTTTGGAAATTTATGTGTACAAAAAAATTCTAGATCTAGACAAGTATACTTCAGGAAATATGATAAAAATTGAAAAAGTTTTAAAAACAAACTTCAAAAAATAAAACTTAACAACTTCACAACAAAAAGTTTTGTGTGTGCGCTCTACACTCATAAAGTTGACACTTACATTATTTTAAAAATAGCAGTTAATATTATTCTTGTAACACATACTTTGCACACTATTGTACTAAAATGATTTTTTTACTTGTTTATATTTATCGATTTGCTGTATCTTTAGAGAAAACATGGAAATAAGTTTTATGAGGGAGTAAAATATAAATTTCAAAACAAATACTACATAAAAATACTGATAAATAAATGAATTAATTGTTAGTGTATTACTTATTTACATTTACTTGCAATAACTCTTTCAACAGCTATAATACATACATATATTTTAATTTCAAAGCCTTGATTAGTTACTGAATACAAATAAGCAGTTATTAAATAACTTAATAAACTGCAGATTGGCCTTTCAGGAAGCTGTTGACTGTTCAACTGGGAATCTTAAGTGACACTTTTGACTGTAAAAAAATGTTATGATGACATTAATTGATACTTTTCAAAAATTGAATAATTGGGAGAACTAACAGACGAAATACGTGATACTTCATTTAGAGAAAGTTATTTAAGATACCGTTTTTCATCATTAAAAGTAATAATTATTTTGCTGTCTTGTATTTTGAATGGTACTTTCTCTAAACTCTTCTGAGATTGGTTTTTCAATGCAACTATGTTAGAAAAATGAAAATATTATTTTTAATTTAAAAATTGTACACCGCATATTTTGAATAGCACTTTCTAAAACTATAAAGTACATTATAAAATGCAATAAATATTTTTTATATCTCACCCATTATAAAAAAAAATATTTGGACAATTATTTTTTTTTAAATTTATTAATAATTAATTTTTTTAAATTGTTTTAAATTTATAATATTTGTTTTTCCATAATTGTATAATTTTAAGAGTTAGCAACATAATTCGAAGGAAAAAAATTAGTAAAAAAAGTATCAACATGATATAATATATATATATATATATACATATATATGTTATATGCTATATACTGCATATTTGTTGCAGATCAAGTTCATAATATTGCATGAATATCTGAAAACAACTTTTTCGTCGAATAATCATTATCAGCACCTGTGAAAACATGAAATAATCGATAATTAGCCACTCAGTTACCTTAATTTAAATGTACATTGATGTTGATGAAGTTCATTCAGAATGAACTCTACATGTATGAAAGTTGTTTTTTTAAATATATATATATATATATATATATTTAAATGACTATTAAACTCCCTCTGAACAGAATAAGTAATTATATTCAGGTTACAATGTTTTTACTTCAACTGAAGTTTATCCGTTTTATGAGGGATTAGTATATATTAATGTTCTTACACATTTTTTATGGTTTCTATACTTTCTAAAAATATTTGCAAATTTGAAATGATTTTAAACTCAGTATTTGTTTAACATTAACTGATTTCTCTACTTATAACTGGTTTGCATATCAATTTATCTTTATCAGATATTGTTTTTAGTGTTTTGATTTGCATTTTTTATTTATGTAGGAATGTTTCTTTTCTTTTTTTTATCTATGCTAATATGTACATTCCAAGAATTCTTGTGGCGTAAATAGTGTCACGCAGACTTTTAAAGATTTCCAAAGTTCTGTAGTAAAAGTAAGGTTAACGGAAGCTTTGTCAAAAATATGATAATTATATGTAAAATGAAAAATTTAGACCCATATTCTTAATTAAACTTATTTTGCACAGTGGTACATAATATATTAAATGGAGAAATTATAATGTAACTTCATGCTAATCTTCCCACATTTTAGTTTAACACTTTATTTGTCCATTGCTTGAATTTACGTATCAGTTAAGAGAAAATAAATTTCAAATTTTCATTTGTTAAACTCTTCCTGTTTTTTGATTTGCCTGCATATACTGACGACGACTTTTACATATATGTAACGAATACTTTTTATCATGTAAATTATTAAACTAAGAATAACCTTAGTTTCAAGACAATGGTAAACATAATATAAATTTCTGATTATTTTTTTTGAAAGCAACTAATTTAGTTTTTTAATCACAGAAAGAAATCAGCGTAATACGTCATCAGCATATGCAGCCTGGCATCTGCGCGCATTTCGTTTAAAATGAAGGTAGGCTGTTAATTGACGATTACTAAGAAAAATGCCTAACTGGATTATGATTTTTAAACTAAGCATGCCGTTATCGTTTAATACATTCGAGGTTAAATTACCTGGTTAGCGGAAGGGTTGAGGCCATCACAGCGGTATCGGTGAGTACTCACCGCTGTTCTCCCAAGAGGCACCTCAGAGTTGGCAGCTACCAGCACCGCAGCATCGCCTGGCCCGCCATCGGCTGTCGAGGCGGAAGATGTAGTTGCATGATGGGCCATACATCGTTGTCGATGTTGCTCAGCAATCTTAGCGATGAGTTGGGCACGAGTTTTCCGCATGGCGATTCTCTTGCCCAAATAGCCAACAGTAGCGTACTCCAGAAGAGAAGCAAACACCATGACGAAACAAGTGCCCAGGTAGACATCAATGCTCTTGATGTAGGAGATCTTGGGTAAGGCGGCATTGGTGCTGGACATGAGAGTGGTCATGGTGAGCACAGTGGTCACCCCAAGAGCCACTCTGGCTGGGGTGGCATTGCGGTGCAGCCAGAAAGACACCCAAGAGATGATGACGATGAGTCCTGCTGGGATGTAGATTTGGATCAAGTAGTAGCCCATGCTACGAATGAATTGGATTTCACAGATGAGACGAGAGTAGTTTCCTAAGAAATAGATGAAACATTAAATTATGGTCCAGAGGGATACAACTGAAAGAATCTGAGGATATTAAACAGCATTTTCGCTTCCTTTAATATATTTATAATTGACATATTTATGTTAAATTGTTCTCCATCAGTGTGTATTTTACATACTATTATTAAAATCAAATCACTAATAAAAGTTTTTTTAAAAAGTAAATTCTATTAGTTTTTTAATCTTTTCTTGCATTTTTTTTTAGCACAGGTGTTATCTTATTCAGCTTTTACAACTATTTTTTAAAGTAATCAAACCCATAGGATATATGACACATGAATATGTATAGCAAAAATGTATTTTTTTTTCTTTAACTGGTTTTCTTCTTGTGAGGTCATTATTAGTTTTTTAAAATATTATCTACAATCTGATTTTTATGATATTTTATTTCTGAAGACATTTCAATTAAACTTCTTTAATTATATTCTGGTTCAAGATATTTCTGAAACAGCTTTCACTGAAAATGTTGCATTAAGTATTTGTAAAATTTAATAATAGCAACCTTGGAAAATTATAAAGAATAATAAACATATTTTAATATTTTTCAACAAACGTTTTCTTTTGATTTAAAAAAAATATTTCAAGGGAATTCATTTTCCTTCAATACTAAGTAAATTACTGAAATGAGCAAAGTTAAAAGATAAAGATTTTCAAATTTGTTATAAATACGGTGATATAAATTAAACAAAAATACATATTTCATTAATATTTAATTTTAAAAAAAAGTTATTACATTGTTTCTTTTGTATCGGTTCTTTTAAAAGAGGTATATCCTACTTTGAAAACAAAACCATTTTAATAATATTACATATCCGGAATTGAAAGGTAGATTTTACTGGTTAATTTGATAATTTCTTTTATTAATATTACACATTTTGAAGTTGCAAATGGGTTAATAGACGGACCTTGTAACTTTTAACCTCTGCCAAGTATCAATGTTTGCAAGTAAGCTGGTGGCTCCTTCTCAAAACTTCCACCCCATAACAAAGTAAATGTGTTGCACCGGGACTCGAGCGCATGATTCGGCAACGCTAGCCATGTGTGCATTAGCGGCGATTAAAACTTGGCAATCACATTCGTTAAATTTGAACTGTAATTCTTTGTATTTTTTACTAACATAATGTACTTTGTTAAACACTAATTAGGTTGTTGTGATGTTAATAATTATTTGTTGCTAATTCATATTCAACGTCGTGTGAACTTTTTTCTATAATTGCATTATTTTGTAGAATATATTTCAACAGGTATTGATAGGTATATCTGCTTAGGTATTTTTACAGTAGTTTTTCAGTTGGTTTTGAAAATTTGATCGAATATTTTAAATACCTTAAAATTTCTTACATATTTATTTATGTAATTTTAATGCATTTTATTTTTTATAGAAGCAAAAATTATGTTAATCTTAAAAATGTACTTTTATTTACGTGAAATATAGATAGAGGATAGATATTTTTCAATAACAGTCCTGTAATATGGCTGGCGTATATTTTTTGATATTCTCATAGAAATATTTTTATATTTATTTTGAAAGAAAAAGTTTGTCCTTTTTTAATTATTGTAATTCGTGTGTTTTTATTTAAGGTACCCTTTTTAGCTTATTAATTTACTTTCAAGTTTCTGAAAAATAACAATCTTATTATTTTCTGGTAATATGTCAAGCACTTATTTGTATTTCGTATAATGATTTCTACGAAAGGACGAGAAAAATAAGCAATCAAGAAGCTGTGATAGAATTGATACAATTTTTCAAAAAAAGCAGAAATTGAATTTTCCACGACGACTTGTTAGTAGCGATAAATTAGCCAGCACATTTTGAATCAAAAATCTTCAAAATTCTTTTTTTTTTCAAAAGTTCTCCTTTTGTATTCGAAACCGTTCATATTCACTAACGATACACTTCATTAATGGATATTTTTGAATAAATTAATGGGGAGATGGCGCGTTCCCTTTTTTTACTTTTATTTTTACTTTTTCATTTTTCATCTTCGAAAATTATCTATTGCTTTTATTTTCGTGTTAATATCGTAAGGGAAGATGATCGCACAAGATGTTAGTAATGATCATTTGTATTGGTAATGAGGCAACAGAAATTACGCGAAACTGATAATTATCGCATCAACAAGTTACTGCCTTGAAAATGTAAGAAAAAAAAATCACCGAAAATTACAAACATACGAAGTATAACCTCAAAAAATATCATTTTAATCTTTCTATCCTTTCATTTTTCATTCTAGCAATCGAAACCATCACATGCAGGAAAACGATTAAAATTTAATTGCAGTCCTCGCTTAGAAGACTCATTATGCGAAATAGTCTGGTGCTCAGAAGAATTTTTCTTTTATCAATCTTCATTTTTTCCAGTATCATCCTCTCGTTAAAACAGGAATATTAGCGCAGAAGCGTCGCAACTCTGTGGCGATAATTACAATATCTCCAACTAAATATAGCAATTCGATTGTTCTTTACAATAGTTGAGGAAGGCATGAGAACGAAAAGATATCATTTATGAAGAAAGGAAGCTTCATTTTCTTTTCTTATGGAAAAGGAAGGCTGAGTTTTGAATGCGAAATTTTTCTCGATGCATTTGGCAGTTAATTGAGTCCGGACTATTTTATACGTATCGTACTCGTTTAACAAGTATGCTTATTAAAATGTACTAAAAGTGGTATCACGTATCATTGCTGGAAACTTTTCGTTTTGAGTCAGGGGAGTTAACGATCATTTCCAAATAGGTCTTTACTTTGATTTTGTGAAAGAAAAGCCATTTGAAATTAAAATTAAAAGCACCTATGCGAGGACGTTCGGAGCTATTTCTGTAATATTACGGTTTGTTCACAATGTAACAAAGATTGTTACATAAAAAAAATTTAATGTTAAAATGTGTGGTAATGACTTAATGTACAGTTGAAGATACAATTTTATTTTTAATATTTTTGATCTTGTGAAATATGTTTATTTGAAAGCCATCTTATGGATTTTATCTTTTAAATAATGGCAGTAAAATTTTATATTAATTCAGGATTTTAAGTACGATACATTTAAAAAGAATTAGTTTTACTAAATTCATCTGCATGTTTTCTTATATAAATTATTAAGTTTCATGATCAAACGCGACATATGTTCAAACACTTGGACAGTGTTCTAATCTTTCATATGCATTTGAATTTTATCAAAAAAGTCATAAATTACATTTTAGGCCCTGAAACAATATTTTACACAGTTGAAATATTCGTTATATTTTATAAGTGACACAAAAATTGTAATATTTCTTGTTTTTAGTGTAGATTCTCCCTAAACAATTGATTAAATGCTCATCTAAATACTTTTAATGTGCATTTCTAAAATTGAGCTAAATAAATTTGCAATTTAAATGAAGGCATTAAATAAATAAGGAATACTCGTATATGAAATAAAATGCTATAGAGGATTTTTTCGTTTTGGAGAGAGATTTTATGTGTCACCTGTAAGAATGAACTCATCATTATTTACAAATAAATGACCAGTTTTAAGAATATTAAATGTAGACTTGTATTAAGCACAAGCATTTAATTCAGATTCTTCTTTCTTTTTGCAAATATATCACCTGCAGCAAAATATTGATGATCAATACTCTGATTCTAAATCTCTCTTTCGTTCGAAGAATATCAATATTTAAATGTCATTAAATATTGTAGAAAGGTTTGAATAGTTTATTAACTAAAATGTTTATTTTGCTATAGAAGTACAGTAAGGTATTTATAAAATATTATGTAATTTACTAGAAGTTTTTTACAAAAGCATTGACATTTTTGTTCACACATAGAATATATTTGCAACAACTTATTTGTGAAGCCATTAAGAGTTATGGTTTATTTAGATACCCAGAAGCATTATACACAGGGGTATATAATTTAATAAATAAAATAGTATAAATATGCTTGAAAAAACCCGAATTTTCTATAACCCAAAATTAATATCTAAATTAGATACTAGATGCCCCATAAATTATAAAACTAGGCATTTACTTAGGTTATAAACTGTCTAGTTTAATGCTAAAGTGATTAACGCCTTGTTTATCCTAAATATGCCAAGGCAGAATGATCAGAAATTGCTTCTTTATTAATGAACCCAGCCGAACAATAGCAAGACGCACAGCGGAGGCACCTTTAAGATGTACACACACGTATTAGAGGCCAAAAGAGATTTAGCTAATGGCTCCATATTTTCCTCGGTATTTAGTTTCTCCTCCATTCTCTATGGTTTTCAATCTTTTGTCTTTATCTTCAGATGTCCGAAGTAAAGGAAAATGGACTTTTAGTCTCGTTTATCGAGAAAGGAAGTGGTTGGTGTAAGGCTGTTTGACTTGCGTAATGCATAGTCACACTTGTAGGCTACTAGAATGTATGTTTGCTTCCTAAAAGGATTTATCTTTACAAAGCTGCCTGATGTTTTTTTATTTAAAGGCGTTGTTTCTGAAAAGGAAGGATTAAATTCTAGAGACTTTTTTTTCTATCTTCATCAACAATAGTTTAGACATAAGTTTGAAGCGCATTTGCGTTTAACCAAAGCTAGTAAAATTCTGAAAACTTATTATATGAATGTTGTTTTATATATGGCATATAGTGCAACAAATTTAGCTATTTAAGTTCACGAGTGTGATTGTAAGTAAAAAGTATTGAAGGCTTCAGTTACATATTTAGTGTACGAATGTAATTGTAAGCAACAAAATACTCCAGGCCTCAGTTATTTAAGTGTACAAGTGGGGTTGTAAGCAATAAAAATATTTCAAGCTTAGTCAGAAGGTATATTTTTTTGTTCTTATAATCATGTTAGAAAAGCACCGTCTATTTTATTATGGATTACTCACAAATATTTTAGCCAAATGAAGGGAGAAAAGTAGTAGTAATTAAAGAATAGTAGTTGTTAGGATCACTAAATAGTTAATTTTACATAATTTAGTGATCATAATAGAAATTAAGGAAACTCGGTACCCTTTGAATTTTTTTTATTTATGCATTTAAAAATTATATTTTAGCATTTCATATAATGTTTATAGTCAATAAAACAATATGAGGTGTAATTTTGCATATATTATTCACACAATTTTAAAAATTTAAATTTAAAAAAAAATGAAAATTTTTAAAATCCTACTCCTTTTGTATTTATTAATATTTTGACATTAAATTTTTTGTAACATTATTAAGGATGTTTTAAACAACTTTAGGGATCCATTTTACAATAACTTAATTGGTTGTGGAGAAAAAAAATAAAATGTTAATACATATGCTAAAATTTAATGAAAAACCCAATATCTCCTACATTTCAATTTTTTTAAAAAAAAGTATTCAGTTTATAGCAAAATGGATCCCTAATTTTGTTACATGCATGATTTATAACACACAGAGAAAAAATGAAAGTGATGGGATAATAATTGTGGAAGGAGTAGCATTTTGAATGAACTAATGTATTGAAAAAACACAAGCTGAGAAAAACCATTTTAAAGTATATACTTCTGAAAAAATTATTATTATAATCTTAAATAAATTTAAAATACCATTTTAAAACATTAGCTATACATTTTTCTTCAAAATAATTGCTTTTTCATATTAATTGAACCCATATTTTCTGTAAATGATACATTTTTACACAGTAATAATTCCACATAGATATCAAGAAAACTCAAAGAAAACGTTAAAAAAAATGTCTTTCTGTTGTAACAGAAGTTTTAAAATCTTTTGATTCACATAATATTTAAATAATATATTTGTAAGAAAAACACATGATGAAAAGAACTGAAATTATAAAATTATTAATATAAAATGCCTAAATTAAAAATATTTACATGCACACATTTTACGTAAAAAAAATACATTATTAAAATACCTCAGAAATATCCTGCTTTATAAGAAACACCTTCCTTTTTTTATTTAATATTTCTCTTTTTAAAATAGCTTTTTTATCAATTTGCGTGCATGCTGGCATTTAGTGTTTTTTCGTCTGATTCTGAACAATCTTTTACGGGATTCGAGCATCACACCAAGATCATGCGAACTTTTCCCCAAAGGTATATGTAATGCTTTTTGGGTCTCTCTCACAGTGCGTAGAGTCCCTTTGTTAAATTCACAAATTGCTTCCATTACGGCATGTGTAACTCTGTCTTTGGACACAAATATCTCCTTTGGACACTTTGACCAAATCATGTTGTGCAATTTTTCATTAGCGTTTTGGGTTCCGCAATTAATGCACCTTTCCAAAAGTTCATTTGAAGCAAGCCGTTGATAAATAGAAAGGATATGTGGCAAAAAACTTTCATTAATTGGAGTCCCAACATGTTGTTTATGCAGACCTGGATTTTGTCCTTTTGCTTTTGTGGACTGGTAAAAACACCATGAGTCTGCACCAATTGGACATTTCGAAAACTAAGGCTTTTGGTCTGTCGAAATGCTGTGATATAAAGTAGCATATATTGCTTTTTTCATGGCGGGAACATTGCCTTTGTTTTTTAGTATAGCTTTTTGGTAGTACAAAGTTAATTTTTTAATTGTTGACTCTTTTAATGTGCCGTGGCCTTTTCCTCCTAATGAAATTCCACGGGCCCTCGATTCCTTAACAGCATTTCGTAGACCAGTGCCCAACCTTTTGCTGACATGTTTAATGCACTCCTCTTTTTTTATCTCAGTATTATCCCCATACACATTTTTTTCTGTAAAATAGTTGAAGGTTTTACAATCCCCATCAGACAATAAGGTGCAATAACGAAATCCCAACGCTTGTGATCTTTCCCAGAGGATCAATGCAGCCTCCATTTCCATCGAAGTTGATGAGTCGGAATGATTAACATCACAATCCTTCCTGTGTCCTTCAAACCAAATGTTATATTCTGCACTTGACTCTCCAAGTTCTCTTTTTGCTACAGTACAATTGCGACATACCTAACACATGACTTCAAAATCAATTACATAGCATGTAAGTATATCAATAACACAAGCTATGCCAATCAAAGATGTATGTCCACGCGTCAACCAGCTACCATCAAATGAAACACTTATATCCACAACGGGAACATCAGTTGGTGCTTCGTAAGCATTTCTCACTTCACTGTGTACTTCTTTCAGCAAATTCTCTGCAGCAATACCACAGGCTTTGTGAAGACGTTTAGTACATTTGCTATAAGTTCTCGAGGAAAAAGGAGATATATTCACTGCCATGCAAAATTTTTCAATTGCAGAGTAACCTTTTCCAATATTAGAGAATGCTTGTGTGACACGTAAATTAATATCTGGAACGGTATTACCCTGCCTTTCATTAGACGTTTCTACAGCACAAACTTTTTCAGCACAAGAATTGCAAGTTAAATTTAACACATAGGAAAATCCAACCTTTTTTCCAAGAGCAATCTTTAGAGTTTGCTTGTCACAGTTAGGGCATTTTAGTTTCATAAACATTTTGCTGATTTGCTCAAAATTCACAATAATGAAATTTCCAATTTTAGAATGTTCAGTTTTTTCAGGATAAGATAACTGCTCAATTCTTATGTTTGGAACTAATTTTTTTTCTTCTGTGGCACATGTATTCACAGCATCACTACACCAACGTTTGCTATTCATTTGAGCAGAATGATTTCTTCGCTTAACTCGTGGCATTTTTAAGAGAAATCTTCAATAGATAATAATAGGAAAGATAATATTGAAATCTCAGCAGTTTCAGCAAGTCTTTAAAAGACAGCAATCAGTAAAAGTCTTAAAAAAGACTGTTTTGTTTTCAATGTAAAACGTAAATAAAATTATCACGATAACAGCAAAACAAACGAAAGAAGCACCAAAACAACAACAAATAGCTTGTAATAAAAGTTGTAGTCTCTAAAAAGTACGATAAAGCGTTGCAGTTATGGTTAAAACAAAGTAAAATTTATTTTTGAAAAGTAGTTGATAAAAATTAGTTTAAAATCACTGACACCTCTAAAAAGGGGGCGTGGTCGAGTTTTTAAATTTGTTTGTTTACATTTTTCAAATTAAATTTTTTCCAACTTCTAATTTTCAGGCATACAAAAGTGATATATCAATCGAAAGGTAATCGTTCAAAGAATATAACTAAATAAAAATAAAAATAAACGATAAATAAGTCATTTTTGCGGTACCAAGTCCCCTTACTGCTTATAAATAATAATTCATAACATCAGAAGTCTTTGTTGTTGTTGTTTTTGTCAAACTTTCAAGCCATTAATTGTCAAATATTTAGACAGTGCTTTTTAATAAGATATATTCTAAGCGGTTCTAAGACCTATAACTTTTTAAATTCGAGTTATAATTGGGAGGGCGCAAAACGTGTATTAAGCATCTAGATTACAAAGTTGCCCTATGCATGTAGATTAGTCATTTTAGAATTGCTTTTGCAAATTGGGGAACACTACTTGCATTGTGTGCATTGTATTGCTAAATTGCAGTGTTTGTTAATCACCATTATAAAACTAGATCCTGGTACTACTGATTGTGCACTCCCATAAGACAGGACACTGAATTATTCCAAAATTTAAATAAATGTTACCTTGTCTCTAACTGTTTTAATTGTCTCCTAACCCTTAGCACATACTACACATTGTTACATACGTAACAAATCTTCCCAAAGCTTTCGTGCTATTTAATCGCAAGCCTCATTCCTTTCGAAATTCTTCCTCCAATTCCGGTGGCTTCTTTCAAATTAGTCAGTTTCCAGGCAACCTAAGAATGTCGTTCAAACTGTAATTAAAATTCGAATAAAACAAAGTTTCAACTTTGGGAGGGGGGATATGAAGTAAAACACTTTTGCAGTATTGAAACGCAGCAATAATAGCTGTAGTTGGAAAATTTGCATTGAAATACATGGAGAGTGGCATTTGCATTTTCCAGTTTCTGTATATTGGTGCCTAAATAAGTTTCAAGTTTCGTTGGAATTTTGTACCACATAAATCGAGGTTTTAATTTGTGAGTCATTACAGAGTCTGTTGCCATGACTACGGTTGACCTGCTATCTATCATTAAGTGGGACCCCACACACATCTGTTGAAAGGAGGATTTTTTAAATTGGTTTCTTTCGCGAAATTATTAATAATCCCTCAAATATATATGAGCATACAAAAGAAAGTTTGAAAAAACTGCAAAGAAGTTACTTTTGGATTACTTAATTATATACTTATTTTTGATCTTATAAAATGGATTAAAAGTAAGGGATAGAGCAATAAAGAAAGGAGGAAATAATTTTATTTTTTTGTTTTTTTCTAATGAAACTTAAAGTAAGTTTTTGTTTTGCTGTATTCTGATTCTATATTTTTAAAATTATTTCGCCACTTTTTTTTTTAATTTTTAGATAATA
Source organism: Trichonephila clavata (assembly GCA_019973975.1). Taxonomy (NCBI): domain Eukaryota; kingdom Metazoa; phylum Arthropoda; class Arachnida; order Araneae; family Nephilidae; genus Trichonephila; species Trichonephila clavata. The sequence continues at coordinate 23,936 of BMAO01017110.1, read as the reverse complement.
GTTTGAATTTAAAATATTTTTTTTGGCTTCTAAGCCTTAAATAGGACATTTATCAAAATTAATTGCTTTATTTCATTTTGTCGGTGTTTTGGCAAATATGTCTTTATTGGACGATAATTAAGATCAAACTTCGAATTAATTATAAGGCAGTGATTCTAAAACTGTAGGGAAAACCCCCTAGGAGGACGTGTTATTATTGCGTGGGAGGTGTGAGCTAATCGAAAAGTTGTAAATAAGTCATTAATATAAAAAATTATTAATTTGCTGAAAGAAGCAAACGTAAATACATTCAGTTATTATAAAAAATAAAATACACAATTACACTAACATAATACACTTATAAATTTAGGCAGGTAAAGTATCGTAATGCCTATATATATAAAAGGTAATTTACTTAAAATATCTATTACTTATAACAAACATATACAAAATATAATTAAGATTGTATTGTAGTTTTATGGTCAAAAAGCATCATTATTGCATTAAATATATTGTTAATATATGATGGGGATGATGAAAATATTGATTAAAAATTGGGACACAAATATTGTAAGTGGAATCAACGCTATTTTCAGGCTATTGGTGACTGTTCTCATAATTTTTAATCATGGTCAAGGGATGGAGATGAAACCAAAGTTACACGCCACTCTTCGATCACCATACCAGTCCAACCTGAAGGTTTTGAGCCTCCACAAATTGAGGAGGCATAAAGGCCTTCCACACGGTGAATCTTCACCTACACCTGTATTTCAATGCGTGACTTGACAGAAGAAACTCAGAGCACGAGTTCACTTTCATAACCACTTAGCTACCAGAAACATATCTCTTTTTTAAAATTATACAAAACTGAATTCAGTTTTAATAAATGATAATGGAATTTGTACAGAAATTCATCCAGAAATAATTCATTTAACTTAAGAACCGAAATTGGAAAAATGACATATAGCGTTATGATTTCAACGAGAAATGGGCTAAATTAAATTTCATTTTTCTTTTTTTTTTTCTTCTGTACTCCACTTTTCATTAGTAATAGTTCAAAATAAATTTTCTCGCTTTTTGAAAATTACAAAAAAAAAAGGAAATCTGAATTTATACTTCATATTTAAACAATGGGAATGAAACACAATATTATATGAAAAATTTAATCAAACAATTTATAAGGTGGATTTATTATCATCTTTTTTTTGTGAGAAATGGATTTAATTATACAATTTCCAAAGATGGATAATTCCTTTTTTTGTCTATGACAATGGATATCATAAAATTGTAATCTAAAGAACGTGATTATTTTACTTAATTAAAATATGTTATTTAGATTCTTTTGTTTTGTTCATATATAAAAACAACACGATATACAGTAGAATGAATTTTCTAATCAAACACTTTAAATTAGAGCCAGTGAATAATATATTTATTTCAATTAATTGAAAGATTGAAGCCTTATTAAGCTATATGTTTTCATTTTTGATATAATGTTTTCAGCTGATTTAATAACAAATGACTAAGCAAAGCTAAGACTTATAAGATTATATGTGAGTATATAAGTTAAAATTGTCTTAACTTCTTTCAAAAATAACTAAATAACTTCAAAAATAAGTAGTATCATATGGGATAAGTAATTCGTAAAAAGGTAAACAAATAAGATGATAATGTTTGTAGAAATTAATGAACAAAATCCATTTACGTTATGGAAAGTTCAATGCATGCAATATAAAATTAAAAACCTTTATCAATTTAATAGTTCACAATTATATTTCATGGGATTTATTTTTGAAAATTGACTTTAACGTAAAAAAAAGCTAGATATATGATTCCGAATTTTATCATAGTCATATCTTTCACTATTTAAATGAATGCGATACAAATCTTCTCGTGTAACACACTGAAGTTCTCCAAAAGTATTTCACATTGCATTTTCTTTTTGTTATAGTACCTCTTATCAAATAGCTTGACTAAAATGAACAGTACACTTTTTTCACAATCCTAAGCAAATAAATATTTATTTATTTTATTGTAAAAGGAATCCTGTATACACAATACGGTCAAGAAAATCAAACTGAAAAGCAGATGTTAGAAATTTGTTCAAGTTTCTTTAAACACATAATTTTAGAAATTCTATAGGTTAAATTTCTGGATAGATGTGTTATTCCTCAATGCATTTGAAACCTTTTTTGTAAAACTGTTAAACTTATGCGTTATGCACAGATATTCGTTAAAATAAAACCCATTTAAAAATAAAATTGTTTATTTAAAATTTAAAATTTGGAATTAAATGTAAAATTTTAATAATATCAATGAAATTTCAGACGTATTTCGAGAATTTATTGTAGAATAAATAATTGAATATAGATCAAATTATTAAAATGCTTAGCAGAAAAATAGTTTCATTCTGACAAGTAGTTGTTGTTGTAAATAAAATGTTAAATGAATAGATGGCGCTGCAAGTCACATCTGAGATATATACTTTGGCTTGTAGAATCAGTGTTATGTAATGTTTTTTGTCCTGTAAGTATGTCTTCTGTATTGTCTAAGAAATAAACCAAAATGTCTAAAAGAATGGACCGAATCTTTCAGTTGATATAAAAATATATTGGATATAAGCGTCTATCTGCCCCATGGAATTAAGGAATAAGGAATTATAACAGTCTTTTTATTCAATACAATTTGTTTGAGTTAATAATTTTTAATACGTATGCAACTAAATATATTTTTAACATAAATGTAAAAAATATTTATTAGTCATTAAATAATGATTTATCAGTAACTCAAAATTCTTTCAATAATGACTTGGCCATAATTAAAATTTTTTAATTGCTTAGAGATAAGCAATATGTTTTGTGAATGTACTTTAAATTGTTTTGCATTATAAGGGAACATAACATTTAATTTGATAGTTATTTATTGACTTTCGTTTAAATTTAGAACAAATAATAATGTTTCAATTTTCAATGTCCATGGAAAGGATTTAATAATTAGTTAAAGAATGTATATATACACAAAAATCTCACATATATAAATTTTAAAAAGAAATAAAATTATTTAAACCAATTTATAGCTCTTAAATTAATTGCTTATGCAACAATCAAAGAAATTTTTTTCAGATTAATGTGATATTACTTTTGGAGATAAAAATGAAGTTATTATAATTTTCTTTCAAAGATGATATTTTAAATATTAACTATAGATTCCAAAACACTCTTTTGTTAAGCATTAAAAAAAGTTCATTTTTTATATATATATATTTCCACATTTGTAAATATGTCTACACTGCATTTACTTTAATAAATACATTAATTAATTAAAAATTACCTTTTTTACGTTTGTTAACGGTAATGTTGTTAATTTTAACAATCTGTATTGTTTATATATCTGGTTTTAAACAGGTGCTTAGATTTTCAACGATGAAAGCAAACTGCCTGTTACAAACTTCTTGAGTGGAAACTTTTCAATCAGTTTCAAAAGTTAGCAACCTATCTGTATTATGTATTACATCATTTTAAATTGGAAAAGCTCTTTCAAAAGAAACAGTATTTTCATTTTACGAAGATCCATTAAAATTTCAGAAAAGCTAAAAAAAATTATGCTTTTGCTACATTTTACCTCTAGTTATTACAATAGTTCTGAAAACAAGCATGATTTCAATGCATTTTTATTTTATTTATCACTATTTTTAATCCAAAATACGTTCTTTCAAAAGTGCAAAAATTCATTTATATGAAATAGTACAAGTTTCAACAATAGCTCTTAATTTTTTTTCTGTGTAACAGTGAAATGATTTAAAGCTCATCACATAGATGCATTGCAACAAAAAGTCAAAATTTAACCTTATACATTTCTTATTATAAACTTAATTCAGGCAGCAGTATTTCAAAAATAGAAAAAATTACTTGTATGAGTATATGCAGAATATATGCATATTAGAATAAATGCATAACCTAAAATATCATATATTAAATGAGTATTATACAACATACTTTTTAATGTTCATTAAAAATTCATTATTCTTTTCTAAAGTGTATCATATAATATTCTCTAAGTACATTCATCTTTCTAAAATACATTCACATCAGTAGGGAGTACAAGATATTAATTTCAATTTGAAAAGTTATTCCACCTAGTCACATTTAAACACATTTTAAAGAATTAAATTACTATTTACCATATTTAACTGACTTCCCCATGTACATATATAAGAAACAATAATAATTAATTTAAGTTTTACGTCCTATGAAAGTGCATCAGAATTGTTAAAACTGTACTCTGGTAAATGTCAGAAATTTACTGAGGCGATGTTGAAGTCATAAACGTGAATGGAAGTAACTCAACTAACGACTGCTAATTAAGAACCCTTATTTTCGTATCATGTTTTAACTTTACAAAACGTGACGTTTCCCATTGCAACTTGTCTTTTCTGCCAAGCAGTTTGGACATTTTAGAGTCCCTTGTTATTTAATTAATGATTTCAAATTCTTTTAATCAGTAAGGAACGAGGATGCAGAAAGAAGTGGTAAACTCTTTTCATCTATCTTTGTTTTGGAATTTTTATTTAAGTTGTAAAGTTTGGGCTTTGTGTTTGATGTAGCCTAAAAAAGCGGTTTTTTTATATAATCAAACTAGTTAAAACTTATTTTTGTTTTCTACAGTACATTTACTTTACGAATTAGTGTGTGACAGTAAATGTGTTTTTTTCTTAATCTCTTTTTTTAAGAAAAATAATGACGCAATTATAGCAATTATATAAAGGAATATGCATTTTTTTCGGAAATAAAGATTAATGTCCAATAAAAAATTTAATTAAATTTTTATTACATTAGTAATTTTAGCATGTTCAATTTATTTTCAAGAATATAGTTTTTTTTTATGTATTGCATAAAAATTTGGCTTTGTTTTTTACTAACTTTTACTTCGTGATGTAAGAAGAAATTAATAATGAAGGCATCACACACAGACTTGTAAATATATATAAAACGCAAGTGTTAGTATAAAAATGATTAATTTATTTTGAACACTAAATGTGAATATCGATGATCTAAGTTTATAAAATACTTATTGGGTTTTAAAAGATATAAATGTTTCTTTAAAAAAGAGAATTAATAACGGAAAAGAACACAACCGAATTATGAAAAGGTGTTTACTTCACTAGTTGGCTTTTTTTTTCAATTTAGTTACCAACAGTAATTTGTCTACAAACCTTAGTAGATCTATACTGTATAAATCTGATTATTGATACTTTAAAAATAAAAGAAATAAGACATTACACAGTTAAACAAAGAATGTGTTACACTTCCAATAATTGAAAAAAAAACAATTATGTACTATAGATATTTATTTAAAATACAGGAATATCATACACAAGTAGGAATTCATAATCTTATTTTATTAGAGTGTTCATATTCATGTGTCATATTCCATTGCAAGATAACAACAAAGGCTATGAAAATTATATGAGTTAATTAAAATTTTAGATATATTATAAATTTCACTATAAAATTTAATATATTTATGAGCTTCAGATGTCCCCTAGTAAAAAATCTTTGAATTTATATTTTACCAAAAATTGCAAGCTTAATTTAATAATTTTTTCAAGTACTTCCATAACTCAATCTATAAGGTGATTTATTATAAAAAATCGTATTTTAAATTTTAAAATTGATATTGCTAAATGTACATTAATTACACTTTTAAATTGCTACGAAAATCTTTGCTTTAAGTTCGAAGCTTTGTTAATCCATAAAAATATTTAAATATATAATCTTTTTTTCAAATGTTATAGTTACTCTTAAAGTACAACTTTGTTGTATGTTTTTTTAAAGTATTATTCACCTATATATATATATTTATCAACTGTATCAAAAATCGCTTTTTAAATTCTGGCTTTATTATTTATAAAATGAATATTTTTACTATTAAAAAAATGTATTTTTGATGCTACTAAAAATCTTTTCTACAGTTCTCTCAAATAGCAAGCTACACGCGTATATAAAGAACATTGTGGTAAATAAACCATTGAGTGTAAAACCTTTTATTACACTTACCTCACACACACAAAAACCCCCTTTGGACACCTTATTACTTAGACTCTGATTGTTATAGATAAGAAAAAATGTTTTCTTACCTCAGGATCAGAAATAAACAGTTTCGATTTACTGAGACACACATACTGAATTATTTTGAGAACAATTTCAATTATTGACTTCTAATATAACAATGTAAAACGTACCTGCAAATAGTAGTATCTTACCTGTGGTGAGTGGCACCTCCTTTGACCGTTGACGATGACCAATAACCTTAAACTGCGGAAGTTCAACATCGCTTGACATCCCAACTGATTTTGGACCCTCTAGCCACCAGTATCTGATATCCTTCATAGTATAACCAACTATAAATGAAAAAAAAATATTAAAAATGAGAGCAGATACACAATTGCAGTTTCAAGGAAGTAATTAAATAAAATATTATTTTTTATACATTTATTATTTTTAAATTCATTCTAGACTCTCAAGAAGTAAAGCAAAACAGTTGAAACCTCCATGAAGTTATTAGATTTCATTTTTATAAGTTTCCTAATTCTATAGAATCACCTTGATATGCATAAGCACACAATAATATTTATGTGTTATTCGTAAAAAGTCCAAGTAATTAACATAAAAAATTTCACATAATCAAAATTGCTTTTAAAATATCATTTCATATAGCGTAATGAGAAACTTATTGAAACAGATATATGGTACTGGCATCTAAGTTTACTAGATTTTGATTTATACGAACGATTCACGATAATTTTAAACTATCATATGAGTTAAAATGAAGTAAATAAAAATGCCAATAAATAAATACTAAATGACTAAAAATACTAATACGCTTGAAGAATTTGTTTTTTTCATACATAGCAAGTTTTTTGGCAATGAATTGAAAATACTGTTTAGTTTGACGACTTGGTATTTTTACTTAAATATATAACACTAGAGGTTTTTCAGGTAAGAAAGTTTCCAATGTTTGTTGATATCATTGGTAAGATTACTTCTACATTATTTACGTTTTGCTTACTATGAAGAGAAATTTTTCTTGAAATATGTTAATATAGCTCGCAAAATGAAACCCAAACATATGGTAATTATTCAAGAAAGTATTCCTTTTTTTAAAATTTTATATCATTTTTCTCTTTTTTTCAAACTATTTTTCTGAAAATAAATTGATGCGATGTATCAAAATTTTTTGTTTGCCTTATACTGGAAAAAAACCCAAGGAAAAAAATTCCTCTTTACATTTTGGACCTCTTACTCAATAAAAAATTCTGCAGATTAGGAAACATATAAAAATGTCAAGGGTAAAAAATGTCATAATCAGATCAAAATTGTATGGGAATTCTTTTGTATGTACTAATTATTATGGATGTTAGACCGAAATCGTAGAAATCCTCTTTGTCCATAACACGCAATTGTAAAAGCATTCTGCTGTAGGATTGAAATACAATAGTCGCTTTCCTTACTACTCAATTGTCAAGAGTCAGTTTTACACCTTAAAAACAGTTAGAGTTGGAAGGTTTCTAGAACTGTGATCAATAACATGATATGTTCTCACGAAGATTCCAAGACAGTCTTCGGCCAAGAACCGCACCCATAAAAATGAATTGGCTCTAGTCCGTGGTTGACAAGCCTTGATGATAAATTGCTTGGAGATCTACCGGAGTTAGAACGTACAGATCGTACAATACTTACATTATTCATTGCTTTTCCACCAGACCACAATGTAAGGTAGATTTAATCACTATTATCGCGACAATGGATTGCAGAAAATATGGAGCGCACATGAATCATTAAGATTGTCCTTAACTTTGTCTTTTATGTTAATATAGTATTTGGAAAACCTTTTAGATGTGTTTTTCCTTATTGGAGATATTCTTTTTTACTATCTCCAGTCAATTCATATACACGGATATTGAATTTTAAATGCAGTTATGTTACAATTATAGAAGAATACAATTATTTTGATAAATGTAGCTCAAAAATATGCCTTTTCAAATATATATATGACTTATTAATAGAGATCTTAGATATTATTACTGAATATGAATTTATAATTGTTTTTTCTCCTTTTTTCATGAGTATAAATATTTTATTCAGGTTAAACTTAAGTAAGAGTTAGATAACCAAATCATATTAAATCTATGCGAATAGTACGATTCGATTTGTAAGACATCATTATGGAATTCAGGTATTTTTTTTTAACCAACGTTATAGGGGAGGGGAGGGAGAGTCAGTAAAATGCTATGGTGAATTCAATTATCTATTAATGATATTATGCCGGTCATACAATAAAAAATGTGATAGAATTTTTTTATTATTATTTAATAATATCCTACTACCCTAAAAATTGTGAATTTCGCCAAATATTGACACTTTTTATGATTTTATTTTATAGGTCATCTTATAAGCTTTATAAAAATATCAAGATTATTGTTTTCCTTTCACTAGGACAAAACTTACAAGTGTTTTAATAAAATCAGATGCCGTAACTTTAAGAAAGATGTCATACTTTAAAACCATTTTTAATCGAAATGAGTTTTTTAATGCTCAAACAGGGACAGCAATTGCTCAAAAAGTTTTAAAAATAATTAGCTGACATTTTTTGTGTATGTGTTGTGTAATAGTAGGAGTGTTTTAACCTCCAGATTTATCAATTACTGTTTTATTACAAAGCTTACAGTCCCTCATGTGAATATAATCATTTTTTAAAACAATTTCATTTTATTACTAAGTGCTTAAAATACTTCTTATACTGAAGGTCATTTTAAAAGTGAATAGCAAAACAACACATCAAGATTGAAAAATTGAAAACTTGTTTATAAACTTTTTGTACAAAATGGGCCCCGTTTATGTAATTTTTTGTAAATATTTACCAAATTTTTTTCCATTTTAGTAATAATAATTTATATTTTTTGTCTTCTTAATTTTAGCATATTTTTCTTAAAATGTACTAAATAAATCTAATAACCACAAAAAATCCCTATATATATATTTTTTTTTTAAAAAAAAAGTTGTCGCAATTAATCGGTTACCTAAACAAAGTGAAAGCAATCGCAAAAAAAATCGCATTAATATACATAGTTTGTAAATATTGTATAAAATTTTTATGTCAGAATTTTTTAAATCTTGTTTCTTTCCTAAAGTATGCAATTATACAAAATAAAGCATCAGTTCATGAAATGTATCTAAGTAATGAGTACTATACACATAAATATATACATATGACTTTTTTTTAAAAAAAAAATTGTTTAGATATTCCATCTTGTACAAGTAAAAATAAAATTATATATATATATATTTTCTTCTGAAAATTTCTCTCTCCTCATACATAAGTAAAATAAAATTCTAAATATTCTAAGATATTTCATTAATAGTTAAACATGGAGTAATGTCAACTAAACGTTGTTAAATATTATCCCATAAATTTAAAGTAATGCCTTAGACAGAAGACAAGTGGATGTACCCTTTCTCTAATTAATGAAACTTACTAATGATATTTGATTATTTTTCATGAATAAATAAAAACTTTTTAGTTCTACCTTTAGTAAAATGTTGTTTTTTTATTATACTTTTTGCGTTTAAATGACTTAGCAACGGTTGTGAATTTTATAAAGAACTAGTGTTTTTTTTGTCATAAATTTAGATTATACCACTATAAGTAATTCGCTTTTGAAAATTGATTTACTTCCGTTTTAACAAATGTTAAGAGCAATATATTTCGTTGAAACTTGTATATTTCATTAATTTGATCTGAAAAATGAGCTAACAGTTAAAAAACACAATTAGGTATATATTTGCTATTCATTCTAATATTCTTAGTCAGAGAAGTTTGCTTATATTAAGTTAATGAAAAACATCATTGGCATTATTGAAATCATTGAATGATAAGCTATTTCTCATAGTGTTAGTAAACAAATTTAAAGAAATATACAGTTTTTATTGAAATCATTGAATGAGTAGCTATTTCTCATAGTGTTAGAAACCAAATTTAAAGAAATATACAGTATTTATTCATTATATCTAAAACAAAATTGGAGTAATACATTTTACCTTTAAATATATGACTGGTAACTTTGAATGCTTAAAGATTATTTTAATGTTATATGGAATATTAACAAGTAAATACACTATTAGAATTAAATTCGCAATTTTTTTTTATCTGAAGTAAAACAAATGTATGTATAATTGATCATACATTTATTTCCAAATTAAAAATAATTTCCTAAATTGGATTTAATAGGTTCTTATTCGTTACATTATGTAATTGTTCCTCCGTTTATAGTTTGTAATTGAAATTTTATTTGCATATGAATGTGTAATGCAGTAAAATACAAACTTAAATATTTTTATTATAATTAAATAATATTTTATGATAACATTTTCATAACTAATAATAAATTATTCATTTGAAATTCAGTTTTAAAAAATTTCTTTGATGGTTTCTTTCGTTAAAGTATCATCTTACATGCTCGGCTGTAACTCAAAAATCTATTTCGTAAAATGTTAAACATACTTATTACTTACCTAAGATCAAATATAATCCTTGTTAAACTGAATTCATTATTCTCATTTATTTTTTATTAAAACGACTAAATATTACTTCTTAGTTATTTCAAGTAATATAATTATTTAATTTAAATTTATTTAATCAATATATAATTACAAATCCTGATCAGGAAGAGAGAGAGAGAAACCATACTATATGCTTTTTCATCCTAATTATATCACATAATGGTTACTATAATGGATTTCTGTGCTAAATATTTAAATTTGGCGTACATTAAGATTTACTATTGGCTTCAGAATAAAAATATGTGTTTCTGAGATCATTTCATGATTATTTAACCCTTACAAACATGGGCGGTGCACAGAATGTATCAGTCATTAAAAAAGTCGGAATAATTTGCATGATTAACACCTGTTTGCAATTTCACATTTATATGGTTCTCCTCTATTAGTCTAAAGGATTACCGAAGAAAAATGGTAGATGCAAAACTTGATGCCATGTTAAAAATAGCAATAAGTATATTAGTAAGTTCATATTATAAAAAAAATTCACATATAAAAACTATGTGAAATTAATTGATTTTATTTGTGTTCATCGTTACCAATAGAACAATGATTAATATGGCTTGTATAGAAAATGAATAATCACATAAACATGAGAAACACAATTTATATAGCATGCTGTAGAATTTTTTGTCAACACACTTTTGAAAAAGGGTTCCCAATCGTCTACCTAGTGAAAAATTCCAAATTTATTCCACAATTACCATTTATTCTGATTTCTTACATTATAAATATAAAAACTTGCTAAAATCAAGAAAATAAGTCAATGATTTGAAAACTATTCACTTCATTTCCATTTAAGTCCAATTTACAAAACATTATATCGACTTATTATTCAATGGTAAAATAAAAAGAAGCCAAGAAATACATTACGGATTGTACATCATCATATCATTACATATTAATGATATCCATCTTCAAAGCTGCGGCTGAATAAGGAAATTAAGTCTTCACAAGAATGCTGGAAAACACAAGAACCAATGGGAGGAAGTATACATTATATGGGTGCATGCCATCAGAAGCAGCTGCATTCTATGATATTATCACTATCTACATAGGGCGTATCCAGGCGATGTCAGATTTCAGATGACTATTTTTTTTGATTTTCTTAAACAAATTGAATGAATGTATTGACTACCCTGAAATATGAAATTCAATTCATAGATTTTCTTCTATGAATTGCATTAGGAGATACAAGCGATACTACTGTAAAACGGAAATGTGTTAATAACTTTAAAATAAATAAATATATATAGTGCTCATCGCATAATAAGAAATAAAACAACAAGGCAACTTGAAACCAGGCATTGCATCCAAAGTATGTAACTAATTTAATTGGTTTATATCCTTATTTCTGATTTCTTCTACTATTTTCTCAAAATAAACAATGTTAATGACAATTTAATGCTTTTAATTTATCTTCATATGGTCTTAAAAATGTAACTGGATATGTCTTAAAATGTAACTGGATATCAATTGTTAAAATTTTAAAATAATTAAACACGCAAAAATGCATTAAGTTATCCCACTATGTTTGGAACAGTGATACTGCAGAAGCTTACAAAAGAATATTTTTTTTAATATTTAATGTCACTTAAATTAGAATACATGTATAAAATTGTTTTAAGAATATTATTGCAATAAAATACAGTTTAATTGCAATATTTTGGCCAAAAATGAACTTATAACTACCTACTTTCAAAATATCCTCCTTTTATGAAAAATGCTACCCTGATGATAATAGTTTGATTATATACACTTGAGAGACTTATCCAGAGGGCCTGAACTACGACTTTTGAAAAATTCACACTATTTTCATAGTTATCACACATTGAAATAATTATCGGTGTTTTTTTGTTAAAACTTTTCTACTCTGATGTATTAAAATATATGAATAAATCCACTTTTAAGTTATATAATTCAAAAATTCTAGCTCAGGCTCTGTGCAGAGGTCTGAGATATACATAAACACAAAATATTATTATTATAAAAGCCTTTTCCATAAAAGGAGACTATTTTAAAAATAGGTAATTCTATGTTCATTTTTGGCTAAATTATGACATTTAAATATTTTTTTATTGAAATGTACTATTCTTAAAATAATTTTAAACGTGCACTCTAATTTAAGGGGCTCTAAGTATTAAAAAAATATTCGTTTGCACGTTTTTGTAAAATCACGGCTCCGAATGTAGTCGGATATCTTAAACTGTACATCAATAAAAAATATTTTACACACCTGATATAGTTAAGAAAGTATGTCATACTTTTTTATAATTGACTTGCAAACCTGGAAAAAAATTACCCTTGTTTTTAAGTAAGGTCTCTATATACATAGAAGTTTGCTTTCCATTAAGTGTAGATTTTTATTCGAACTTTTGTTTTAAGAAACTGTGTTTTAAAAAAATTGTAAAAAGTAGAAACTATCTTAAAATGGTTATTTCCATGTTGATTATATCATAAGTTTCTGAAAGAAGTTACTCTGTTTACGAAATAAAAACTGTTTTGTATCACTCAAAATATCGATGTTGCATTATACTTGAATATGAACCATGCATTACATTTCAGTCAGTATTCTGGATTCTTACAATGTTTAAATGTAAATAGCAGAATGAATAGCAATAAAAATGAAGCGCATTTGGATTTATTAACAGAAATATATAAGGAATAATTATTTTATTGTAAAAATTATGTTCAAAAGAAATTACTTACTAATATATAAATATGACTTATTGAAGCAATATTGAAAGAAACACATGCATTTAAATTGTGTAAGGATAACATTATAAAACTATTTCGTTACACAATTTTAAGAATAAAGTATTTCAGAAATCGTGATTAAAAATTACTATTAAGCAGATATACTTTGAATTGCACTTTACTTTAAGATTCAACTTTAATTCCCTGCGACATTTTGACGGTGATAGTGATACATATACTTAAGAGGCACTACAAAGTTGTACGAGAGCTATTGGTGACGGACCTCGTAATTTTAAACCATGATAAAGTGAGGAGGATGATATTTGAACTCGTACATCTCTCTCCTAATTTCCACACCACACCAATGGGAGGACATTTGAGTCACGACATATTTAGCGTGCATTGGCCCCCTCACGATATTTGACAAGAAAAGGATTAAAAGCATTTTCTCTGCACGTTCTTAATTCGGACAAAACCACCGTGTGAAGAATCGGACTGATTTCTTAGTAATCCTTTTATAAATTCCTTTTTTACTGTTTTGCTGAAGTGTGCCAAGGATTTTTTTTACTAAAATCCGATGAAAGTCATGAGATACTGAAAAAATAAATGCAAGAAAATTTAATTATATTAAAGGGGTCTGGCACATGAATTGTTAAAAAATTATCGATTTTCAATTTTATTAAAGGTTCAAATATTTCTGCTTAAAATGGCCTATGACATGAAGAAATACGATAATTAAAAGTATTTTTATTTATTTTTTAAACGTAGTTACTACTTGACACACATCGGATGAGCTTTGCTAGGATCACCTGTGTTTCCACTTGCATACGTTTCTGATGAGCTCAAATACATATGATATTCAAGTGGAAAATTGTATCGGGCATATCCAAAAGTGTATAGGTACACGTCTTTTGGATTTTAAATTCAACAACAGAGAAAAAAGTTAAGTGATGGGAAGAGCCTAAGTGTTTTTAACTGAATCACCGTACATTTTACCTACACAGTATGAAAACTGCTCTTTGGGTTGTCTATTTTCATCTTCTGTCTTTAAACGACAGCCCTCAACATGGACTGTCTCCAGAGGGTATAAAGGTATGGTACTAGTTTCAAAAGGCAGAAGCTGAATGTAACGAGAGGCACCTTGATCATAAACACATACACACGTGCTATATACCATAATGAATAAAATGAAGCCAATTGTTAGAGATCTAGGTGATCCTATGTTATTAAGAAAATGTTTGCATGGAAAGACTCAGAGCCCCAAATGAGTCAGTTAATAACACCATATGGTCAGTGATTCCAAAATTTACATTTGTAGAAATAAAAACTCTAAAATTAGATTTAAATATGGCTACTGAGCATTTCAATACGAGTCACGTAACGAAATTAATGATCTTAAAACACTGTAATACTGAACCAAGTTATAAATGTGCGTCATTCTTCAAAAATTAGATATATGTAGGATTCGTGTAGCTCATCTAAAGCATCTTGCAATCTAAAAAAAGACAAAATTTTTAAAAATAATGGGAAAAAAAAGAAAGTTAGAAGAGTCTTTTGCAGAAGTAGAGAGTTAAGAAAATGCTTCATATGCTTCTGGAAAATACTAAAGAAAATAAATGCTCAAAAATTACAAATTTTTACTTTAAAGATTGTTTTCTCAAAATGTGATATTTTTCACATTATGTACCTTTTTCTCAAAAACTACTTACTGTAAAATCCTCAAATTTTCAGTGATCATACCTTTAACATGTTTACATATTCTAATAGATATATCTAACTAACCTTTTTAGACAAGGCATTTTTAACTATATTTTAGAATTTTTTTTTTAAATCATATTTACTTTAATTTTTAACAAAAAGACAAAACCTTTCGTTAAAGTTTTTTAATGGTATACATAATTTATTTTAAAAATTGTATCTATTAGAAGTAAGTATTTCTGAGGAAAAGGTAGATAAACTTTTGCAATTTATCATGAACTCCTATGGACGTGCCGCGGATCCCCTTAAGTACTAGAAATGTTGCACTGTTGTGAAACAATAATTTTTTCGAAAATTGTGTAAATATTAATTTTAATTATTAATAAAACACAATTTTGTTGAATATTTAAAACATGTACTTTCCTTATCTTTATTATAAAATACTTGTAAATATTTCCTAAGCTATCGTTCTAAAATGTACTTTTAATTGAAAACAATTAATATAACTTTTATTATTATCTAACATATTAGATACACGCACGCCCTCACCCACACCTCACCCTCGCCCTCACACCATCTCTCTTCTCTATCTTTCTCTCTCTATATATATATATATGTATACGTAAGTTAATAATTTTAATTAATTTAAATTCAGTTATTGATAATTTGCTCTCACACATTTTATGCATATGTTACATTTACTTCTACTTTCATACCTGCAAATGTCATTCAGCCGCACAGAATAATAAAAAACAGAGTATATGCGACTAATATAAAACTATAAAAGTTGTTTCTACATTTTTTCTATATAAAATATCTTTTTATAAATTATGTTTCTTACATCTGTAATAAAAGTGAAAAAATACAGAAATCACAGTCCTTAAGGAATTTTTCTATTAAAAAAAAGATGAGAGAACTATACAAGCATATTATAAATGAAATACTTTAAAAGTACATTTTTGTTGCAATAAAAGAATCCCTTATCAAATAACCTTAATCTCTTTTACTTTTAGGTTCTTCATTTTAATATTCAGTGCAGCTTTTATGTCTTTTTATCTTTTCTTTTTGATATTTGTTATTTTTTAACCACTTATAAATTTAAAAGTAACCGTTATATCAATTTGGTTACACTGGAATTTATATATATATATATATATATATATATATATTATATATATATATTATATATATATATATATATATATATTATATATATATATATTATATTATATATATATTATATATATATATATATATATTATATATATATATATATTATATATATATATATTATATAATATATATATTATATATATATAAATAAATATATATATATGTTTTTGATATTTTTTTCCATGTGAATGTTTTTAATTTTTGTATTGCATATAGTTACAATTGTTCTGAATGATTGTTTGTACTCCTATTTCCAAAATTTTCCAATAAAATAATTTAGGTTTCCAAGTATGCAAAATTTTAGTTATATTTGATTCTATTAATAACCTAACTAATAATTTTATTCGGTTTAGTCTAAGATGTTTCTATGTGGGCTGGATGTTAAAATGACGATGCATTGTGGGTATAATTAATAGTTTTAATAGCACCGTTTATATCCATATAGTTTTCATTTTTCTACGTTAATAAATAGGTTTAGTTATATTTTCCTAGTTATGATGCTACTTAATATTAGCAGTAGTACATTTAATTCAATTTTTTATAATATTGACTTATTCGTATTCCTATTTTCTTTCTTTACAGCCAAGAAGTATAGACAACTTACAAGTGTAGGTTGGATGGTCTGAAAATAATGTTTAAATATACAATATTAGCTCCTGAATTGAAGAGTTTACTATTGTATTAATGTGTCTATTTTATTTCTGACCTAAACTGTTCAATCGTACTTCTACTTTTGCTTTGCTTATTCAGAATTATAGTTATTATTATTATTAGTAGTAGTAGTATATATATATATATAAAGAGAGAGAGAGACATAGAGAAATGATTCAAGGATAAAAATATAGATGTACAACGAATAAGGTAATATTTTGTAACCCTTTAATAACAATTTATTTTATTTTCACTTATATTTTTACCCTGGACCATGAGATTTACTTAATTTAGTTTCTGATTTACACTAATTTTCTTTCTAATAATCAGAAAAGAACATTTTGTTTCCATTTCCGTGGAGGATTTACAACTAGTGTTGAACCTTCTTTTTGTGCTCAGAAGTTTGAAAGACTCCCTTTTAATCAGAAAAGCAAACATTTTTGCATTCATTATTTGCATGAAATAATTACCAAATGGACAATTATTCTTTTTTGCCCCTATTTCCCTTTCCCTTTGAGAGGAAATCGCATGTTTCACGAAATGGTAAATCAATTTCGAGACTATTACGAAACAAGTTTCTTCACTTTTACTCTGTGCTGAAAATCCTGCCCCTGCAAAGCAAAGAAAAGAGAGAGAGAGAGGGAGAAAGTTTGATCAAGGGAGAAAAATTGAACAAAGGCTGACTTTGACTAGCGGGGAGAATATCTGATTTATCGGGGGACCTTAAACTAAAGAATGCTTAGGAATAAGTCTTCCTTTTCTCTTTTTTCCCGCGAGGTGTTCCTGTGACATCACCGTTGCATTTAACGCACCCACAAACAAAACCGTTGCGGTGCACTGTTGCTAAGGGAAGTGAATAAGCTCCTTCGACCTGTTGGCGTCCATATATGTAATTAACGGTCGCCAGTCTGAACATTTACATAAATAAATGAATTCCTCGAGAATCTGTCATAAACAGGTAATCACGTGACTGTGCCGAGTGAAGCGGAGAAGAGAGGTCGAGAGTTTAGTTGTTTGTGTGCTTCCGGAAAAAATAAAGGCTGAGATGCTAAAAACAAAGCCTAGGGATCTTTGATTGTTAAAAAGAATGTTTTGTGCAGTTATTTAAAATAAATAAAATCAGTTATTGCATTAATCAGAAGAGTCGTTTTCCCTTTTTTGTGGCAACGTATCCTTAGGAGAAGAATTATATGGATATGTAATTTTCCTTACTTAATGTCTGTAGTAGAAAGATAGTGGCTCCGAAACATTCTTTTGGAGTACTCTACTTTTAGGTAAAGAAACAAAATGATAACCGAGCGAAATAATTATTTGTAAGCATTTGTGTATCAACTTAATGCGAAATTATAATGGATAATTTTGAAAAAAAATTAAAAAACATGAAATTTTTTTTGCTTATCGGTATTTGTGTTTTTAATTATTTGCGGAAATTTTGTTAAGACTTGAGGGCATTGCTCTTATAAATTTAATTTATTTTAATGCTTTTGAAAAGTTTTTACGCTAAAGAAGAACTCGATGAAGCAATACAAGTATTTGGATTGTGATTTTTATTGTTTTTAAAAAGAACTTAGGAATTAATGCTTAGCAAATGTTAGGTAACAGCAAACATTGATTTTCTTAGTAAACAATTCAGAAATAATTGTATATAAAAACAAAACTCAGTAAAGAACTCAACATAAAATATAAGTTTTAATTATTTTTATATATTTTTAAACTAATAAATACTCTTCTTAAATCTAGCATTAGTTATAAATTTAAAATTCCAAATTAGGAATCAGTTGTTTATGGTTTTCAATTATTTTTATCTCAATAACTAAAATAGGATCCACAAAAAATGTGATGTTATTTTTTAGGAAAAATAAAATAATGTTAATTCATCATATGAATAAGGATGCACAAACGTATCAAATTTATATTTTCTTCTGAAATTTATTGGATAACGTACAAAAAATTGTGTGTTTAACACGTATCAAAGTTTCCTTCATGTTCTTATATAATGAGGGAGTGAATATATATTAATGTCGCATTATTCAGCTGCTCAAGGGATTTTATTGATGAACCTCGTAATTTTGAACCATGGTAAAGTGACAAAAACGGCAACTGAGCGGTTACCTCCTCTTTTATATTTCATACGTCACGAAAGGGTGGAGGTTTGAGCCTCGATATATTTAATGCGCATCGGCCCTCTCTGCATGGTGGGTCTTCAGCGGTACTAGGCTCGAACTTATAACTCGCCAGCCATGTGAACGTTACCTTGACTTCTATTATACCAAGGCTTAATGCTTTAAAAATTCCCTAATTTATGAAAATTAGATTATAAAAAAATTTATTTAGTGAGACGTAGATACTGTAATGGATGGGCTATCCCATCTATTAGTGTGCGAGGGTTTAAAGGTAAACTAGCCATAGTAAAAATACCACAATTTATTTACTATTCTCAACAACAACACAGATTCAGCAATCTATGTTAAAAAATTCGCCGATTAATACATATGGGAACAACTACGAAGCAGACGAAATAATTGGAGAGATAATAAGTCACATCACTTACACTTAGAACTTTCAGGCAATACACCTTCTTATATTTGAAGATAATTTCTAAAGTATTCCAACCCAAACGTACCGAATCCAATTTAACAACTAATTGACCAAATCGTCAATTTTAATGTTAATCAAATAATCTAAGATGTGCTCTAGTCTAACTTTACGTTATCATAAGTTAACGTTCACGCTATCCTTCAGCTTCTAACCTTTTGAACCCGAAAGCTAATACGTGACATAATTTACATAGACCGTGTCTTCTTCTTCAGGAGGAAGTTTTCAATTAAATAATATTTAAAGAAAGCTGTTACCCAAAAGGATTGTTAAGAAAAAAGTGGATAGGTCCGTTACAATACTTATGCAATTATTAAAATAAAAACACATGTTTTTCTTATCATTATTTCTTATAAAAAATGTATTCAATTTATCTGAATGGATTTTGAAAAAATGTGCGATAAATTTTGTAAAACGTCTAAAAATCGCATATTACTTTAAACTACTTATTTTCACTTCATCAACTTAGTTATATTATGCATTTATAAGTGTAGTAGTCCCCTAATATTCTAATTTGATACCACTCATTTATTCGGTATTTATAGACTTATACATATTAATGTTTATCCAAACTTTTATAATTGGGATACATAAATTACCTCCTCCTCTATTAAGATTAAGTTATCAGTATAGGAATACTATTTTTATTTCTCTTTTATAACAGATTAGAATTACTTCATTACTTTCAGAAACTGATGTATCTACCTCATCATTTCTAAGCTTCTAAAGACGGCGGCTGATTATTTATATGATACAGAATCAATTTTATCTTATTACTGGATATATTTTAACCATTAAATAGCCTTCTTATTGTTCATTTGATAGATTGGACGAAATATAGTTAAAAATAACCAGATGAGCCGGAAACTTGTCTCATTATTGGAAGAGCATTAGATATTTTAAAGTCAACATAAATTCATTATATACTACTCCTAAATAGGCAGAAGATGTGAGTAAACATTCGCCAATATTGATTCTTACCTCAGGGATGATATTCAGGTTCTATGCCGACGTTTTCTGTTCGCTTATTACGTATTCTCTTAAAGGAAGTTTTTCTTGATAAGAGACATTTCATGCTATCCCGATGAATAAACACAATAATTCCAAGAATGGTGTAAGTCAGCAATGGACTAATGTGCTTTTGTCTATTTGTATATACAGGAAGCTCTTCCCGAAACTTACACTGCTAGACTCTTATGTTCAAGAATATCGTAAGAGTTATTGGATGTAGGAAGTTTTGAAAATTGCATGAATAAAGGATTATCGGAGCATGCACAATTTAAAAGAGAATGTGATGTCTCTTTTTCCTATGGATTGTGTGATGGTAATTAAGCATAATTAAACGCCACGAGAATAAGAATTTATCAGCAATATTTGTAAAGGTTTCAATCAATTTTAGGGAGGATCTTTTTATATTTTTTTTAAAAACCATTATTTCATTAAAAGAGAAACCAATTTGCTAAATGTGTTGCTTTTTTCGAGCCTTAAAAAGTAATTTACATAAATAAAATATATGTATAGAGCATTTTTGTGCGTGAGCTCCAATTTTCTTAACTTTCAGTGTCTGATTCAAGAGTGAAGAATTCCAGAAAATTGTAGAAAGTTATGCTAAATGTGGATACAATCTAATTCATTAAAATCTAATTATAAAATAGGCATCACTTAAAAAATTCACTCAAGAATGGCTTACAAAAATATACATTTAAAGCTGTCGTTTCTAAAAATAAGCTCTACAATACATTGCGGTTTATTTTTAAATACGAAAAATTTTCCTGAGTAATCTAAATAACAGTCCATTCAGCATGTTTAATTTTAAAATATGTTTTTTTTAAATATACCTCTTTACTTTTCTCTCGTGGCTTTGTCTCATTCTTTACTCACTCAAATATTTAATGTCCTTTATACTTATTTCTAGGAAGCAAATGTAAAAGCGATTACAATTTCATAGAAATAACTGGTAAAAATAATTTTAATGATGATCCATTGTTTTACAATAAAATGTGACAAAAAATTATGTATTTGTAAGCTTAATAATCATCAGGGCAAAGTAAATAGTTTTTGATCAGAACAATACAAAAATAAAAACTTCGTTTTCTAGGATTTTGTTCCATAAGCAGAATTTGGAAAATTTATTTAAAATGATATTTGTTTTCATATTTTAAAACCAAGATTTACGTGAAGTAGAGAAAATATTATCAATTAAAATTAATTCAGGATAATAAGTTATCTAAAGAAAAAAATACTTCAGAATTTTGAATAGCACAATATAAAATTCTTGAAATTGTGAGCATTCATAAATGTCCCCGAATATATGAAACTATCAAAATATTTATCTTCTGGAGAATTTCTCATCTTTTTTTTTCACGAATAGTAGAAGTTATACAATAGAACTTTTAGACGGAAAATAATGAAACGTATATTTTAGCTAATAGTAAGGCTCATAAACACCTCCTCTCTCTCCCTCACATTATATTTTTAAACATGTGCACAAATTTAAACAAATAATTATGCTGCGAATCTCTACTTGTAATACAAGTTTAATAATATAGGAAGTGCCTTTATATGTCGTAAGCATTTATAGAGAATCTCATTATTTTATATTTATGAGCTATTTGAATAATGAGATTATGTAATTTAGTATACAACACAAATGATTTATCTGTAACATATATTCTACATAATCTACTTTTAAAACCAATTTTCATATTTCACAAAAGTAATATGTTTATCAGTTTTAATTACAAGATATATGGCTTCTTGATCGTTATTATTTCATCCAGGTAGAGAACTTGGAATATTGCCTACTCTGTCGTTACTTCCCGCAGTTGAATTTGGTGGATTTTTTTCTCTCTGTAGTCAGTGATGGATTGAAAAAGCACTTACAGTAAACTTTCTAACTCCTCATTTACATACTAACCGGAGAAAACACTTTCCTATCAGGTTCACTCTTCGAACTGATTTGAAGTGAATTGGAGTCGGTTTCTGGTTTTAAAAGTAGCATAATTCGAATAACAAAGTAGCTCATTTAGAACGAAGAATTAGATTGTATAACCTGAAGTCCATTGATCGCCGAATATATATATTTTTTGTTTCAATTTTGTACTATAAGCCTGAGAATGTAAAATGCGCAGTGTAAGAGATGGATGTAAAAAATTTATAATTAAAATTTTTTTTCATTATGGTGGTCATTTTCCTAACCGAATTCTTGAAGTTAAATATATATATATATTATATATATATATATATATATATATAATTCTACTTAGTTCATGAATTTTTAGCAGTCTAAAATAAGTATTAAAAGGTTAAGATTATATTAATTATATGAAAAAAACACACTTTATTAAGTATTGCAATTTCAGTTATAAATAATTTCTCGGAAAATCACTTAGAATATTCACAAAATGCATATTTTAACAGGAAATAATAACGAATGATAGAACTGTTATGCTTCTGATTACAAAATCAAAATAAAAATGTCCTAGTTAATAAATGATTATTATACAGTATATGTACAGTATTATAAGTATGTTATATTATGTTTGTAGTATATTATAATACACAGTATTAAAATGTCTTTGGAGAATATCAAAGTGAAATTCCTTGTCATCAATTACAATTCTTATAAAAAAACTTTGATAAACGAGATCACAGTAAGTAGTGCAGTTGTTTTGATTCCTTATAAACAAACCTTTAATTTTATAATTTCTTACATCAGAGATTTGTGTCAGAACAAAATATATCGTAATGTGTATTATTATTATTTAATTGTATAATAATGACACTTAAATGGATAGATAAAATATTGAATTTTATCAATAAGTGTTAAGGTATCCGACTACCCTAAAATTGTGAATTTTGCCAAAAAATGACAATTTTTTTATGATTTCATTTTGTACGCCATCTCATAAGCTTTATAAAACAACCAGGTTTATTATTTTCCTTTCACTGGAACAAAAACTACAAGTGTTTCAGTAAAATCAGAGGCCGTAACTTTAAGCAAGATATCATACATTAGAACGCGTTTTACTCGAAATGTGTTTTTTTCAAAAATGCTCAAAATGGGTCAGCGATTGCTCAAAAATTTTTGAAAATAATTATTGAAATTTTTTGTGTATGTTATATGTAATAGTAGAAGTGTTTTAATCTTCAGATTTATCACTCACTATTTTATTACAAAATTTACAGTCCCTTATGCGAATATAATCACTATTTTTTAAGCAATTTCGTTAATAGCTAAGATAAAGTACTCTATTTTTTGTAAAAATTAAATACCTCTTATCATGAAGGTCATTTTAAAAATGAATATAATAGCAACTTATCAAAATTGAAGAATTGGAAATTTTTTCAGAAGTTTCTTTTACAGAACGGACCCTGTTTATGTTTTTTTTATGTTCATGTTTACCCATTTCTTCCCATTTTAGTAATAATAATTTCTTTTTCTCTTCTTAATTTTAGTATATTTTCTTAATATGTGTTAAACAAATCTAAGAGCAACAAAAATCTCCAAATCTTCATTTTTTATTT